>OZ024892.1:32168036-32551488 GCA_964017195.1 Siderastrea radians
GCAACACAATACACTCAACAACACGACAGATATCGCGACCAGATGGCTCGAACATGAGCATTAAAAGACGGAGTTGTGACAAATTTGTATCCATAATTTTTATCATTATCAAATTAATACCATGCGAGATAAATTTTTCGAGTTTTAAAACTCTCACAAAACGTGGCACGTTGCGCAATTGGAAAACATACTGCCACAGCTTAGCTTGTTTGGCATCCACCTCGGGTTTCATTTTTACGATAAACAGAGCAAAAGTGTAATGTAATCAGTTTTTGCTTTGGTTTTGACCGATATGTTTTCGTATGCGATGGCGAGAGCACGTCTGTACAGAATCACTGATCACTGTAACTAAAAAATTGTTTGTCACTCTGGATGTCGAACATTTCAGCATTCAGTCAAGAAAATGACATTTTGGCGAAAACTTCCATCCAAAAAGCTGACATCTGCTAATTAGATGCTCATAGTTATCTCCTAGCGCACGACGTAATCATTAGCCACATGAAAATAATTTTAAAACCATTACACTCCCAGTACTTTACATGGAAACAGATGAAAAATACTCCGGTCAAGAAACTAAGTTTGCCGACAAGCAAGGAACGTAAATTATTTAACTTGGGTGGCTTGAGATTAAACAGAGCATTTTTGAAACAACAGAGTCAAAACCGCAAATCGCATTCCTTTCTAGAAAAAGTTTCCGCCAAAATAACTTATCTGTACTACATTGCGGGCCATTGTTATTCAAGCTGATATTTTTTCAAAGATCAAAATCTAAGAGGCTTGTTTTCTGTTGTTTTTTTGTTGGACATGTTGTTTTGTTTAAACGCATAAATGAAAGACAGCGAATGAGAAAGTTCGACAGGGTGATAACTGCTCAACTATTAAACCACGAAAAGGTGATGTCTGTGACAAGCGAGGCTTGAAAACTGCGCAAGTTTTGACACGTTATAATCACACAGTCTGATATGATCTGTTTGAGTTGTCTGGTCACGCATGGCCAAAGGACATCCATCTTGGCCGCCACAAATTTTCTGTGGATTTCATTTCTTTCAATTCATTCTTTTTGGTATATAAAATGTCTAATTGTCCTTCAAATACAGTTTAATGCTGCGCTTTGAGGAAACGATGGTTCGACCTTGAAATTTCTGACAGAGGTTGAACAAATTAGAAATAAAAGCGGTTTCCAAACTCAATAACTGTGCTCTTTCGACCCCTTCGTTTGGGCCCAAAGCCAAGGTCTATTATAAAAAGCAGACAAGTCTAATGTAAGTTAATATACATTGGTAAATGTTTCCTTTAGAGCTGATAGAAAATCGCTCACCACTAAGCGTCTGAAAACGATTGGTGACAACACGACATCCACACTCGACTGCCCCTGAAAAGACTGTTTGAAGTTTGTACATCATGCATGAAATTACGATGACTCTCCAATATTCACAATAAAATCTGTCATTACAAGCAATGGCCCAAGTGTCACTATTGTCAGGTTGCTGTTTATTTCTTTCGCTTACGCTTTTCTTTGCCGCCGTGTGGGGGAAAACACTGTTGTTTGTGTTATCGGATTAAAATACCTTTGCCCCTTTAATAGACGTTTTTAGAGTTCGGTATCGGTGAAGACCGTAAACGACATAACAGCCTTGATTTGTCTCAAAATATTAGAAACCATACTTCAATTTCACAACAAAGGCATGACAACTATGTCGTGTCCATTAAACGCTTTACAACACTCTCGGCGGTTAGCGAACGGTTCAAGTATTTCAAGATGAGCTACATGGCATCGATCAGACACATTTCAAAGTCTGGACGTGCGAATGTAGCCTTCTTTGGAGTGCAGATACTTCGAATTATAGCCTGCGCGTGGATTTAGAAGACTCTGGAGATCAGTTATGAAACGACAGTAGGTCAGTCACTAGTGATGCATTTTTTCTTGCAAGATGACGTGGAGAATATCTTGATAAATTGGGTGGAATATGTTTTGCTGGAGCATCAACATGCCTGTCTGGATGAATGCATTTCTCTATTCACTTGACAAAAAAAAAATCCGTGGTGTTCGGAAGATGTAAACAGATGGCTAAAAACTGGAAGAACAACAACTGACAGGCAATACCAAAAGCTTTTCTTCAATGCTGGTGTGGTTGATAATCAAATTATTATGGCAGCATTGATTTGTTTGATTTCAATATGGCTGTACAGGAATAAAATCATTTCGAGAACAAGGCGCAGCGAGTATTTATTAACTGCAACTTGGACCTGGCAATATATTTTACACTTCGCTAGCTACAGTGCATCATTAAATGTATTGCCTTTGTTCAAACGGCGAAGAAGTGTGTTTTTGCATTTAATACGTCTGCTTTGTCCGCTTGCTTGGCTTGTTTGTACAGCAACATCAAACATGTTCTAAGGTTGCAAATCATTTTACAGTGTTAATTCACATACGGTCTTAGTCGCACTTCAGGCGAATTCGTCTTAAACGTTTTCTTATTGATTGTTTGAAAGGTTGGTTTTTACACCGCGTTGTGTTCATGTGAATTCTTATGACCTAAATGGAAGCCGCAGTAATTTATCCACATATTTTCCACGTTGGGGTGACGACTTTGACACTGCCTAGCATATTAGCGGTGATAAAATATGAGGGCTGTAAAACTCTCGTTACGACAAAATGCACCAATAAAACTCTCCTCACCTTCACTCCATCACTTGTTCGCTTTTCAAATAATCAGTTGAGGCTTTCGTTACGTTTATGTGCCTGCGTTTTGATCTTTTACGTCTGCAGTTCGTTTCAAATCGACCTTTAGATACTTCAAACGGCTACCGTAGTGAGCGACATATGATTTCAATATTCCAACGACAGTGGTTCGGTTTAGAATTACACAATCAGGTCTTTCCGTGCTATAGTTCAACCGCGAAAGAGATTTTTTCAAACGCCTAAAAATAAACCACTTGTATCTTTAAAAAATGCAACTCAAACCCGTCGAAAATCGTAAGCCCTCTGGATTAGAAGAGGCTTTTGAACTGCAACTCATGCGTTAATCAGGCGAGGTTAGGCCACTGTGCACATGGATTGTAAGGGATGTGTTGCTTTCATGATATTTGCGCCATCGTTTAGCTGTATGTGAACCGAACGAAGCCTGCTTCTAAATCAAGGTCCTTTTTGTCACTCTTAGTTCCATTTCGTTTGACTTTAAGAGCCACCTTGGATTCTTGTACAATACTCGAGACTGTACAATACTGGGCTAAGGGCCCAGTACGGTAAGGAGCAGGCCATGAAGCCCACGCCGTGGTCCGAGAGCTTGAAAAGTATCTCCCATAAGTAGGCCGATCCGCTTGTGGACATGATTCAGTCAACAGGGATTTACCTCAAAATGGAAAATCCTGGCGGGAAATGAAAATTTCCGCACCTATTTCAGAAGAGTGTTTCAAAAAGGTTTAGATGCATGTTTGTCGTGGTGATGAAAAGACGACTTATGCTCGTGCAGTCTTTACTTGACATCTGCCCTCCATATTGGATTTTGGAACGAAGACATGTTCAACTTGATCTTTACACACAAATCCTATTTGCTCGGGAATACCCGAAGAAAGACAACCAAACAAAGATTGGCTCTCCAAAGGGGAATTTGCAAAATCATGCTAAGCTTTACAGATAACCTGCGGTTGAAATGTTTAAAGTCTTTTATAGAGTGGTTGTTTTCGATGTGTAACTCTAGTTTTTAAAACAAGGCTTCATTCAAATTTTGCTAGTATTAAACAAACTATGCAAATAAATTGATGTAGGGATGAAGTTTTCATATTTGTGATATATTCTCTTGAAATCAGTTCATCATTCATCGTGTTATCCCTTTCTCTGGCTCGTCATTGTCCATTTCAATCAGCTGGTCTTGAAATTTTGACAACTACACTCGGCGCTAAACCGCTCAGTGCTGCTAATAGCTTTGCTCCGTCTCTTCTAATTATCCCAGTGAGAACAGGCGGAAAACCTAAGGTTAACTTGAGTTTATTTTGAAAAGCTTTGGACTTGTCAATCTACTGTCCGGGAACGTTTAGCACCAGACGATAATTATCATCCGCAGGTCGGGGTGCATCCAACACCATCAAAACACATAAGCCGTCCGCGAACCGGATGACACTCTTTACAAAAACATGCTTTAATGGAACAAACTTTTAATACCATTAACGGGTTTGCTTTTCGATCAGCAATACAAAGCTGCTAAACAGCTTATGGAGGCGTCTATGAGAAGTGGATCTAACAAATTGCAGCCGTGACGAGTACCGGTACGCGGTCCCTCTTCGTTTGGAACTTAATACTGAGCCCTTGACCGAATACACTCAGAATTTATGCCAAAATGTATTGCTGGGCCTTAGTTTTGTGCTTGTTTATTGTTTCGATTACCGATGTTTTATCGTGGCCGGTGCCAGATTGTATTAAGCCATTTATTTAAAAACAAAGTGGAAGGCGCAAATGTCCGTGTAAATTTGGGACAACCAAACAAAAATCTTCCCGCCCAGAAATTGAAGAACACATGGATTCAGAGATGCCCAATCCTTTGACTCAGTATATTTGCAAAATCAAGATATTTTTGGCTTCCAACTTTACCGTTACCTGCAGAAAATTGCAGCGTTTCTTTTTATAAATTAATTTTCTTCCTATTCTGTTAAACCTGATAAAATAAGTTGTAGATGCTAGTTCGAGAACCTCCTTTGAATAATTACTTATGTCGGCTGTTTAATCTATGTGGGTAGATGTCTGTCAACAAAACACGGTTCTGAAAATGCTATCAGGGATGAAAAACGCAACATAAAATTAGTTTTAAATGCAGGTCTTTCTAATCTCCAAATTGAAAGGTTTTCTGGAACGCGTTCTGTTATGTCTTAGAGATGAAACCTGGACGACTAAAAAATGTTCTCTTGTCTTCCCAGCTTCTCCACACGAACGAGCAGGTGGCCGCACTGAAATTTGTGCTTTTTCTTTTCTTTACAACAAGGCACAATCCCTTCCTTCCTGTAGTAATCGTTCTTCAAAGTGTTTTTAGTCCACATTCCAAAGCCAATATCACCGTAAATTGCACATTGGAAGACGAAAAACGTCATTATAAATCTTACTGAGGGGAACAAAAAAGTGGTCGCTGCCATCGCCTTTGACCAGCTCCTTGCTGCTTACCCAAGTGCATTCCCTCCAGCTCGTTTTCTGGCCGTTTTAAGATGTCGTGTGCTATAGAAAATAGCTTGAAATAAGTAAATAAAAAACACGCGGTCCTTTTCAAGCGTCTAAGTTCACTTTACAAGTATAGTTTTATTCTTTTATTCGACTGTCGATGCCGCCATGACTATTAATATGCCGTGTGTCGGTTGTGTTGACTTAAATTTGAAAAGGCCTTGAGTTATAAGCTGTGACATTTCTTCAGAGTACCGATCAATTGGCACATTTACCGCACAATCAGCAGGCCGAATAGCGAGCCGAGCGAGGATTTATATAAATGAACGACCATCGCGAAAAGCATTCGATCGGATTTTTTTGTGCCGGAGAGAAGCAAAGGGAAACATAAAAGACATCGAAGAATAAATGACGCCGATGGTGTTTACAGACGGAAAAAAAAAGAAAAACACTTACTAAAAAGATCACGCTTATAGAAAATGGTATGAATGCACTTCGTTTCCTAAAGTAAATGCTACTGGCTCTTCGGAAATTTCACGAATTTGCGACGGAGTAGCTTTCGTTGCCTTAATTTCATTGTAGTTGGTTCGGTGGCAAGATGCCTTCTGATGAAGTTGGAGACTTCAAAGCACCAATGTGGACTAATTATTTTGAAGTACGAATCTACTTTATTCCTTCACAGTAGGCGCGAAATGGGTTGGCGCCGAATATTTCCTTTACTTTAAGTGTTTAAGGATAAGCATCCAAACGTTGTATATTTCGAGAGGTTGGTTATTTGATAGCGATGGAAAGCGAACGAGCTGTCCAAAGTGTCCACATCTGTCTGTCAGAACACGGGCTCGAGGAAAGCGGATGAAAGGCGACCGAAAACAAACTCAAACATACCAAAAGCACCAAGCAAATGTGGAAAATATAACATCGCTTTTACAATGATTGCAATTTATTGTATTCAGTACTCCTGCACCTGCAATAAGCTTGGAACCTGGCATCCATCTCACTCGCATCCATACAGTTCACGCGAACTTACTCGCGTCTTTTAAAGTATAGTTGAGATATTTCTCCGCAATCAAGATGGGTACAATTGGTTCAAGTTTTTTTGTGGAGCGATGGCTACCGAAGGACGTAGCTGTACACCTTAAAATCACAAGAGCAACACCAAAGTGACGAAGGAGCAACCATAAAATCAGGTAAATAAGAATACCTTCTGGACCATAATGGGTTGTTTGGTCTAGGCACTGTCAGTAACTCTAGCTAACACTCGTTCTCATGTATGAATTTTAGCTGTACCTTCATTACAGTGCCTCGAGCGGCGTTCGCTGACATGATGAGCGTGGCTCTAGTGCTAGTCAATCTAACATTAATCATTTTTGAATGCTTTGTCAGTTCAGTGTTTATTAGTTTTCGCTTTGTGTGCTGTAAACCTGTAAAGTTTTAAGTCAATTTTTGTTTTACTTTGTTGGTTTGCTTGAGGTAATCCGGCGGATATAGCGGCTCAAACTTGCTAATTTTTCCACCATTTGTCTTCTTTACACAAGGCGAAACTGTGCCATGCATCATGGAAATATTTCTCGTCCAATTCCTTACCTTAGACAACATCAAGTGATACTTCGAGAATTGTACTTCAAAACTGTATGCTCAAGTGTGTAATGGACCCGCCGAGTGAAAAACGGTAAACCAGTATTATCAGACACCGAAATATTAAAATGTTTTCCATCTTAATCTTACGAGTTTACTCGGTTTTTCATACTGATATAATACCACAGAGACAACGACAACTGTAGTACGGAACGTTTTGCGAAGGTAATTGCCTTTCACCTTGTGAAAACTTTTCATCTTATCCAAATATCGTGTAAACAATTTTTGCTTGACCGAGGTGGATGCCATCTTAGCGAGATCTAAAACTCACCCCCTTGTCGTCGAACTGAACTGGAGACGCTGTTAGACTTTGCAATGCTTGAAGATCAGGAAAGGGATGTACCGACATTTTGCTATCTCCTTGTGTATTCCAATTTCCCAAGGTTTTTCTCGTGAGCTGTAATATTTGAAGTCTTTCGGGCGAGTGCCCCTCCGCAGCAACGCTCCGAGGTAAATTGTCGTGACTCAAGAGGCGATTGGGTGACTCGAATGAAGGCCCTGCTGGGTCCTGTCGAATCCCCGTTCAGAGCCCAATTGAACTTTTGTAAAGGAGCTGAATCTCGAGAGACATTTATAGCTCATTGCGGCTTTCCATTTTTACCCTGAATATGAGCTGATGAAGCATGTTCCTGTCGATGTGTTTTGGTTTCGAAGCTGTTTAAGGAGCAATTTTCACCCAACTGTAATATCAAAACAGAGACAATGTGCTTTCGTTGATTTTTTTAAGTTTCCTGTTTCTTCCACTCTTTCAAGCTATGTCATGTTTCGTTAAAAACGGGTCAACAACCGAGATCAAATGCCTCAGTTGTTGCCAAGTTTCTTTTCGTAAACACTTTCTGGTGAAAGCTCTTCATACGAACTTAAAAACCGCAATTGGTACTAAGAGTCCATGAACAAATCATGAGCAAAGAATTCGAGTGCTTCCTGCTAATGACCTTAAAGTTTTATTTTTGTTGGGGCTTTGAATAATGTTTCTGAATTCCTAAAATTATTTTACAAGAACTGTTGGGAAATATCATGCGTGAGAATCTAGTCATGCAATTTTAGGTTAATAAATCGAGCCTTCCCACGCCGAGCTATCATGAAATTGTAACTTTGTTGTACTGCAAGTGAAAGTTTCATAAAGGAACTTCATTGTGGGGAATGATTGGAATAGGTTAGACTGGAACGTAAATGAATTCCTGAAGAGATAGGCAATTCTGTTCTTAAATAAGTGTTCCTGCCCAAAATGCCCAAGAACGAAAGGAAGGAAACTCAACTGAAGTGACTAATACAGGTAAATTGGCATTTTATTGTCTCGTCACCGCCTCCCAGTTTTGAATCTCTAATAAAGGAACACCGAACACTCATGATGAGTTTTCCCCTTTTTTATTTCGCAGCAAAACGGAGCCAGTTTACAACTTCATGAAGAGAAAACAAAACTTACGTAAAAGAAAACCGAAACACATCGGTACCTTGGCGTTTGGAAAAATTACTCGCGTTGCTTGTCATAATTTTGGAACTTGAACTGCTTCGCGTGTGAATCATAACACCCTCCCACCTCCTAGAATTAAAGGATGAGTCATGTGATGATTCTCTCGAGTTTTGGGTGAACCCTTACGTATAAACATTCGAATAAAAGTTAGTGATTATTATTACTTCTAGCAGTGCTTTTTGTTTCAATTTTCTCAAAGAGAAAGTGTAAAAAATTGTAGAAAATCAGCTCTGGACTTTGCCACCTCTCACAAGGTACACCGCGTTAATCCACGTCAACAAAAAGAGAGCATTTCGAAGTATCCTGTGGTGCAAGGCTTAACTTTATAAACTCGTTAAACAGCTATGCTAGTACCAGTTGCCTCAAGTAATGTAGAGTCGTACATTTAACCAGTACAACTATTATCATTTTATTATCCTTTACTGGTTGTGTGTGTGTTGGTTAATTCTGAAGTAGTTTACTTCGTTTGCTTTGGGTTTAACTGAAATCCGATTTTAAAATGACTGATAGTTTGGCATCGTTTTCTGAGAATTTATCTGCGTCACAGCTCGTAAGTTATATCAAGCCATTATACCTTTCAAAATATTAACAAAGTGTCTTTTACGAGCGAGTCTGATTCAACTACTTTCCTTCTCAAAACCTGAATTAGACCATCGGAGGTTCGACACCTCATATTCGCCAGTCCTGAAATTCAAGTGCACGTGTAAAAGCGGGACTCGAGTTTGACGCCAATGACGCGACAAAAACACTTTTAGAGCTTACGCACAAGTGTATTGCGCTGCTGTAAAAAGTCTAGATCGTGTTTCTAGTTGAAACCACAAAAAAGAAAACGAAGATGTGTATTTAGCTGGTCACCACGTGTATATGAACAACACCCCTGATTGATATCTCTTTTCACGGGCCGAATTTCATCCACGCGCTGCTGTTTCACATAGAACTTTTTGGCGCCAGAATGGTTGCTGTTTTTGGAAGTGTCCATTTTTTTCCCTCGGTGCTTGACTACAGAGAGAGTGTTTCAGACTGTTCAGTTCTCAAGTAACAACCAATACAAACGTTATTTATTCTAGGAAGAATACCTCCCTTTGTTTCCTTACACTTTGCATTAAACATAGGATCACGAAAAATTTAAGAAGTCATTGCCTATAGTCTCAGTTTACAAAGTAGCTTACTATCTTTTTCTTTTACTGTACGTGCCTTAGTTAGCTTCCTTTCAAACCTTGAGTGACTCATGTAATCTGGTTTTAACTTGGATTTATGTAAAAAATCCTACATAGAGTCAACATTCAAACGCCTAAAGCTATTGAGCTGTACATTGCTGAAGTAGTGTTCGTTCGGTGTTTGTCACGTCTTCCTAATTGAGATTTAAGAAAAAAAATTTTCAACCAGTCTTTGCTTTGGCACTTCGACCTTAGGAAGGAACGTATTGTGTGGCAAATATCGTGAACAAGACTGTAGAAGATATCACATCCCTCGTCTCCACCAATACTAGTGAGTTGGGCATTTATTCATCCACACAATCTGCTTTCCTTTATTAAAACGACTCAAGGAAATTTCAACTCATATTCACATTTAAAAAATTTTAGAGAAGTACGCAAAGATTTTGATGACTTACAAGGCTGAGAAAAATTGTGGTCAAAGACTCTTTTTGCCATAGAGTAGAACGTAAATACACTTGTCAGAGTACTACGTGTAGTGTCATTTTCTGAAGGCGGGACTCTGAGTTGAGTTTATTTTTTCTACATGAGATGACATTTTACAAAAAATAAAGAAACCACTTCTTCTCTTATCAGGAGATAACTAAAGGCTTTTCGTTTAAAGAAACAAAATGTCAATTATGGTTTGTGGATGGCGTTCGCTCCAACTTCGCTAGACATTCTCTTGTGATGAAATTGCTTGATTTGCCTACTAGGACCAAGCGAGTTATTTAGGGTTCTTAGAAGAATAAATTTGCAACAATATTAATAGCCAGAATACTCGAGCAAATAGATCCAAGTCAGTAAACGAGAAGAAAAACTGTTCGTAGCTCTGTTCGTAGCTCTGTTTCGCCATTTTTCCACTCGACTCATACTAAACCACTGTACAAAGTTTCCGGACTATTTTGAAGGATGAACAAAATGGAATCACAGTGTTCTCTACTACCACCTTCATTCGCTTGCCAGTTCGTTTTGTTTAGAGAACTTGACAAGCTCCAAAACATACGAATATTGGTGCTCAGTATCGCTATTTTTAACCGGTTAATTTTAGCAATATAAAGCTAAGGAGGAGTTGTTCAAGACAAGGACTATGTGAACTTCGGTTACACTCCAAGTGTTTTTTTTTCTTTTTACATCTGTTGGCTGAGCGAGTAGACATGGTAGAGATGAGGTTTATTGAGTTTCCTTTGTTGGCATCAAAGAAATTTAAAAACTTTATGGGTGAGTCGGTAAATAAATATCCGTCTACAGACTTGTTCAAAGAGGAGTGCAAACTCTCCGCCTACAAATCTGGAGCGCTCTTCCGCTTTTCAAAGATATGAGCTATTTTTATTTCTGCGGCTAACTTGATTTTCTTGTTAGGAGGAGCAGTTTCCATTTTCTTGTCACGCTGTCGCATAAACGAGATATGATCAAGAAATCCGTTTCCACACATCAAAACACCTTTGAATATTAGCTATTTTGACTAGCCATGTTCAACATCTCCGATAACACAGTCTCGCCTCGAAGTATCTATGATTAATTTAGCTTTAAACCATTATGCTCTTGAAGATGCCACAGTACAAATTAACAAATCTTCCCAGCTTTCCGTTCAGAAAAGATCGAAAAATAAGGGAAGTGCTGCCCCAAAGTTCTTATTTGAATAATTCATCCACTGACTCAAAAGTTAGAATCACCTTGTTACAACAAATAAACTGAGTATTACAGGAAAGTATTTCTTACTATATTTCATTTAAATAGTCACACTTGAGTATTTTACTCTCAAACTCAAAAGTTAGAACCATCTTTCACAGTATAATAAAGAGTACCACATGAAAGTAATGCTCAATAGCCTTCGTTTGAATGGTCCGTTCGATTTAGGATTACATCCTCAAACAAGCCCCTTGTACAGCATAATAAAGAGCAACACAGGAAAATACTGAACAATAACTTTCACAGTTGGAATAGTCGCACTTATAGATTCATCGACTTCGAATCTGGCCACAGACCCACGGTATTTTACACACGGTCACACGTCAGGATTTCATCTACAGACTCAAAAGTTAATCGTCTTATTACACAGCATAATAAACGGCACATCAGGAACGTACTGCCCAATAGCCATTTGAATGATCACACTGAAACATTTCACCCACCGACTCAAACCTTGCAAACACGTTGTAAACCAGATTAATTGAGCATCACAGGAAAGCACGGCTCGCTGTGTTTTATTTGAAAGGTCACTGACACTCAACCATTTTGCCCAAAGTAAGAGCCACATTGCGTGGCGAAAGGTGTGACACAAGAATAGAAATTGTGCTGTTCTTAGAGATTGGTTTGCTATTTAAAAGGACGGGTTCATCTTAATTATTTGCAATGAAGATTAGAACGTAAGTTAAAGATATGTTTAAGTTAGTTTTTCGTAGAGGGTTTCACCAAAGCGTAGAATTTAGAAATACCATAAGATTCGTTTGTTTTCCTAGAAACAACGTAAGATTGGTTTCTTTTAGGAGGACAGGTTCGTCTTAATTATTTAAAATAGAGATTGGAACAAATGTAAAAATAAAACAGTTTTGCATAGAGGTGTTCACCAGAAGGAACGTTCAGTGCTATAAGAGTTCACTTAAAGGGATCAGTATGTCATTGAAGCACAATGTCAACATGGCGTTAGAAATTTCTCTTCTTTGCTTAGGAAGAAGAGTATCTTCTTTTTAAGACGACTTCTGAGCCGACACGGTTATCCATAATCAACGTTGATTTTCGTTCTAAAATTTAATCATTCTAGGTAGGTAACAAAATGTTTACGAAGTCTAGAACACCAATCTCTATGTCAGCATGGAGTTGAGGATTTTTCTGGGCTCAGCAACAGTGCTGTTTGCTCCTCAGCAAACTTCTTGGCGAATACGGTCATTCCTAGCCCAAGAAAAAGTTACCTTGACTTTCATTCCAAAATGTAAAGGTTCTTGATGGATGAAAATTTTTTACTGATGTCGACAACAAATTTATACCAAATGACAGCAAAGGCGTATTAGTTTACACACTGTAAAATTCACGGTTTTCAGAACGAAGATAACATTTTGTTTTATCTTTCAGGCTGCCGCTTTCGCAATCACTGTATGAAGACGTGAACCCTACTTCACACTTTGGTGGGTGAAGAAGCAATCTGCCTAGGAGAAAGAGTCTAAAAACAGAGGACTGAACTTGACTGACTATCTCATCGGAACCCAGCTCTGTCAGCTCGTGGTTAAGGTCTTGGCAGATTAAGTAATAAAGTTCGGAAATTATAACCTGCGTGTTTTTCTTTATTTGTTAATTTTTTTTTTTTTTGCAAGGTTCTACACTTACAAATGTGCTAGAGTGAGCAGAAAGGATCTTCGTAACTCTTGCTATGAAAAGCTTCGTTTTAAATGCACTTAGCACAGGAACGCCCTGTCAATGATCATAGTCAATTATTGTAAATTTGCAAAGAATAAAAACAACGACTTGAAATCAACCGAATGTGAAGTGAGCGATGTACACACACTTCAGTAGTCTCGACTATTGATTCTAGGATAAATACTACACCTATCGATTCTCGGATAAATGCATGGTATCTGCAAAACCAGCCATTTCCTTCGAAAGAATTTTTCTCTCAAAAGTGACCCTCGCGCTGCAAATACTGACATGTAACCAGTCAACTTATCGGCTGAAGAAGACTTACAGAAAGCAGTCGAAACATTGCGATCTACAACTCAAGTAACTATAGTAAAACAAGTTATGACAGACTCTACTTATATTTTTAATTATCTACAACGAAGAACAACAACCTTTGCTCATTTTCGCTCATACGTATTCAGGGTCAAAGCAATCAGAGCGTTAGGAAACATTTGTATACGCGATTCTACTAGAAACAAATTGCCGACCGAAACCTGGAAAACAAAGTAGTTAAAAACGCTAGAAAAACACGAATGAAAATCTTGGAAGGAGACACTGTGAGCATGGTTACAATTGGGCAACGCGGGAATGGATTATTTGATAATCAAAACGTGAAATTGTTAGGCCGAGAGAAATCCAGCATTACGGTCATATTTTATGTGGAAACTCTTGGTTTAAGTGGTCATAGAAGTAACCATTACTGATCTCTGTTTTGTCGTTTTACTTATGAGCATCGAAGATTTAAGCACAGTGGAGAGGTTAAATAAGTCACCAAAAATGGCGTTTTCTTCGTCGTCATTTCAGTGTCTAAAAAATTAAACTTTGTTGCTTCAACAACTATAAGTGAACAGCACGAAAAGGCAATCTTTCATGAAACCTTAGGTGTGCTGGCTTGCAACTAGAACGCCCCTATCATCTCAAAAGCTATAGGAAAAGAGAAAACTTTTCGAGAAAGCAGGGATTCGAGACACAGCCCCAGGTAAATTACCGAACAACAGCACCCAAGCGAAACGGATTTCTGTTGGAGAAGGCCAGAACCTCGAGATAGCGGGTCTTCGAGAAAGTGGAATAGTACTGACTCTGTGATTGATAAAAAAAAAAAGCCCGCGCGTTTAATGACAGCTTGTAGGTCGCTCAAAATGTAGAGCAACGGATTTGTAGCAACAAAACTTGCGCTTACCGTTACGATACTGCTATTAATAAGCAGGTGGATTTCTTACGACAAGAGATGTGTAAATAATTTCCAGGAGTGGAAGTCATATAACTTCACTTCGCAATGTCAATACATTGTATTGTCAAACACAGAAATTTATATGTGACAAAATAATGAAATATCTATGTATTGTCTTGCTCCGTGTAACACCAAATTGGGAGAACTAAGTTCAAAAACAAACGTGTGGTAATCGTCACGGTGAACGAAAAGAAATATTTGAGAATTGGGCTAAAGCGCTGAGGTCTTTCGGATTATAAACTTGAAAATAACCAGAACAATTTTCGTGTTGTAGTATTAAAGGGTTTTATAGCACTTTAAGCTGTAAAATAGACTTACTGAATGTGCTTACGTATTTTATAGAATAGGGCGTCGACAGTTTTCTCACATTAATTATGAAGCAGGAGACCTAAAAACCTGACACTCAACTGTTGATCAGTTCGAGTCATTTGAATGAAGAGTGTAATCCCCGGTTTTGAGAGTTAAAACTCCTGTTTTAAACAACTGCAGTCAGAAACCGGAACGCGGCAACACGACCGTCGAAATTAGTAAAACGAAATGCCTTTTGAAAGGGGCGAAAACAATGAACAATCCAGAAAATTTTGTCTTGAGAGTAAAGCTTGTATTTTAAATAAACTGCAGCTATAAAAACAAACCCTGACAGCACAACCATCGAAATTCGAGTGACAGAAAATGGGTTTTCAAATCGGCTACAACAATTAACGATTCAAAGTCTCAACTGGTGCACTTGAAGAAGCTCCGCCTTACACTCTGTTATGTCTACAGCACATCTGCTACAAACCGCAACAGATCTTGTTTGTAGTCTTTTAAGTTTTACTGTCCCTAGCGCGGTAGACGAAACACACGATTCGTAAGATGAAATAAAATGCTGATGAATTCACGTGCAAGGGTACAGGCAACGACTAAAAATCTTTTCTCCCCTGGTATTGAATACTTGGCATCCAAATTAGCAAGTTTTCCTTGTCAAGTTTCTTGGCAAATTTATTTGCTTGCGCGTTTGGGGTGAACAAGGTTTCTTTGACGAGTTATCCTTGCCAGTGTAAACAATTTGAACAAGCTTCCTTGACACGTTTTCCTTGGTACTGTATTGGACTGTATTGCAGTCACATTGTTTTTCGACAAGTGGTTTGTGACGGAAGAACTTGTCGAAATTTTCCCATACAGAGAAGACAACAAAAACTCATCAAGGAAAACCTCCTTCGTGAGCAACACCTGATTTCTCAGACCACAACCAGCCTCCCAAAAGTGTCAAGAACAAATTGAACAAAAAAAATTGTAACTTTGGAAACCGAATGTTGAATGGGTTTCGTTTCGGAGTAGTATCATCTATCAGAAACAGAATCAGCCAGGAGTAATTTTGACCTTTTCTATTTCAAGGTGAGAGAGGACCACATGTCATACTGAGATTTTGCTCGAAACAATCCAATATCGATACACCAATATTATTCACATTATTAAAAAGCATTGATTTCCCCTTTCTCTTTGAGTCACCAATCTCTAATCTTTTGAGTCACGTTTCATGTTACTGGTTCTAACTTTTGAGTCTCTGGATGCAATCATAAGGTGTGAGCATTGAAAAGCGGAGAAAGCTATTGAGCGGTACTTTCCTGTGGTACTCTTAATTATGCTGTACAAGGTGATTCCAACTTTTGAGTCTGTGGATGAAATACTAAAGTGCGACCATTCAAATGAAAGCTACTGAGCAGTACTTTCCTGTGGTGCTGTTTATTATGCTGTACGAGGTGGTTCTAACTTTTGAGTTTGTGGATGAAATTCTATAGTGTGAACATTCAAATGAAAGCTACTGTGCAGTAATTTCCTGCGGTACTGTTTATTATGCTGTACAAGGTGGTTCTAACCTTTGAGTCTGTGGATGAAATACTAAAGTGCGACCATTCAAATGAAAGCTACCGAGCAGCACTTTCCCGTGGTCTCTCTATCATGCTGTACAAGGTGGTTCTAACCTTTGAGTCTGTGGATGAAATACTAAAGTGCGACCATTCAAATGAAAGCTACCGAGCAGCACTTTCCCGTGGTCTCTCTATCATGCTGTACAAGGTGGTTCTAACCTTTGAGTCTGTGGATGAAATACTAAAGTGCGACCATTCAAATGAAAGCTACCGAGCAGTACTTTCCCGTGGTCTCTCTATCATGCTGTACAGCGCGGTTCTAACCTTTGTGTCTGTAGATGAAAAAGTAAAATGAGACCACTTAAATGAAAGCTATCGCACATTACTTTCTTGTGACGCTATTGATTATGGTATACAAAGTGCTTCTAATTTTATAGTCCATTGATGAGACCCCGAAGTGTGTCTGTGTGTCGTTTTAAATAAGGGCTGTTGAAAAATTGGGTGCTGTCCATTACTCCAATTTAGAACAAGTGGAAATTAATGAACTGAAATATCTAACGTTTAGTGAATCGTGGCCCTCTGTCACCTTGATGCAAAAGAGCAAGCTTATACCCCACTGATACTGTTACTGTTTAATCAGAATCTAGTGGTTGAATGTACGTTTTAGTGACTAAGATTGTAGTTTTTGTTAAAATTATGCTTTGTATCTATAACAACTAAAGGGTTTATCAGAAAACACTACAAGGAATATTCAGATGAAAAGGCTACAAGGGGGTAGTCAAAACCTTGTAGTCGTTACCTCTGTGAAACACACTCTGTTCCCTCAAGCTAACTTTTAACAGTAACCGAGACAAAGCATTCCCCCAATCATCCTTGGCCACCAAATTACCAAATTAACCTACTAAGAAAAACACAGCTTTCACCATTCGTAGCTTCATGCAGACATAGAAACTTCTCTTGTTTAGATATCACGTGGGACTATTACTTCTCTTTAGAGTGGTTGTCTCAGCAACATTCGTCTTTCTCTTACCCAAGAAAAAGGCTTTTAAAAATGCGTCGACATTAATACTGAGCTATAGAGCTACATCACACTTACCAAGAATAAGTCCTCGCACCTCACGGGCGAAAAAGAGATGATGTCCATGAAAATACGGATTCACACAGAACTGATTACACTCTGTCTTCGATGATACAGGCATCAATGATGTGGATATCAGATCACTTATAAACTTTAATGAGATTATTCAACCGATACAAGGTGGTTAAGCTTGTATCTGGGCGTGGTTTGCCAGTTAGTTTCAATCGCTTGTTCTATTTTTAGATTTTCAATTCATTCATGTTTTAGTCCTCTCGAAGTTTATTTAAAGTCTCTTCAGGGGTGAGTAAGAAATAAATTTCTAAACGTTGCTATCTCTTATAATAATAACTACGTAACGGAACGCGCTTCATGAGATGAAAATGCAATGGTTCATTAACAAAAACTTGCAACAAAAGAAGACAAAGGCGAAAAAAAGTAATAAAAAACACGTCACTGGTTGCACTGACCTCAAAGAAATCAGAGTAAAATTGAATAAAAGAAGAACTTCCCCTCTGACAATGGTTGCGTGATTATGCCAAAAGCAAGAAACGTGAATTCATCAAAGCATTCTACGAGCATTGTTTGCACGCTTGGGGTTTGACGGGCTGTCTAGACCTAGGGGCGGGTATTAATGACACGTCCAAGCACCGCACGTGCATTGTCAGCATGGTGCAAAAAGAGGCACCTCAAGCAACAGGCATGCGTAAGAGTGAGGCATCATAAAACAGCCACAAGACTACGTCTCTAGCGCTGTAGGTTATGCTTTCCAACAGTACTCGCAAAGGAAGTTTCGAAATTATGACGCCGGAGTGTTGGCACCAAAGTAACTGAAGATTACGGTTCTCGTTGTCCAATCAAAAGCAGCAATGCACTTGGAAAGTTGTCACGAAAATACTCGAACAGCTTGCGATTGATATTGTCCAACAGGAAGTTGCAAAGTACTTCGAACTTTGCGACAAAAGCTTCTGAGAAATTTTTTGTCTCTTACTGTCCAATCAGTTGTCATGAAAGTTCTTGATAGAGTTTCGATCGCTATCGTCCGATCATAACTTGCAGGAGTCAAAGTTGATTAGCAGCATTCTTACCAAAATATGCAGCTTAGTCAATGCTAAAAGCCGGGATTTCGACTTAAAAATTCCCAACTTTTCATCTACTTTCGTTAGGGTCAGCTTGCCGTTTATATTTCATAAAAATCTCCCCCCCCTTTGTGTTACGTCATGTTGCGTAGTGACATTACTGACCATCGGCAAAAGCGCAGGCTCACGGAATTCTAAGCTAACCAGTTTCAAAGCAAATTAAGAATCGAAAACGCAGCTGTAAACTATGTGGTCTGTTGAAAATTCGTTGATACGAACTTGGTCCATGGAAGGAAAACAAACAGAAAATCCGTGTCATACCCCGCTTCTCTCCTCCTCTCTCAACCCATTTAATCCTTTAAATATTTCTCACCTGAATTGCCCATTAAGCATGCATGTGATCCAAGACACGACATCTTATCTGAATGACATGCCAAATGCATTGTGAAATTTTATCAAGGCATTTCAACGGAGAGGAAACACTCTATCATTTACACCTTTCAATTCGACACCCATAGCCAAAATTTCTTGCAACGACCTTTGTAGAAAGTGTAGAAAGTGTGTGTTGTGTTGTCCTAAGATTCCCGCGTGCTATCTTTAGTGTGCCGCCATGTTTAAAATTACAGCATCTTCGGCAAGCGTTCGTGCTACTCTTTGATTGGTCAATATTAGTCGGACCTTGGTCGGGCGTTCATACGAGAATTGACCAAAATTAGGACTTGTTCCCCCGACTGCACATGGGCATGCGCATCAGCGTTAAAACATGAACAACAACATGCGCATGATACCGCGGCAAAATGCACTGCGCACGCGCTGCATTTTTACTTCTTGTCAATGCTCCCCTACTGAAAACTATTGGCAAGAATAACAAACTCGGGTTCCGGCCACGAATTTTGAAAAACTTAAGCTCCAGACATCAAACTTAAGGTTAAAAAATCCAGAGCAGCTTCAATATAGTTTTATCCGTTTCTACACCTCTGCACCTCGTAGTTTTGGACTTGCACCTACAGCGAAAAACATCATGAAAGTCGATAGTTTGTGTTCGCATGTCGCCATTGTAGTGGCATTAGGGACTTTAAGCAACCACCACAGCGACGGCAACGAGAACGTCGAAAAACAATCGGCTTTAATGAGCAAAACAATGACTCTGCACGTGCGTTACACATTCTGGTACATTTCTTTTCCGTCCTCTGCAAAACAACAACGTGAAATGACCAGTTTTAAGGTTTTTTTGGGGGGAGAACGGGAACACACAGGGTGAATTTTTCTTCTCTTACTGGACTTGAGCGCCATCCCTGCGAATTCAGTTCCCGGACAGTTCGAAAGCACACCGAATGAAAATGAACAACATAAGCTCGAAACCGGAAATGGCCGAAGTGAGCGCATGCACAGACGTTTTGCCGCCGTGTCCATGCGCATTTCATACAGACGCTAGGAGGAGCTAGGAGGAGCTAGAAGGGATTCTTCGATCCTTTTCTGTGGAAAGCTGACAACGATGATGATTTTCCCAATCATCTTTTGTTTTGGGCTTTTTGTATCCTCGTCTTATGGTATTAACTATGACTCTTTACCTTTCCATGATGAGAATTACAAGGCCCATTGGAAGTTCGACAATGAAACTAAAATTTTTCACTTCAAAGTTGAAGTGAACGCCACTGGTTGGGGGGCATTTGGAGTATCACGGCTGATCTATCCACCCAACCCAGACTTACAGTGGAATTTTCGACTGTAAAGGACTGCAATGAGTTACTCTTCCATTGCTGGTTAAGTTTTTACAGACTGCTTTTCAGGCACGAAAGACTGAAAATAAGACCTCAAAGTTAAACATTTCAATGAAACTGAAACTTCATATTACTTTTCTCAATATAAGAATACACTTCAATTTTAACCTTGCATTTGTTGCTTTTGTTCTAACATCATCTTAGCAGGCTCCACTTGTTTTTACTTGTATTTGCCAGTTTTACTCACTCCTGAACACAAAGTTTCTTGAGTCAAAGGTGAGTCGCCAACAATTTCCTTTTGGATCAGGAAACAAAAAAACTTAAGCTTATGTGGAATTTGTTCGAAATCATTACCAATTTAACATTAATTAGAATAAGGATTTAATTCTAACGTATGCAAAACGATGTAAGAAATCATAATATTAATCTTAGGTGTATTTATTTTCATGTGGATTCACACTCCATGCCCTCTGCAGCAACATAGGCTAGCTAGCTAGTTGCCTGAATTGCCAACCAGCGGCAAACATTTTAACATCGCTTGCAACTTGTTATACCCGATTAGAATTAAAAAAATGTGAAGGTTAAGCGAATATGTAAGTTAAAAAGTAAGCTTACAAAAATAAAACCTGCTTAACTCTTTTCCATCAAGAGTTGTATTTTCCCGACGTTGAAGTCGGGAACCATTGAGCCACTTAAGACGTCATCATTTTTGACGTCACCAGATTGTTTTGATAAGCAGCTAGCACAGCAAGGACAGATCCATCCATACGTGTGTCCATTTTGAATATCGACCAAATTCTGGCAGAGCTACACCAGAAAAACGTGTCCAATTTTGGCTGCAAAGTTGGTGGTAAAATAGGCCAAGTCACCTAGTTGATCAATGTTCCATTTCCAGGTTTTTAGAAGGACTGAGGCGAAAACTTTTCCAGTGGATAGAAAGGTGATAAAGGGTAGAAGATAAAGAGAAAAGAAAGGGAGAGAAAAAGGAAAGCAAAAGAAGCGAGAAAAAATTAGAAATGAATCAGCAAAAAAAAATACAACAAGTCCAAATTTTGGCTTATGCGCATGCGTGAAGCCAAAATAATGTACAATTTTCAACAGAAGCTGGCTCAAAATTGAGCTAAAATGTAAGAAAACGCTTTTGTAGCAAAGTTTAGTGGCATTTGGCACCATAGCACTTCAAAAACCGCTTTAGCGGTAAAAAAATGCGTTTTTCTAAGGGAAAAACGCTGACGGTAAAGGGTTAAATATTTCTCACCTGAATTGCCGATTGAGCATGCATGTGATCCAAGACACGACATCTTATCTGAATGACATGCCAAAGGCATTGTGAAATTTTATCAAGGCATTTCAACGGAGAGGAAACACTCTATCATTTACACCTTTCAATTCGACACCCATAGCCAAAATTTCTTGCAACGACCTTTGTAGAAAGTGTAGAAAGTGTGTGTTGTGTTGTCCTAAGATTCCCGCGTGCTATCTTTAGTGTGCCGCCATATACATCATCTTCGGCAAGCGTTCGTGCTACTCTTTGATTGGTCAATATTAGTCGGACCTTGGTCGGGCGTTCATACGAGAATTGACCAAAATTAGGACTTGTTCCCCCGACTGCACATGGGCATGCGCATCAGCGTTAAAACATGAACAACAACATGCGCATTTCATACAGACGCTAGGAGGAGCTAGGAGGAGCTAGAAGGGATTCTTCGATCCTTTTCTGTGGAAAGCTGACAACGATGATGATTTTCCCAATCGTCTTTTGTTTTGGGCTTTTTGTATCCTCGTCTTATGGTATTAACTATGACTCTTTACCTTTCCATGGTGAGAATTACAAGGCCCATTGGAAGTTCGACAATGAAACTAAAATTTTTCACTTCAAAGTTGAAGTGAACGCCACTGGTTGGGTGGCATTTGGAGTATCACGGCTGATCTATCCACCCAACCCAGACTTACAGTGGAATTTTCGACTGTAAAGGACTGCAATGAGTTACTCTTCCATTGCTGGTTAAGTTTTTACAGACTGCTTTCCAGGCACGAAAGACTGAAAATAAGACCTCAAAATTGAGCTAAAATGTAAGAAAACGCTTTTGTAGCAAAGTTTAGTGGCATTTAGCACCATAGCACTTCAAAAACCGCTTTAGCGGTAAGAAATGCGTTTTTCTAAGGGAAAAACGCTGACGGTAAAGGGTTAAGCCCCAGTAGCAATCAGCATCAAATTTCTCCTCATCATATCAGCGCATTATAACACATAAAGGTTATGAGAATTGGGGGAAATGATAACCAAAGATGAATTGCCTTGATGTCTTAACAAGTTCTCCAAATAAGTACTCAACGAAATGTGTGGAGACCAGTAAGGAGAATTTGAATAATGATGCTAGGTTTTAAAGGGTTAAAACTCCTGCTCTTCGTTGACTATTCCTAGGCCTAGTGACGACCTCGTAAACTAATCGTTAATTTAATATACAGCCAAAAAAAGGGTCTTGATCGTTTTAAAACGTCATTGTTGGTCTTGGACAGTGATAAAAACCGTTATTGACTACAGGTGGATTGTAAGCTTGGTTGGAAAGGTCAATATTTACCTCAGAACAAACACCTCCTCTTCCAGCTCTGTGTGACTGATTCATCTCAATGTATACACGTGCCTCTTTCACACCGGGTCACATAAACGAGACAATGGACATTAATTATTTGGTAACACCGGCTATTCAACTTACTGCTGTTCCATTTTTCTTGGGAGATTCCTTTGAGGTTAGCCGTTGCTGAACAAGCTCTTCGCATCGCTGAACAAGATCCTTGTCCACCCAATCACTGCCCTTTGGCAGCGAGCAAGGGCGGTCCTTGAAATAGTGGAAGATTTCCTTGGGGCAGGGTGTAGGGGCGTTCAGGTACATGGCGTGACAACCCGAGGAACCACTTATTTACCTGCAGGCAAAAAAAAAACATCATAACAAATATCACAAGGGACCTCGAAGAAACTTACCTGTGTAAAACAAATAGTGAACTGATGCTGTGAATTTTATATAGTGAGCAAAGAAACATTCAAAATCACAAACCAAACAAACAAACAAGTAAACAGGCGATCTTATGAATTTAAAATGACAAACAAACATCTTGGATATCTGAAACTTGAAATACATTAAACGTTAAGTCTCGCAAACGAAATTAAACTAGTTAAGTTCTCCGTCTACATTAAACAAAAAAGAAACCATTAAAAGGTTTCTAAAAATCTCGTTCTTTGGCGCTCTTACGAAATAAAGGGTAATTCGTGCCGAGTGAAATCTTGTCACGGTTCTCTCGTTTAATTCTCTTGGCGCATTTGCAAGAGTATGAAAGAGTCCGGCTTCTTGTGCCACTTTTTCGAGGCTGTTGTGTGTTTGGAGATAATGTTATACCGTTTCACTAAGCATGGGCACCCAACGAGAAAATTTAAGCAAAATACTTGAGATGTTATTTTCAGCTTTCTTAGATTATTTCAGGACTTTTTGAAAGGTTAGCTAGGCACGCCAATATAAGTTGATCTGTTCGGTCTCTTTAGCTGAAAATTTCAGTCGCAGAAACTTTTATGGAAGGCAATCTTATCCCCAAATATCCGAGCTGCTGCTGGCTTTTTAAAGATGCTAGCTGACCCTATTTTGCACTCTCAATGACATATTTGTTCCTCCAAAAACAATAGAAAGTGAACAGTCCATTGTTGCGAAAGTCTGAGGTGACGTTTCGCCAAAGAAACCTCTAGTTTTTCATCGAAATTAACTGAACCGAATATCTCAGGCAATGTTTGCCTTGCGAACAGATATTCAGCCGAAACAAAACATTGGGTGCCCTCTGACGAAAACGATAACCTTACCTTTCAATTCCTCACAACTATATTACTGTCTAAAGCAGGGCACACAAGACCAATATCGAGACCACCTGTTCCTAATGGATCCATTACGATGCGGTTACGGGAATTCAATAAATTACACATGTATCCTCTTTGTCTTTCAATCTTATTCAGTTCTCCAGAGCAGTGATGTTCCAGAGACGGTAAGAGAATTGAAAATTTCATTTTTTCAAAATGGCGACGAAGCAAAAAAGAGCAGCACCACATCAAAGTACCACTCAACAGCTTTCATTTGAATAATCATTTTTAAGGATTCGTTGACAGACTCAAAAGACAGAACCACCTTGTACAGCGTAACAAATAGTGCCAGAGGAGAGTACAGCTCAATAGCTTTCATTTGAATGGTGACACTTAAGGATTTCTTTGACAGACTCAAAAGTTAGATCCACCTTGTACAGCATAATAAACAGAATCATAACAAAGATGGACCCAATCGCTTGTATTTGAACGGTCACACTTTAGGATTTCATCCACAGACTTAAAAGCTAGAACCACCTCGTATAGCACAACAAACAGCAAGACAGGAAAGTACTGCTCAGTAACTTTTCAAATGAATGTTTTCATCCACAGACTCGAACGTTACAACCACCTTGTACAGCATGATAAACAGCACCGCGCCAAAGAAAGTACTGCTCGATGGATTTCATTCGAACGACCACACTTTCGGATTTCATCCACAGACTCAACACTTACAACTACAATATAGTGCTTTCTTCATCTTTGTTGTCCTTCCCAGCTCATCCACCCACGATCACCAGAAACTGCCTTGTGAGTAACGGTAAGCAGGCACTATCAAATCAATTATTTTTGGCACTTTTGTTTGAGGAAAATAACAAGTTACCTTGATAATACGAAAAGCACCAAAAATCAGCTGATTTGGTAAAACAGTATTGCAGAATTGCAGGAATCTACTAGGAAATGAAGCTGGCGAGGATATAAAAGGATTTTCAAAAAACACTTGTCTCAAGGAATCATTCCAGCTGGCAAACAAGCCTAGAAAACGTGACCTGATTTCTCGGTTCTTTAGTTAAACTGGAAAGTGCGTTTGCCCAGATCGGGTCTGTTTCATCAGTGGAATTTTATTTTCTGATTTGGGACACAACGCTGCAAAACTAACTGCTGCAAAACTTATTGTGATTTGGCCAATTGCGATTTGGGACATTGGGCGACAAAACTGAGGTGTGATACAAAGTCCCGGTTTCCAAGTTCGGCTGAAAGTTTGTTTGCCCAAATCGTGTTTTAACATGGAATTCCTTTCAATGATTTGGAACTGATAAGGCTATAGAACTAACCTAGAATATCCCGGTTGAGTTTAGCTGAAAAGTGAGTTTGTTTCTCATGTTGGACTACTAAATTGCTTCACCTGCAACTCTCTTATGCCGTTCACATTTCTGAAGACAGGTAATTGAAGAACTTCCACCCGAATGCGCTCTCTCTTAGAGACTGTGAACAAAGCCGTTTTTTCCTCAGATCCTGCGTGCGGGTGAAAATGTATAAGGTACGAAAATCAACAGCAAAAACCAGGAGGAATTTGGACTGGGAGAGGGAGGAAAAAGCGCTAAAGAAATTCAAGAAAGAGGCTGCTCGCGTACAACCCTTTATGTCCTTAGAGGTCCAAAAGAAGACATTTGTCAAATTTTGAAAAATGGGTGCAAGCTATATAATTAAATCAGAACCTGTATTATTTCCAATGTTCCTGGAGACGAACGCTGAGTTCCTCTTTCCCTCAAAAGCATGTTTTATAGCGCGACAATAATACTGATCATTCAAGCTCTATTATCTATACTTTGTCCATTGTTCTCGACCATAGATTCTGCTCTGAGTTGCTAAACTATTTCAACTTCTCGCTGAAGTTCGACTGAACAAAGGGAGACGTGTTACTGAATAGATCACTTTTTCGAAAGCTTTATTTTCGGCTCGGACAGTAAAACCATCGATACTGCTGTTGAAATTTAAACTCAAGAAAAGACTACGGGGTAGTAGAATTGCCCATCCTCTATTTCTCAATTAAATAAATTTCTCAGATAGTAGGCAAGGAAAACAGCCTCATTCTCAAAACATCAATTCTCAGTACTGATATCATACTTTCCTTTTTATGATGATTTTAAGAAATTCAATTTCAATCGCACTATCGTGAATACTGTAAAAGGATTCTAAGCGCTTAAAAATCCTCCGTCGCCTGAATGACAAAGATCACATCAAGGAAATTCCCTTCTTTTTCGGCTCGTCGTCTGCCTGCCTGACTTTTGAGGCAGTTGCTTGTAACTTCCTTTGCAGCGAGATAGCTTGGTTTGAATGCAATGCGAGCACGACTATAGTAGGCCGGTATATTTTTTTAAGCTAAAAATCGTTAGGCGGCCCTATCTGAAAAATGAAACAGAAAAGTCTCGCGAGAATTTATCAATTTAGATTATAACAGACATATTGATATATATTTTGAGATTTTTTTCAGATTGTAGAAGGGAAAATACGAGAGAAAGAAGAATCTACAGATTGAAATATTTTAGGTAAAATTGACAACTAAAGTAGAACTTGTCGCATTTCACAAATTTCGGAGAATATGAGTGAAAGATGATGACACTTTGGATCGGTTTATCAACTTTTCTGATTCATCTAACATCTCTGAAAGAACTGAGAACGTCAAGAACTTGTGCCCTTAAAAAGTCACTGAAATGCTGTGTTGTTGACCAGTCTAGCGCAAAATCAACCTGCGATGGAACGCACTTATATTTCGCAGGTAAGCAGCATTTGCATACAGTGAAACTGGACGAAATAACAGGTTGAGCATATCAAAATAGAACAGAGCATAAAAATGACACTCTTACAACCAGTCGTAACAAATTTTACCACACAACTTCTTGATACTTTTTCTTTGAGCTATTCACCCCCAGCAAGAAGTAAACTTCAATCAGTTTTAAGATATGGTTCCAATTTTTCACAACTTCTGGCAAATTTTAATGAAAGATCTTGACATTGATTCAGTACAAGTTATCAATCTTTAGATTATTCACTTAACTTCTCTAGAGAAGTCCTCTCCTTGAATAGAATATCTGAAATGCTGTGTGTTATATACACCTGCCTTTTTTTAAACCAACCCACACTTAAACTTCACAAGTAACTATTTTTGAATACAATGGCATATACAGTACCAAATATCCGGTTGAACGTTTTAATATAGAACAGAGCTCTAGCACTAATGGCCACAAATGTTACACTGAAAGTCTTCGGGCGTTTTCGTTTAAATCCAGCTCCTCTCAGAAGCACGCCTAGAGTAACTTTACACTGTTCTACCTTTTGAGTCTGTGGATGAAATCTCAAAGTGCGGCCATTCACACGAAAGCCGTCGAGCAGTATTTTCCTGCTGTTTATCACGCCGTTCAAGGTGGTTCTAGCTTTTGAGTCTGGGGATCAAATCCTTAAGTGTTATCACTGAAATGATAGCTACTGAGCAGTACTTTCCTGTCTTGCCGTTTCTTATGCTGTACAAGGGTGGTTCTACCTTTTCATCCTGTGGATGAAATCCTTAAGTGTGACCATTCGAATCAAGCACCGGAGCAGTACTTTCTTATATATGGTGTTCTTCATTTTTTTGATATTTTACAAAATGATTTTTTATATATTCTCAATATTTAAAAGCTAGTTAAAATCAACAAATATCGTCTTCAATCATTCAAATCATTAAGGCTTATTTGAAAACTGTGAACACACTAATCCTTGCATCCCAGCTGTTTGGACTTGTTCCTTATTTCTCCAAGCTATATATTCAGAGACGTGACATAACTAAGTTGCTTTTCAGGATAAAATGGAAAAGAAAATGGAAAAAGCAAACGAACAAACCTTGTCTACTTTGTGAAGCACTGTCGTGAAGATTAATTTGTCCCGATACCGATCAGTTTTGCTGAGAACTTCTTGTCACAACGCATTACCCGCGCGAAGACTAAAGTTATGTTCGAAACGACACCAAAGAACACGCGATGACTGTAAACAATTGGTTGAATAAATAAAACTTCGACTTCCGCTGTCAATCTATTAAACTGTGGGGTGGGAAGAGATGGTGTTCTTCCAAGAGAGGACTACATGTACGTTCACACGGTTTGGAAACAATGTGTTCGGAATACTTAAAACTGAACGCACTGAAAACATGACACGTTTTAAACAGATAGTTTCTTCACGAAGACAAAACTTAGTGCTACTGCGAGAGCATAATGCTTTATTTACTTTTGTCATGTTTATTTATGATACTGTGAATTCATACGCGTCTGAATGCTGCACGAATATGAGCGAAAAATTAAAATTACTGAAATGCAAGTGAACTGAACATCGCCAAGAAAATGAAATTTAATTTTTTTAACATCTTTAGGCCTTCTACGTTCCATAGCACTTATAAGGAATGAAGCATTGAATACCACAGTTTATGGAAATTCTAAAACTTCCGCTTTCTGTAGCAATTCCTGTTTACTTTACAGAAAGGATTTTTTTCAAATCGTTTTGTCTAACTTAATTTAAGAATTCGTTAAGAAAAAAGTGTCTTTTTGTTTCAAAAGAAACTTTAAATATTACGATTGTCTCATGCACGCAACGCGGATGTAAACCTATAATTCTTGCAAAGCTATTTCAAGCTATACAAATGGCATAAATTAAATTAAGTGTAAAAGCGGACAGGAGTAATTGGAAAAGACGTTTTCCCTCGCTCTAAAAATTGCCCCATTGAATTTTGAAATTAAGAAATGCAAAGCTTATGACAGTTTCAATTGCACTAGATTACTTATCTAAGAAAACTGCGACTTCCAAGATTATATAAAATGTCTCTTTAGTTATTCTTAAGTGACGTCATTCTTTATATCATCTCTCCCTGAAATGTTACGGCTCAGTACTAAGCAATTTATCACTTCCGTGATCGCATTGTAAAACCAGTTGAAAGTGTCAGCGAAACCTTATAAGAACATGACAGAATAATTGACAGGAATATTTTCATCGGTGGAGGCACGTGCGCTACGAATTCTAAGTGTTAAGAAACTGAATTGTTCTCCAACTTAAAAACTTGTTAGTCCAAAACAGAAGCAGATATAATTCAGTAAATAATTCATTTGTAAAACATAGCTCTGCCCTGCTCGATATTGATAAGTTATTATAAAGTATAGATAAGATTCAAAACGAAATGAAAGCGACTAGCGACGCAAAAACAGGCACAAGGATAAGGAAAGCGCTTTTGAGTCTTCTAAGGGCCGATTTAGACGGTACGATTTTAGCCTGCGTCGCAGGCTCTTGTGTGGGGCGCGCGGTGTTGGGGAACGCGCGATCGATGGCGCGAGAAGCTCGGGCGAGGGCAACGGGAACGCGCGAGCTCCTCACGCCTCCGATCGCGGGCTAATACGACATTTGCTTACGACTTTCGTATGTGACTTTTGTAGCGCGCTGCTCGCGTCAAGCAAAGTTCGTAAACAACTCGTCATTCTACCATTTTGATGGTGGCTACGACTGCCGTAGAGTTTTAAAACATGTTTCAGAATCCTACGACATTTCTGGTGCTGTGTGTAACTGTTGTGAGGATGTTGTACGCCTGACTTACACGACATGATACGTGTTGCAGACATGACGTGAGCAAGTCG
Source organism: Siderastrea radians (assembly GCA_964017195.1). Lineage (NCBI taxonomy): Eukaryota > Metazoa > Cnidaria > Anthozoa > Scleractinia > Rhizangiidae > Siderastrea > Siderastrea radians. The sequence goes on from OZ024892.1 coordinate 32,197,323, forward strand.
CATACAACAGTTGTAAGCAAAAATCGTACCGTCTAAATTGACCCTAATGAAAACGTAGAGTGGTTTTCAACGGAAGACGCAAAACCAAAACCATAGTATTTTAACTGACCAATCACAACAGACGTAAGAAACACAATGAACCAATCAGAACTCGAAGACAATACATGCAACTAGCGTCAAGCGCGGGAAAACGAATAAAGCAAGTCACAGTTGCTATTGGTTTTTCTTCTGATTGGATAAGAAAGTGGCGAGAGATTTTCAGTCAATCACAGAGCATAGTAAAGCAAAATCAAAGTAAACGCAAATTCCTTTCGACACTCAATCCACCGTACGGAAAAAGATGGCGGCTGTACATTTTATCACAATACCTTGCGAACCGAACACTGCCAATTTGCACATAAAAAGCCATATTTTTTGCATTAACGTGCCCCCGTACCTGCAACATTCTGTATGCTGAGTTTGAAGTTTTTGGAACTTTTCTTTGCCTTTTTATGAGCGTTTTCAGGGTTCTTGTTCGCTAAGAACTATGGGTAAATGTACCAGTCGCCATCTTTTTCGATACGGTGGATTGAAAACTGTTTTATCTGATTTTCACTAATAATCACCACGACATAGTTTATGCGCCAGCACAAGGAAACTTTTCATCCTTCCGCTTGCGTTGATGTCTTGATTGCTGTTACCCCTTTAAGCCCTGATATAAAAATGCGTTTTCTCCTTACTGTTCTCCATACATTTCTTATGGAACTAGTAAGGAGAATTTGTGTAGATATCAAGACATCTTATCCTTGGTGATTACTTTCTTTATTCCCGTCTCTTGAATGTTTGAACAAGTAGTGATAATGTAAAGAGAAATTCCATTTTCGTCACTGTTAGGGCTTAAAGGGTTATTTTTTCGCTTATGTTTGTGGTCTTGGTAAACACAAAACTGGACTATTCCCCTTGGACGCACTTTCCAGCAAATATACTCCCGAAGAAAAAGAAGAAAAGAGATGCTTTTGTACGATGAATAAAAGCGAGTGAAATAGTCCAACTTTTGAGCGTGTGGATAAAATCCTAAAGGGTGAACTTTCATTCAAATGAAAGATGTTATATTGAGCAGTACTTTCCTGTGGTACTATTTACTATGCTGTACAAGATGGTTCCAACCGGTTTGAGACTGTGGATGACATACTAGCGTGTGACCATTCAAATAGAAGCTACTGAGCAGTACTTTCCTGTGGTACTGTTTAGTATGGTGTACAAGATGGTTCCAAGGTTTGAGCCTGTGGATGACATACTAGCGTGTGACCATTCAAATAGAAGCTACTGAGCAGTACTTTCCTGTGTTACAGTTTAGTATGGTGTACAAGATGGTTCCAAGGTTTGAGCCTGTGGATGACATACTAGCGTGTGACCATTCAAATAGAAGCTACTGAGCAGTACTTTCCTGTGGTACTGTTTAGTATGGTGTACAAGGTGGTTCTGGCCTGCTACTCTGTTGATGAAATCCTCACGTGTGATCGTTCAAATGTGAGCCAAAGCGGCAAAGTGATGTAAAGTGATTTAGGAACCCAGGGCTCCAGTTTAAAAAGTGCAGGTCCCCAGGGTCCCAAAACGGAAGAATTGGGGCCCTAGAGATCAATTGCTTCATTCCAGGGCTCCATTTCGCCGACATCACCAGTTTTATCTGGGCAAAGATATCGGGGCTCCAGGGCTCTAAAGAGCCCACATCCCCACATCCTCCCACCCCCGCTCCGCCCTTTTTTCATCTATTTGGCGCGACCTCTCTACTCGTAGGATATGAACTGAGAGTTTGTTAACCCTTTAAGCCCCGATATAAAAATGCATATTCTCCTTACTATACTCCATACATTTCTTATGGAACTAGTAAGGAAAATTTGTCTAAATATGAAGACATCTTATCCTTGGTGATTACTTTCTTTATTCTCATCACTTGAAAGTTTGAACAAGTTTTGATAATGTAAAGAGAAATTTCATTTTCGTCACTGTTAGGGCTTAAAGGGATAATAAGGAGCCAATCATAACGCTTGCTTGCTCGTATCCAGGTGCTGTCTATATCACAACACGAGATAGTTCCCTATACGAGAGTGGTCGCTCGGAGAGATTGAACTGTAGTTCAAACTTGCAGGTTTTTGCGGACGTTCAAGCATCCACGTGTTAAAATGCAAATCAGGTAGTACAAATCATTACAAACTTAAGAACAGTGCTGTTTGTTTCTGTATGCCGTGTTAGCGTAAATTTTAGATTTCGCTGATAATTTTCATTACCTTTGGCGCTCTTAGAAAAAGCCAATATCTTCTTTAACGAGCCTCCCTGCGCAACTTGCAAATCCTCAGGTGGCTGAGTTGCCAACGTTTAAGAACCAATATCATTTTAGACACGAAAGCTTCACTCAAAACAAAATGAAAATGAAATATTTTAGTTCTGTGTATAACGTCAGCCTTCAGCTCAGAGCTTATCTTTGTTCGTTATTTCTCATTTTCCGTTTTCACTTGTTCCTTCTTTAAGTTGCAGGACCGAAAGATAATTTTCCATGCACATTGCCAACGCGTCTTTAATAATAGTTCCAAGAATCTGGTCACAGTATGTCAAAGCAGTAGTTTGCGATTTTATCTATATATTCTAGCAACCAGCCTATCCGAACCAACATTCCCTGTTAGACACTAAAAACTAATCTCTTCGCACTAACTGTAAGACAGCGAAACTTACAGCCGACTTCACCGCTACTCCTAGTAGAATCATGGCACGCGAATCATGTTCGAAGAAAACCGGAACTGCACACAACAGTGACATCAGAGATAACATGACTTGATCTTGTAAAGAGATAACAACTATTTAAACGTTATTCAATGTGGACAGTTGGGTGTCCGCCTCTCTTTCAAGCGTTATGATTGCAAGCACTAGATAAATACAATATGCCACATTTTACTTTCAAAATACCAAGTAAAAAGATATTTACTTAATCCTTTTGAGCGAATCCCCACTTCTTTGTTTTAATCCCTTCTACCAAACAAACGCCTTGCAGGATTTGCAAACTCAAATGGCGCTCTATACAGGCACTTAACTTCACCCAGCTCGCATGGAGGGAAAAGAAAGAAATAAGCTTTGTTCACGACACAACAACAATACTCGTCTAAGCCAAATTTCTCCCTATATCGCTAAAAGCTTATCTGATTTTCAAAATCTCAGGGCTTAAAATTGCTAACTTTACATGAAATAAATATATGTTCACAGCTAATAAATATGTTTCTAAATTTACAAAAAATGACACTGCAGAATTACCTTGCGCTCCTTTGCTTTTAAAATCCCGTTGCGCCAGCCAAGCTCTGTTGAAAACGTTCCAATGTTTATAAGCTGAGATGTCCAAGTAGAGAGTTTTCGACAAAACGTCTCCGCCCTCTGGCATTAATTTAATGTTATTTACATAACAAACTTTGTCTATTGTCTCACGTGCAAATGGCTCGATCGCGTGCAGGGGGACAAAGGTGGAAGTACTAATTATCACGCTATACCATTTAAACCTTAATGCATAATTCAAACTCTTATAACCTTTAAATGAAAGCACATAACAGTCACAAACGCAGAGGCAAAATCCGGTTATTAAACCCAACAAACAGGGCTACTTCTTTTAATTTCGCAGTTTGAACACTTTCAGAGCCAAGGACACTCGTGCTTAAAACTAGAAAAAAAATAGTCGCAAAATACTGAAAAACAAACATTGTTACAGAGAGGTAATGTTTGTTAGCTTTCACTTGAATGGTCACACAAAGATTTCATCCACAAACTCAAAATTTAGAACCACCTTGTACAGCATAATGAACAGCACCACAAGAAAGTACTGCTCAGTAGCTTTTACTTGAATGCGACACTTTCGGATTTCATCCGCAGACTCAAAAGGTAAAACCACCTTCTACGGCTCAGTAGCTTTTATTTGCATGGTCAAACTTTAGGATTTCATGTCATCCACAGACTCAAAGGTTAGAATTAAGAAAGAAAGGGTTTGCCTCGCAACAGTGGCAGTTTATTTTGTTACGCATCTGCTTAATAAGACTTTTAAAAAATGGCGAAAGAAGAAAGCCTTCTTTTGCACGTAGACATTTTAAAACTGTCTTTTCGCAAAAGGAAGAACATAAATAATTTAAGGATGCATTCAGTGGAACAGGTATTTAAGTAGTAGGTTCACGGAATCTTAAAGAGCGAAAAAAGTACATATTTCTGTTAGGCGGCAAGTGTTTATCGGAGAACAAAAAAGGCAATCTACTTTTGTCGAAAATAAATCGTTGTTGCAAGTTTTAGCATAACCGTGCACCCACGATTTCAAGAAAAGAAATAAGAGCATAGCTTTAATCGTGTTAAAAATACTCGATTTACAAGTGCCGTGAAGAGAAGAACATGTGCTATTTTGTACACCTCTGTATTGGCCCTCCATGCAACTACGCTCGTAAACAATAAAATATCGTTACTTTCCACGAGGCACGGCTGCACGCGAACTAAGAATAATTGACGTTTTCAATGGTTTTAATGGATTTATCTGCGCTGAATGGAAAGCATACATGAAAAGAATAGAATTTAACTGAACTGCAGATATGAATAACTCTGTTTGTACGTAACACTCAAGTGATCGAAAAGTTTCCAAACTGCAAAATATTAACATGCGCGAAAAAAAAAATGAAAATTAGCGAACGTGGCGCATGGATGTATTTCGAGACCCGAATAATAAAACTGAAGTGCTACTGATATTTTGTCAGCGTTTTCGAGCTTTTCAGTCTTATACATTCAGCGCTACACGATGTATAACGAAGGAGCCTTATGTGAAACTGACAATACAGTCAGTATTTCTGAAGACGAAACCGACTGGGATTATAAGGGACATTACTTCGAATTTCCATTTCTTCACAGGGCGAACAATTTCATTGGTCTCAGGCCAAAATCAATTGAAAATTCAGTTAAAATTCAGTTTAAAGGAATACCTTACCCCAAAATCCTACAAGAGAACTGTGTTTGCGTTTTAAACCGATTTTATCAACTCGTTAAAACATTAACCTAACCTTTGAGATCGAAGGTTGAGAATGTTAACTTACTTCGTAAGGCTAAAACCCGGACTGCGAACATTTGGGGGAAGGTCTATATGAAATTCCCTAAATTCGAGTACTGTTTTTCGCGAATATCTCGGATATATAGGATAATTTTTAGGCACCATTTATAGGTCACTTTTTCATCGGAGTTTTTTATCGGAATACCTAAAACTTTCGTACAGCAAACGCAATGCTATGATTTTTGGCCTCTACAGACCCTCTACATATCATGTCACCGTGCACGGCTCGTTGGCTTCGTACTCCTCGCAGACGTTGTAAAGATTCTCTCAGACTAAACAGTAACAAATCTTTTGTATCGCTGACAGCTTTAAAACGATTATGACTTCAGGCTTAAGCTACTGACAAACACCCCTAGACGTCGAATTTGATTTACTATTGTCGCTTTTCTGAATTTCCACTGACAACTTTTCAATTCGGGTATGTTTATGTTAGTCCTAATTATCGTTTGACAAGTTTCTATCTTTCTAACAGCTGGTATTCGCGAGATTAAATTAATTTGTAATCTAGTCTAGGCCTCTAATCCATACTAACCTTTGTGCGGAGTCCACAATCCAGATTTTTTCGTAGAAATTCAAAACCCGCGGGAACTTCTACGTGTAGCGACTCTCTCTTAAGACTTAAACCAGCAGCAAAATGCATCAAAATGCAAAACATAGCAGACCTTTTAATGAAAACTGCGCGGCTCATCGCAGGGGGGCTAATTACAGTTACCAAGGCGGATTCATTTACTTGTCATGTTTGCCTTAAAATAAGGAATTATCGAATTGCAAAAAATGGAATTTTCAAAAAAAAAGCACTGAAAAGAAAAGAGATGCAGGGAAATTCAGCGGAAATACCCAAAAGTGTACGTAGTCCTTCCAGTACAGCTGTTAAAAGCGGTTGTATGATTGGAGAGTAATTCATTGTTACCTGCTGTATGAAATAAGCGTCGGTTGTTAGGGAAGAACTGCTTTCCGAGCACTAAGGCAATGTCAGTGTTCGTGGAAACCGCCTCTGGGAAAGACACTTTCCAAGCAGGAACTTGACAAACAAGATTACGTAGTTTTTTTTTATAATTTGACGAACCTGAAAGAGTTCAGCGAAAAAAGGAGAAAAAGAAAAGAAACAAGAAGAAAAAAAAGTGAACCTTTTAACAGATTTCGCGTACTAAAATAACGGAATTTTCTTTAGTGTAGGACAAACTCGTAAAGGAAAATGATTTCAATTGTTTAAAATTGCATACTCTGTATCCCTTTCTTCAAGGTCTGAACAGAACAACAAAATTCTTTTAAAACTGCTTCGTTGCTAACATATCAACTAACTGAATATTCATTGACGGTCTCAAAAGCGTGCACTCGCTCATGGGTTTCGGGTAGAGCTTTTTTTTCGTCCCGTGATAAATTTCGAGATGTGCCGGGTGAAGTCCAAACCAACTTGCTTGTAATCTGTGTCATTTTAAAAACACAAACAGCTCTAGAATCCACTGACCCACCAAGTTTAATTAAATCTTTAAAGAGAATTACACTTTATTTCTACAAGTTACAGGAATAAATGCAAATTTATGCCTGATTTAAAATACCACTAAATGATAAAATTGGTTCGAAATAAGTATCATTAGACTTCTCCCACCTAAAGTCAACATAATTTTGTACCATAATTTACCATTCACAAATTCAAAAACTTTATTTAAAACTACAAGATGGCAACTGGTCACCCAAAACAACATAAATCTAAACCAGCTGGGTCATTCAACTGTCTAGTTACGTGACCAAAAATATCAATTTAATAGTTATTACTGTCAAAAAGTGGACATTGGACTATTGCTTTACAATAAGAACAATTCGTCATGTCATGTATATAACGTGTTATTATTAATTTAGGTCTGTAAACGAGTCCTAAAGTGTGATTGTTAATTGAAAGCAGCTGAATATTTTTCCTAAGTACAAATTTTTATTGCTTTTTCAAGTACAGGCAGACCTTCGAGGGTAAGGAAAACGTTTACGACTTTAAGCGTATACAGCGACACGTTGTAACACATACGTGAAAGAATCGCGTGGAATGTTTAATGGTACCTAGCGTCACGTGAGAGTATTGAGAACATCACGTGCAACACTAATAGCGGTTGGGACAAAAGAACGAACGTCCCACTTCCATCCATACTCCTTTTGTTTGGCTTCCAAGTATTTCTTTTGAGTTTTGTTACAGCTTGTTTAGCTCAATGCAATTCTTTTTCATTTCTGTCCAGTTTTGATTATTCCTGCTCCAATTTGGCCTCCAACTACAATATAACCTGGTCAATATAGAAACCGCAAAAGTGTCCGTAGTTTAAGTGAGCTCTTGGGAATAAACCTCACGGAGAGATGTTTTATCAATACTAGGACCAAAGCATACAAGCTACATCAAAGCAACAGAACAAACTTTAGTGTCTCTAACTCGTGTTCTCTTTGGGAGATCACATGTATACTTTACAACACACTGAAGAACCATCATGATCTATCAAAGTAACTGAAATTAATAGTCAAATGTTTTGCACTAAGGTAAATGTTCTTTTGTTTGAAATGTGCATGGCACGACGTACTCTATTTTAAATAGAATGTACCCTTGCTTTACGTTCACATTTTTAGTTTGCAGTTCAGCCAGCATTGGACAACATACCAGCAGTGTACAGATCACTAGTGACCGTGTTAAAAAGCGAAGTTAACTTTTTACTGGAGCGTGTCATTCGGCCTTCGGGTCAGAGAAAAGTGTCCTCTGTCCATATTAACCAGTGTCTGTATTAAGCGGGCTAATGTAGGCGTATATATGAGCATTCCGTGGGGACAAATACTGTCCATAAAAAGCGGGTTCCGTAAACTGGGGTTCCTTCCATTGTTTTTGTTTTGTGTTGTTCTACAGTCTGTTTACTTCACTGATGCACTCCGTTTTAACCTTTCAAATTCGCGTCAACCTTTTCAAGTTTTAACCATCCGTGTTCTCTTTACGCTTTCTAGATTTTTGTCTTTTTTTTTTGTTTTGTTTTGTTTTGTTTTGTTTTGTTTTTTCCAATTTTAAACCATTATTGAGCTACAATGGAAAGAGCCGGTGAACTTGTAAGTTATGGTTACGAAGGTCTGTCAGGGATGCGTTATGTCGGCACCTCTCCTATACAAAACCACTGACTTACTCCTGCCGCACACAACTGAGGGTAGGCTGAAGACCTTGATTTTGCGTGCACAACCAGAAACAGGACAAAAAATCAAACATGAACGCCTCTGCCCAGAACACGAGATTGAAAATAACCACAAAGAAAACGAAGTTATGACTTCAGGTGGCCTTACCAGCTCCAGGTTAGAAGAACAAGATCTCTGGGCAGCGTACGTACTATAAATGGCGGCAGCAACGACACCCCAAGTAGACTCAGTGAGGCGAGGTAGGCATTTTGGGACCTAATACTGTCTGGCGTTCCGCACAGCACAGTAAAAAGACCAAACTAAGGATATAACAAGGCTGTGAGTTACTGACACTTCTCTATGGGTCTGATCGAGTGCTGGCGTATGATCGAATATCTCACGAGGAAGCTGTTCTCCTTTCCATGTCGCATGCCTCAGGAATATACGATACTGTCTCTGGCCAATGATTATCTCCAACCCAAGCTTTTCTTGGCACATTCCACTAAAAGCTAAGCGGACCATCGTTGAAAAGAGGCACTGGAACTGAATGGTGGTAAGAATGGAAGGGAAATCATGCCAAAGATTGCAATTCATTGGACGCCTGAAGGGAAAATAAAGCGCAGAGATCAGTTAAGGGTGAGCTAAGGATCCTCTGACGAGCATTTCAGCGACTTCAATAATAGAAGTCTCTAGAGACAAAGGTGTTTCTAGAGAAAGGCTTTACTCTAAGGTGAATCACTTTCTTAAAGTTTTTATTCTAAGGATCAATCTCAAGATTTTTCTTCTCTTTTCCAGAGCCCTCGCTCCTTGCTGTTGCTTAAGGGACACTGTCACGGGTATTTTTGCGTATTGGGGTGAAAAAGGAACTGAAATTTAAATTAAATGTCTTTTCTCGTACACAGAATACTTCTAGAATGTCAAGAGAATGAAATCAAATGTTTTTTTCGACGGAACAACAAACCATAGTCAGTTTCTGGCGATTTTTTCAAGAAACAAAGGAAAAACATGAAAACATCAGCCCGATGTTTTCAAGCGGCAACCATTTCCTCCTTGCGATCCGCAGCCAAGCACACTTAATTATAGTTTCAGAGAACTGGCACAGTAGTATTAAACGAAACTCAACCAGTATTTTGGGTTTCCTCTAATTAGAATATGTCTTTTAGCTTTTCAAAGTTTTCCTAAAAATTGGTGATAGTGTCCCTTTAACCGTAGTTCCCTCTTCCTCGAGAATAAGCGTGACAGATAATAATCTAACGCATGCGCACAGGATTTGAAAGGACGTACTAGCACTCGCAGTCCTGTCTGAAGAAGAATACTACCCTCTAGTAGTATTCTATAGCAGCTTTTCCTCCCCTTCAATCACCCTCCCAAAAAACACGATATACGCTGTTTGGGTCATTGAGTTTTGGATCATTAAACATGTTAAATTGGTTGTTTTCTATCATAAAAGTTCACAATCCTCACATTTTCTTTTCCTTCTTTTTTTTTTTTTTTTTTTTAAGGTTTTTGAGGTTGTTCGTTGTTTGTTTGTTTGTTTTTTGTTTGCTTGTTTGTATCTTTTGTGTATGTGGGGGGGGGGGGAGCGTATGCGAGAGAAGCTTCTACTCGATAAACCGATAAAACCCGTAAATGCCTGGTGGTAAAGGGCTGCAATAGCGAGACGGTCATGCGGAAAATTAGTGCGATTTACTTTTGAGAGGTTTCCAAATTTAGAAGCTAGTTACGAAAACAATCCTAGCTAAACAAAAGAAAGAAGCTGCCCGTCTGACATCCCAGCCGGAAAAGCTTAGCTTATTTTATAATATTATGCGCGACCTAAGATTGGACACAGTAGATGCATTATGCTAGCGATTATAATTAATTGTTAGAACTTCGACTGTTAATCAGATGTCACTGAAGCGATAAATTTTAGTCATTCAGAAAAAAAAAAGCACCGTGACAACGAAGCGCTGTTAAAATCCAATTGCCTGGCCTTCTCGAGGAAAACAGTTTAAATGGGAGCGAGGCGCTCCGAACCGCCAGAAAAATACGCTTGTTGGCGGCGCTACATTTCGTAGATCTGGGTCTAGGAGCCTTTATCAAAATCTTGTGAGTTCTGGAAAGTTATCTGAGCGCCTGAGCGCTTAATTGAGACAGTTGGCGTTGAAAGCCTTTCGATAATAGCCTCGAGCAAAAACGACAAGAGAATAAATTTAGCAAGACGAAGCATCTTCAAAACGTCAGACAATACGCTCATTTGAAGCACCAACTACGAATACCTGCATCTAGGAAGTCAACATCGAGACTGCGTTTTGAAAGATATATCTAGGCGCTTATTACCTCTTGAGAAAATAACGGACTTGAATATTAGCATGTTTATAACGATTTATTACGGCGACCAGAAGTCGCTTTTGTTCAATCCAAGTTGCTCGGTGATCAATCTACTAAATTCGATCAAGGAAAGATGTGGTTATGGGGACACGGACCGAGTGCTGGATCTGACCGACGAAACAGGTATGTATCGGCTGATAAACAGCATTCAACTGTACTGCACAGCAGACGAGCGCATAAGGGATGGTCAACGATTTCATTCCAACCAGGAAGTGTTTCGGTTAAGTTTCTCGAAGGTTTAGTCTCATCCCAAAATACACCAAAATTCGACTACTACTTGGGAAATTGGAAAAATGAAGAGCACCACAGCAATATTTTGCTAGAACAACTTTCATTTTAGAGGTCAAACTGAATAAAACAGTACTCCTTACACTACTTTGACGTTAGAAATGAAAGGTTAACGAGGTACTGAGATCGACTCGATTTTCAACCATCCTTTTATGGCTTTTTTAAGTCCACTTTCATTCCTTATGCTACTGAAAATTATTAAACAACACGTTTTCAAACACACAGGTTTTCGGTCTTTTGAATGAACCGGGCACTATAAGGAAGTCTGTTGACAAATTCTTCGCTGATTCCTGGCATGTATACAACAAATCCCGCGGATATTATGACTGACTGAATTCCTTCGAATAAACCGACGCATCAACCACCATTTCTAGGCACAAATGCTGAAAACAGAGTTTAATTAATTTGGGTCTAGACGGCGGTATAAATTTTTAACGCCTACCCTAACTTCGGCGCCAACAACTAGCGCCAAACAAACTCGCAAAAATCGCAACAAATGGGCACAATAATCACACAAACCATTTCCCTTTCAAAGACAAGTGCACTGCTTTTTTTTTGTTTTTGGGGTCTTGGGCTGACTTACTACGACCAGTAGCCAATTTCTGGGCGCTTGAATTCAATTCGATGCGACTGAATGCATTTTCCAAGCACAAAACTGATGATGTGGTAGAGTTTTATCCAGTCAAGTGAAAACAAAAAAAAAAAAGAAACAAATAAACAAAGAACATAAATAAATTTTTAATGTATACGTCCATTTATAACACGTCAATGTGGATGTACATACATGCACTACGAAGACAAATATTTTATAGAGACCACACAGCGACCATTCAACGCTGATGCGAGTTTTCCATTGCTGTCAGACGTATGTTAATTACACTTCCCAAGTACAAAACTCAAAACATGCACAATAGCAATCCGAGCTCATTTAGCATAATAGTGAAAGACAGTCGTAGAGAAACTACTGTCTTTCAATGAAATTAAAAGCTCAGCGTTCAGCTTTTATTTGAACTGACATACTAACAAATTTCACACATAGCTATTAAACAAAACATTCAATAGGGTTATAAACAGCACCACAGGAATTAAGTACTTTTCAATAGCTTTAATTTCGATGACACGCTTAAGGATTTTGCTTATAAACACAAAGGCAAAAGCAAATTGAGGTTCGACTTCCCCTTCTTCATCACCAAGGCTCTTGATTGCGCATAATGTAACGCATCGTTTGGTGCTTTTAAAGGCTCGTTTAAGTGATAACGTACTATTTATTTACTTACTCGAAAAAAAAACTGAAATATCAGGCGGCTCACTACATACTGCCCCTTTTAATTACCGAATTTCAGCTCTAATCCACTGTATTCTGTTGTAATTAAACGGGATATTCCACGTCTGACATGAACAAACTTTTGTAGCTGTCAGAATATTACTACAGCTTATGAGCAATTATCGCAGATAAAGATCGAGCGGAATATCATTTCGGATCCATTAGCTTCGTTTCACTTCAATTCCTTTCTTTTGTTTCCTTCACTTGAATAAGCGATCCACTTTTGTTCGCTAAGCTTACGGTGAACGTCTTCTGTCCACTTATCCTGTTGCAATTAAACGGAGTATTTCATATGTCTGACGTGAACAAACTATTGTAGCTGTCAGAAGTCAATACCCTGGATTACTACAGCTTATGGGCAATTATCGCAGATCAAGATCGATGGGAATATCATTTTGGATCCATTAGCCTCGTTTCAGTTCAATTTCATTTTTTTTTTTGTTTCCTTCACTTAAATAAGCTATCCACTTTTGTTCGCTAAGCTTACAGACGTCTTTTGTCACCGAATACAGGGGAAATAAACGTTCTCCAATCAGCAGTGTTTTAGTCTATTTCCTGCTTGTAATACGCTAGAACAAAGACAAAAAAGACAGGCATCGAAGGATTAAAAATCCTGGATCAACGTAACTAATGGCCAATTAATTTTTGGAGTGTGTTCGATAACGAAAGCAAACAAAACCATTCACTCCTTGTACTGATCAGACTAACATCAGTTGTAGTATTGGACGCTGGTTTTCATAGACGCGACAAAATTGAGATCAGATAGTCTTTTATTGATATCTTCGTTAACAGGTTAACAGGTATACTACAGAGCTAATATTTACGCAAACTGTTTCCTGCCATCTATTTAGTACTCCATCGAGCCGATCTTACGAAAAGAATATTTTAAGGGTTGTCAGTTCAACAGTTATTCCATGAAACTGAGTTGTACTTGAATTCACAGCCAACAAGGGGCGCTGTGAGTGGTAGCCAAACTTGAACTCTTGAAGGACTCGACTCTTTGGGAACATACCCTTGCTGTCAGAGGAAATGAAATAATAAAGAAATGGAAAAGGGGGCGCGCGCTTGTATAACCTGAAACAAACACGAGAGGGACTTCTTTTTCTTTAGAAATTATTGTACATAATTCAGTATAACTTACAGTAATAACAGAAAAAAAAAGAAAAGAAGGAAAGAACGAGGCACAATGGGAAGGTCGCAGACGAAGTCCTCTGCCAGGGAGAATCCGGAAGTTTACGTGAACCCGAGCCGAGTGTTTGCATCAGGTTATGGGAGCTTTAAGCGAGCGTATGCATTCATAAGTTCGTTCCTTCGTTTATTTATTCATGTCTATAAATTAACTTACACATTTTGGTAAACCCGATCGAAAACGGCGCGACGCACCTAAGATTTATAACGCAAAATAAACAGTACCACACAAACGTACGTCTCAACAAAAACCTTTCATTTGAATGCCAAACCCTAGGAGTTTACAAGACTCAAAGGTGGAACATTAACCACCTCGTTCATCAAAACTAACAGTTCCACAGGAAAGTACTGCTCAGTACTCTAGTCAGTAGCCGACAACTGAGTCGACAAACTTCGGGAATTTATCCACATTCTCAGACGTTACGCTCACACAAGATCTCTTGAATGCCATTACTAGACGAGAAAGTTAACTGAAAGCTTTTGTCCATTCCTACCAGGTCTGGTCTTGGACCTTTCAAGCCACAAAAACGAGTACGCGACCAAGTACCTTGCCTCCAAAGGTTTTTATGTTCTGGTTGAAAAACGGACCATCCTCTCGCCTTCGAACGATCCTAACGACAAGGCGCCCTCTCAGGAAGTCCAATATGTACCCCTGCTACACAGCCCCAATGATACATTTAAAGGGTACAATGCTCGGGTGGCCGAAAGAAGACCCAGTCAGGAGCGGTCATCAAGCAGAAATACGACTAGCAGAGCGAGAAAGAGGGCCGGAAGATTTAAAACAAGAAAGAGTTTTGTGGAATCTGCTTAGGCTGTTGAACCTTATCTTCAACTCGAAAATTGTACTTGATAGAATCAGGACAAGTTTTGGAATAACCCGCGACGTTTACATTGCACACAGCAAAACACAAAGTGATCGTGTAGTAGGATAAAATGTCAGGATTTCATATACAGACTCGCTACCTCGTCAGTACAGCATAACAAATAGTACCAAAGGAAAATACTGTTTAATAGCCTGAGAAAACAGCCGACGTTTCACGAGGTCGCCACTTGAGCCCTCTCAAAACGACGTCTGAGTAACGAGCGCAGAAATTCCATACTGATGACGTGCACTACCCAGATCTTGGTAGTGCTTCTGATTGGTTGAAAGAAAATTCCTTCGCGACACAACCAATCAGAAGCACTACCAAGGTCTGGGTAGTGACGTCATCAGAATGGAATTTTTGCGCTCGTTACTCAGACGTCGTTTTGCGAGGACTCAAGTGGCGACCTCGTGAAACGTCGGCTGTTTTCTCAGGCTACTGTTTAACAGCTTTCACTTGTTATGATTTCATCCATAGACTCAAAGGAGGAACATCTTGTACAACATCATACACAGCACCACAGTAACACATTGGTCAGTAGAACAAATTTTTTCCTTTGCCGGATCAAAGAAAAAATCTAGGGAGCTAATGCAGCAAAAATAATCATAGACAGCTTAAAAATGAGAGTTTATAATATTAATAAAAAAGAACACAAAAGAAACACTAGAAGTCTGTAAAGAAAAGGTATGGTTTGTAACCTGAAAGCGAAACTTGATGAGCTTACAACTCTAATGAATGTATTCTCAAAACGAGAAAATAGAACAAGAGTTCCAATTTATTCAGGTGTCTCTTCTACTAACTCTGCACGTGCCAACGTTTGCGTGTTTCTAAAGGCGAAACACCTGTCTTCTCTGAAAGAAGTCCGCCATTTAAACGTCAGGTAGTCACGCAACGCTCTACCCCGACAAAGCTGAAGCTGAAGATAGACCAAGTACAATACAACACATTGCAGAACTTGAAATCTTTAATGTGTTTTAACAGACACTCTACAATCAAGTAAGAAGACCGAAGAAGCTATATGAAACACTCAGTATCATCAAAGTAAACCAACGTATTTTCCATTAAGCGGACGGCTAAGTGGACATGCGACAGTGTAGTGGCCATCACGTAGGATTGGGTGATCGGGAGAGTCGGTGGTTCGAGCCTTGGTTCCTTGCACTGTAGGGTGTTGTTTCCTTCGACAATAAACGCAGGGTTAACGCTTAGCGTTAAACCTGCGTTGGACTAGCATCTTATCCAGAGGGGGGGGGGGATGCTCCTTGTCGCTTCACGCTACAGAACCGGGATTAAGCGCCAGTCTTGATGGCTCATTTAATCCACTGAATTAGACACAAAACTTAACCTTTTTTACTCGAAGACCACTACAATATCGCAAAAAAGAAGCTCGTCAAAAGGATGGTTTCTTTTGCCAAGCACAGGGTGATCCAAAGCGACCGCCCCGTGCCTGGCAAAAGCATTCAATAACATTACATCACATAGAGTCCCCTTACCTCAGGAAATTATTGATAGCAACAGCAACTCTACATGAACAGACATAGAGAGAGGTGAAGGCTTTCTAGCAAGATATCAGAGCCAGCTGTAGCAAAGAGCAGAGGAGCAATTAAGGGGAAAGTGGGAATAAACTAGTCAGGGAAAACCGACATTAACAAAGGGGGCTTTTTCACCTCTTCAAAAGCAAGAAAATTAACGGAAATGGGCGAAATGAGAATAAAAGTTAGTTGTTTCTAGGAAAAGAGTCACAACATATATGCTGTGTTAACTGTACATGTAGGTAAAGATGAGTGAATGTTATGCCAAAAAATGTTTGGATTTTTTTTCGTTTTGGTACCAATGACTTGGACGTCATGACACGTCATAATTGACATGTCATAAGCCCAATCTGTTAAGCTAATGACGTGCTACAAACGTACCAAGTTTCATCACAAGAGTGTTAATACTTTTCGAGATCTATAGGCCCCAGGTTCAGAGACTCAAAAAAAGCCCAGGCGAAATAGGGTTAAGCCTTGGTCACATGGACTTAACAACATCCAACATTTTTAAAGTAAACTTTGCTGCACTAATGTTTCATGGCAATCAAACTCTGTTCAACACCATTCGGCATCATTCAATGTCCTTCAGATTCATTTAACATCATTCTACGTTGCGCCCAAACGCGTTTAACTTGCAGAATTGCAGAATGTTGAATAGTGTTAAATGGAAGTATTGACTCCGTTTTGCCGGAACCTTAAAAAATAAACGAAAATATCCGCGTTTTGTGCCTTGTAACTCAGCAACAAGTGAGTACGGTAACTTAAGATGGAATTAAGAAAAAAAACTGTCTTGCTCTAAAATAGATAAAAAAAGCAGACGCGATATACAGATTATGCATTATGTATTACACGTACTTTACTTTTAAATATTTGGGATGGTTGTATCTACAAATTTGAAAAAAAAATACACAGAATATTTAGAAGCTGTAAACATAAGACTCCGTTACGTTAATTCCGTGGAAAACTATTTTTAAGGCTATAACAGTATGCATTGAAAAAATTAAACGCTCAAAGATTCCTTTTGCTGAGAATCCGAGAGTGAGCAATGCTGTAATATTAAAAGCTTAAACTGTTTCGTCACAGGATTTTCTGTTCACTACTTCGTACATACTTAAGCTTCCTCCTCCTTCTGTTTTTAAGAGAAGATAGACTTGAGATGGAAACAGAAAAGAGGCGTGCTAGGAGATAAGCTTCCACTTCTGTCTGAAGATGGTGTGACCATGTAAAAGAAAGACATTTGGAATAGGAGGAGGAGGAGGAG
This sequence comes from Siderastrea radians, assembly GCA_964017195.1. NCBI lineage: Eukaryota > Metazoa > Cnidaria > Anthozoa > Scleractinia > Rhizangiidae > Siderastrea > Siderastrea radians. Next base: position 32,214,370 of record OZ024892.1, read on the forward strand.
GAGTTCCCCTTTTTTGAAGCCTTAAAATAACACTAAGTACTGCGAAAATCTTTCTAAAACTATATCTCTTGGTAGTCTTATACAGGAAAAAGCTAAAAAGTGCATTCTCAGATCTTTTGCTAAGAACTACAAATAAATCTGGACGATTTTCCGCAAAAGGGTTCCTCGTAAGGGGAACGGCCATGGAAAGGCACGCTTGTTCCTATAAAGTAGCCTTAAATTTATACCAGCAAACAAGGGTTTACCCAGAGCGATTTTGTTTCATGATATCTACGTGAGTTTGTCTCCGGCATATCCGTTATATCCGTTGAGTTTATACAATCAGTGTTGGATTGCAAAAATTGTATTAAAGCAAAGGTTGATCACGATCTTTGGTGGTTCACCGTTAAATCCGTAGAATCCATCTTTTCCGTGTGTGGGGAAAAGATCTAAATAGAAAAGAAATGCATTAAGCATTGACTACTAGTGAAATTCATACACGGTAAAACTCTTAAAAAGAGTACCGGAGATTACGGATTTCACGGATTTCCCGGAGACATGAATGTTTAATAAGACAACTTGCAGTCCTGACTGACTGCTAACTGAAAAAGCCTCTTAAAAGAGTAGCGGAAAATACGGATTTCACGGAGATATGAATGTTTAATAAGATAACTTGCAGTCCTGACTGACTGCTAACTGGAAAAGACTCTTAAAAGAGTAGCGGAAAATACGGATTTCACGTATTTCACGGAGATATGAATGTTTAATATTATTCAATGTTAATTTAATACAATACCTCTCTTTTTTACTGTAAGTATCTTTATTCTATTATTAATATATAAATATATATATATATATATATATATATATATATGTGTATATATATATATATATAGAATTGTATTAAGATACTTACAGTAAAAAAGAGAAGTATTATATCAAATTAATTTAGAATAATATTAAATATTCATATTTCCGGGAAATCCGTGAAATCCGTATTTTCCGCTACTCTTTTAAGAGTCTTTTTCAGTTAGCAGTCAGTCAGGACTGCAAGTTATCTTATTAAACATTCATGCCTTCGGGAAATCCGTGAAATCCGTATTTTCCGCTACTCTTTTAAGAGTCTTTTTCAGTTAGCAGTCAGTGAGGACTGCAAGTTGTCTTATTAAAGTTTCATGTCTCCGGGAAATCCGGGAAATCCGTCTTTTCCGCTACTCTTTTTAAGAGTTTTACTGTCTATGAATTTCACCAGCAGTCAATGCTTAATGCATTTCTTTTCCATTTCAAAGAACTTTTCACCACACACGAAAAAGATGGATTTTACGGATTTTGTGGAGCCATGGAGCTTCGAGTTCATACATTTTCATACACTTTTTGTTTCGTTTTAGACAATTATTTTTTAAAGATTTCCCAGAGACATGAAGCTTCGGTTGAGTTTAAGTTCCACCTTGAGCATTACAGAAACTTCTTTTAAAAAAGGTCCGTTGTGAAAAGGCATGAGAAAGACAATCATTTCTTGCATTTCATTACCAAGTTTGCTCCCAAATGGTGACACTAAATGCATCACATCTTTTCGGTCGTTCCTTTGAACCATTGTTTGAGAAAAGGCACCGGCTGCTACCTGGATTGAATGACAGTTATGATTGCATTGTTTGAGCGTCCGAGAAAACAAGTCAGAGAACAAGTCTGATGATCCTATCGTTATTGTATTTCACCAAAAAGGGTAGGTTTTTTGCTTCGATTTTTCCTGGGGAGCACTATCATAATGAGGCGATTGCATTTTTGGCGTTGAACTTGCCCTCTAAATTACATCAGAGCGTCCTTATTGTCCTGCGCTAACAACAGCGACTCATGCTTTAAAGAAACGTGCAAAAAAGAGGAACGCCCTTTATAACGCTCATTTCATAGTTACATCATCTCCAACACGTCCTCGTCAACAAATTTGGCTTCAAAACATGACAAACAAACTAATGAATCATCTTTCACAGTTATTCATCACCACGTCGAAAACATAGCCAACAAAAGCCTAAACTTTCAAATTTATTCGTCAAAATTTCACAGCGCTGATCCACTATATAAACACCGCACCCATGCCACAACATTTGTACTACGAAAGAAGAATGCAGCGAACAAGACAACCATGTCGACAGCTCAACAGTCAGGGTATAAAGAGTACGGCCTTGTGCTACCTTACGCCAGTTATAAGCGAAAGCTGTAGCATTATCAGCGCTAAATGTGTTTGCAAAGTCAAAGATAAGGCCTTGCCAAAGGCGTGGGCAACTGTTTGCGGAAAACGAGATTTGTGCGACCGTGCAATATCAGGTTAGTACTTGTTGCAATACGCCGATTTCAGATGAGATTTCAAAGAACATTTTAGTGCAAAAGTTCGACGCATTTTATCTTTCTAATACTGCAGGTATCCACAACGTAGCATTTTTCTTTAGCACCATAGCAAGCCAAGAGAAAAAAGTGGAAGTATCAACGAGAACACAGACGAGGAGAGCAGTTCTGGCGATGAAATTCCAAGCTCTATTTCCCAACAATGGCTTGAAGGAAACTTAACGAACGTAACCAAATCACTCTGCCCTGCCATCGCATACTGCATGGCGTTGACTACAGTAAACGGTGCGCCCGCCAGCCCAATTTCTGTACACAAAACCCTGTTGAATTCAGGACTGGAAGTCACAGCAACACAGGTAATTAAATTATTTTCTTACTTTTCGATAACCCAAGCATTCCCTTAGCCGTGAACATATTAGTCAAAATTGAGAACTAAAAAAAATGAAGAATCAGAGTAAGGAAAAGCCAAAGCCAGAGGTTTTGTCCAAAACGGTTTGCTCGAAACTCGGGAATCAAAAACAAACAGGCAATTATTGACCCTCTCTTGATTCATCTAATTCTTTGCTAGCATTTAAGATGTTTTCTCTTCTCAGTTGCTTTCAAAGAAAACCTAACAACGAAGACTGTACTTTTTTCTTGTGACACTGCTATTATCAACTTGAATTTTGTGACTGGGAATGATGAACTCAGTTTTCAATTGTTTCTGTTATTTTCTGATTGAAAATGTGCTTGTCCCACGGAAAAGTCATGTCAAAGGTTAACATGTCCAAACTGAATTTCTACCTGTCCCGGACAATCGGACACGGGTTTTGGTGCACCCTGATAACTGTTAATAATAGTAATGATGATAATAATCAAGGATACAAGCGGTCAGTCAGTAAAGAAAAAGGAAACACAGAACCGTGTTTGCTAAAATGCTTCAATTTGATATCCTTCAGGTACAGTTTCAAGAGGGAAAAGAATCCCCAGCCACAGCAGAACTCTGCAAAGTGTTGAAAGATCACAAAAACCCTTTCATGCAAGACCTCGTTAGCTCGTCCTTCAAACACTGTTACCAAAACGAAGCGAGGAAGGTGGTCGGCCATGATGGCTTATGCACCCACCGCAAAGCGAGAACGGCACTGACGACGACGAAGACGAACAGGAGACGTACATCCCGCAAAAACCCAAAACGCCTTCCTACATGCCTTCCTACGACACTTCATTCGACTTTCCGTGTCCACCGTCGCCCTTCTCGTTGGCCAGAACCCCGAGAAAAAGACCTCGCCTTGCCGAAAGCCAGTCGTCCATTGGACAGCAGAAGAAAATAACCAGTTTTTCCTATCGCAGCAACGCCCTCGAAATTAGTATTTTGTTCAAGTGACTATTTTCAGTCAGTGTTATTCGATGTAATTTGTTAACTGAAAGCGTAGAAGACACAAACAGTAGGAAAAAAAACACGAGTGTGAATATTAAGTTGTTTCTTTGACATTGTGCGAGATGAAATCAAATGTATTTCTCAGTTGAAATGATGAATGTCATTTATGTTTTCTCAGAATGGTTTAGACAGTCCGCAAGAATGAACGAGTGGAATTTGTCAGTTGCGATTTATTTTGTTATCTCGTCGATTGAAAGTTAGCGTATCGATTAAGTAATGCATGTAACGAAAGGAAAGGAAAACGTCAACCTTGATTAAAAGAAAGTCACTTTTCGAGTGCAACTTTGCTCACTTTACTTCAACTATCTCTTACACGATAAAGGGTGCGTCGGGTCGGTCCCATATTTTATTAGACGAGTTTTGGCACATTAGTTTGTTTCTAAATATTATGTCAAACTATAGCTGCATTTTCATTCCAGCCCTTTTCTTGAGAGAGTCCGCCGTTCTTCCGTCTTCGCGGGTTTCACGGATTTTACGGAAACTTTAAACTGCAAACATCTTTGAAGAGAATATATGAATATATTACATAAGATACTTGCAGTTAAAAAAGGAAGTATTAAATCATGTATGTTCTAAATATCCGTGAAATCCGTAAAATCCGCCGCATTTTAGAAAAAAAACAAAATCACCCTGTCAACTTCCACTTCAAACTGGAAGTACAAAGGCCAGCAAGAAATCTGTGGTTAGGGCGGATTTCACGGATTTTGCGTAAATGTTTTATACAAATATTCACTCCCATTACCAATTCTCATTCTCCTAAACCGATAACCATACATTTCTTTGTTGGCCGTTCCTGAGAATTTGGTGTTAAATCAAGACCGTATTCCCTAATTGATTATTTTCTTAATTCTCATTATTTGTCTCCTTGACAGTGTATTAAAATGATGAGGAGAATTTAAATGCTGGTCACTCCTAGGAGTGAATGGGTTGATAGTGCTCTTTTACAGTGTAGATGTCTTATATTGTTCATCGGAAGACAGTTAAAGTAAAAAAAGAGAGAGAGAGTGAGAAGTATAAATAACATTTATCTAACACTTGCATGTACAAATTCTGCTGGTGAACTAGCACGCTGTCCGAAAAAAACTGTAGATAGGGGGGATTTCATGGTATTTGCGGACAAAAGAACCTCCACCCAGCGATTTAGATTCATGAACAAATTTTCATTGTCAACTTTTTATGAAATATGACATGATTAACAAATGACCCTGACGGTACCAGATGATTATTACCCCTTTTTGTCATGAAAAAGTGCAAATAACAAATTTCGCACCAAGTACTCGAGACATTTGTTTCTTGATTTTGCGATGCTTAGTAAAGTCCGTAACAAATGTGAAATAAACATGGAATTGGTTGGGCTGCTTCAATAGTCTTCGACTGCTAATTGCTACCTATTACCACGGAAAATAATGGAACCAATGTTTCATGGAGTCTAACGAACAACATCGACACCTGTTGCTTCGATCGTTTGTTTTGCGTTATGTGATGTACATCAAAGCTATGAAAAACAAGCTCGAACTTGACCTTGGATACTTCAAACGTTTTTCGTCAGTAATAAGGCTTCTTGGTTGCGGCAAGATAACAAAACCGGGAAATAATTGCACTAAACATGATAAGGAGATGTCATTTTTCATCAAAGTCCTTTCAAACTTTGCTAGGAAATCTCTGGGGTAACAGCAAGACTGTAGCGTGTTAAAGCAGGTTACAACTTTGGACCTCAAATTAAACACTTCGATCAGTTTCCTTTGATTTTCAAATTTGTTCCTCTTGATTATCACAAGTAGATTTGCGTATAAAATTTGTGCCTGTTCTGAGAAGAAATCATTCCCAACATGAACAAGACGAGGTATCCTTGTCGGCAATTGAACAGTAACGCCATAAAGAGTGCAGCTTTATTCTTTGTGAGCCCTATCATCGTTGGAAAGTGTAGTATTGTCAAAGCGCAATGTATATGTGAAATCGACGAAGGAGGCCTACAGAAAGCTTGGTATAACGTCTGTAAAACCAGAGACATTTGTGATAAGGCAATTTGTGGTAAGAATTTGCTTCTCAATTTCCTGTCTTGCCTTTCAATTCTTGAAGAAGGTCTTGTTGCTTAAGAATGATCGTTTTTTTTTCCCACAGGAGTAAGAACCGTAGCATTTTTCTTTGGAGCTAAGTGCCCAAAGCTCTCAAAAAAGACGAGGAAAAAAGGGAGCAACCACAGAGGAATACAGAAGTGATGAAAGCAATGATGAAGCATTGACATCCAGTCAAGTAGCAAGTACAGTAAGTCAACATTGGATTTCTAACCATCCGACAATCATCGATGAGAAATTATGCCCATGCATCAATTACTGGATAGCTTTAACTACGCCAAATGGTGCAGCGGCAAACCCCATCGTAATTCACCGTGCGCTCTTGGAATGTGGCGTGGAGACTGTGGCACAACAGGTATGTGAATGTTCATTTTAACATCGTTTCTCCAAAGTATTGTGTATTCGGATAAATAGCATATTTGAAACGTAGGCCTTGTTTTCTGTCCGTTTTAATAGCTTATTGCTGAATACCATTCGAACACCATCTTAACAACAACCAAGGTGAGAAAATCATGCGAAAACGGAACTCCATGATATCGAAATGAGTTGTGTTAAAGTTGGACCATTCAGAGTCACTATTCAATATTTCGAGACATTTCCAAACAGAAAACACAACACACTTAATCTTCTAACAGTGCCACAAAACCAAATTAATGGATTTGCTGCTATTCTATTCTCAGGTACCCTGGTATGAAGGCAAGGAGTCGGCTGCCACGAAAGAACTGTTCAAGGTTTTAAAAGATCACAAAAACCCCATGATTCAGGAATTAGTAAACTCTTCGTATGAACACTGCTTCCGAACTGAAATGGATAGTCTGCTGGGAGAAGGAGACTTGATGGACTCGCAAGATGGTGGAACAGAGAAGGTGACCAGAGTGTGGCTCACAAATTTGAATTTCGGCTCCATGTTGAAGTTGTCCGTCACTAAGCTTCAAGACGCGAAGTTAGACATCGATATGTTTGGTTTTGAAGAGGACAACGCACAAAGTGCAGACGAAGAAGCAAGACTGTCGGATAAATTGACTGTGCTCGTCAACGACGTAGGATTGGCAATGAAGAAAATGGAGTATGCTCTCTTTCGCGGAAAAATCTACAAGAAAGTTCCCATGGCCATGTACACTTACGCTTACAAGTGCGAAGTCCGAGTTTTCATAGATACCCTTGCAGCGAACGAGTTCTTTAAGGCAAGACTACTAAAGGACATGAGAAAGATAATTGACATACTCTCTGACCCAGACTGCGAGGTGGTACGTCCAATCTCCATCGACTACAATCTCATCGAGGTTAATGGCGGACACTGGTGGTCCATTAAAGAAAGGCGCTTTGTGAAGAACCCAATTCCAGACGCGAAGATAGGCATCATCTCTCCGAGAGCTGTCACGACGTACGAGCCAGGTAAAGAGCCTGACCCCAAATACTTCAAAGAAATTGTAGAAAACAGCCTCTCAGAAGTGGAAATTGGTGAATTTTGCGAGGATTTCCTAAGGCTTCTCAACTTCAAAAAAAAAATGCCACAAGGACAAAGTTCCATGTCTCATTGGTGATGCAAATAGCGGCAAAACCAGCCTATTCCATCCCATCCTCGGACTTGTACACCACACAAACATTGCAACAATCACCAAGCAAAGGGTATTCAACAAGGCCATGATCTCGAAATCCACTGAAGTGATCTTCATTGACGAGGCTTCGACGTCCACAATGGACATCGACGACTGGAAAATCTTAACCCAGGGGGGGTATACTATATGGGATGTGAAGTATCAAACAGCAAAGTCGTTCATCAACCACTGCCCCATGTTGTTAACGGCACAAAACAAATTTGAGTTCAGGCCTGAAGACCAGCCCGCGATGGATCGTAGGCTTCGAAACTACAACTTCAAGAGTCTCCCGGCTTCCAAGAAAAGAGCCTCGACATGGCTACGAAGACACCCGATGGAGTGCATTGTGTGGGCGGCCGCACAAGCCAAGAGGTGCACGGCATCGGCTACTGAGGACGAGCTAAGTGACGAAGATAGCGTGGAGGATGGTGTATTGGGAGCAACAGAAAAGGAAGAGCTTCGCGCGTTGAGCTTGGACAAAGTGCTAGATGAGTGTGATCGCCCAACTGTCGGAATGGGTGCGCAGGGTGCAACGGAAAACACTCAAGATCATTCGGACGCAAGTCAGGACGACCAGACCGTCAGTGCTTTGAGGAGAGTTGTGGAGCAGTGCGCTCAGGAGTCACTCCGCCACCGCCAAGTTTCCGCCATGTTGCATGCGCGACTCAGCGAGCGAGAGAGACGGAGGCAGGCAGAGGAGATGGTGTACCGACGAAGGCAGGAAAATCTCGTGTCGAAGGGCGTCACAAGCGAACATGTGGCCTTGCTTCCGAGGGATGCATCTGAACCCATGCCTACGCAAATTGAAGACGACTTGGCCGCCTTCAGGCAGCAGACCCTTCCAGAAGAGTTGAAGACAAGGCGAGAAAGAGCACTTGCCGCGTTTCAAACACCCTGGTTAGTAGAAACCGAGCGGGAACTTGAACTAGAACACTAGAGTGGTCATCCCTGAATCAGAAGAGAAGGGCGTCCATGGAGGCCTACCGCGAGGTGTTGCAAGATAAGCTGAGACAATTTCAACAGAATTATGGTACGGCCGGTTGCCAGTTTGCCTTGGAGCAGAGGAAGCGATCGTGCGTTGCTCTGGGCCTCCTGAAGAAAGAACAAAGGCGTCTCGTCACCAGCCTCTTCCATGTCCTGCCGACCGAGGACGAGTTCAGCGAATCTTCCCGATCCGAAGATCACGGAGATGACAGCACCACCTACGAAGAATCAGTGGATTCCACACCTTCAGCTACCGACAAACCAGCAGTCCCCTCAGTGCAAGGTGCTACCTCGGAGAACGACAATAGCAGTGACGGAGACATCTTCATAACGCCATTGCCAAGCCTGCAAACACCAACTACAGCTCCTCCCGGTTGTTCAAAGTTTGCCCAGAAGAGACGAAGACCTGCGTTCCCTGACGGAAAGGGAGCGAAGAAACCGTGCAAAAATAGCATCTTGAAGTATTTTTGCTCTAGTCAAAAGTAGCCTAAACAAAGAAATGACACTTAACGCTATGAAGGCTTTTGCCCATTAATTCATTGTGAAGACTCGACAGTATGATAGTATTCTGTGAAACACTAATGGCTTCTAGGTCAGTTTCGCTCATGTATTAGTAGTAGTGGTAGTATCTTGAAATTAACAAGATCCTCATTAAAATCTCAAGTGGTTCTCAAGTTAAATCATTGTCCCTTTTGTGCGCATGTCAATCGCAGCCCAGCCCAGCCCTTTTTTTTTTTAAAGAGGCTTCTGTTCTTCCCCGAGTCAACAATAAAAAAAATCCACTTTTCATGTTGTCATAAATAGTGAACAAAGCACATAGGCAGCAAAAAACAATGGCTGCATTGTGCAAGTTCAAAGTTGCCCCAACCTGCCCCAACTTGCCCCTGGTTGCCCCAACTTGCCGAAACCTGCCCCAACTTGCCCGTGTTTTCTCAGGCATGCCTCTGGTTGCCCAGTGTTCATTATTCTTAAATACATTTACAAATTCAATGTGAGAAATGGCGTTGTTGCGATTATGTTCAACCTTTCCCGGACAAGTCTATAAGCGCCTCGAAAAGTCTTTTACGATCTGCTATTGACTCTGCTTCGTGATGTTTGAAACATAAAACACTACATCAAACGTTTTGCCGATTAAAAAGCGATAAAACCATAGATGGCAAGAAAAGAAGAATGTTTCTGTTGAACAAGATGTACAAAGGAACTGTCATTTCTAAATAGGAACCATTTTACATAAATCGGAACTAATGGTTAGGAACAAACTGTTCCACGTGCCAATAAAAAGGAACATTTCATTCAAAACGGAACCATTAATGGGAACAATTGTTCCTCAAGTGAATAAAAAGGAACCAATTTTTAAAACAGGAACAATGTTAGAAAGGAACAAACGTTCCCTTACAAAAAAAGGAACGTAATTAATTGGGAACCAATGTTCCTCATGTGCGCATAAAGGAACAGCCACTCTAAAAGGGAACGCATTAATAGGAACAATTGTTCCTCAAGCGATTAAAAAGGACCAAAATGATAAAAGAGGAACAATACCATTGGGAACACCTGTTCCTAAGCCGTTCATTTAGGAACAAAAAGTTCCTTTCAATGTTAAAAATTCGGAACAAAAGGTTCTTTTTAGCTCTAAATGAACACTTTGTTCCTATTTTCAACCGCAATTTGTTCCTAAAATGCTAAAAGGACCACTCCAAAGAGGAACAATCATCCCTTAATGGGAACGTTCCCAAAGCAAAAATGGGAACAGTGCACAAAAATAAACGTAAATTAAAAAGCCACTTAAAGAATGAAGAAAACATGCCAAAGCATCTTATGACTCTCTATGCTGAATACATACAACAGCCAAAATTTGATGGATAAAATCATGCTAGAACATGTTCAAATGTCGAAGTGAAAATTTTGGGAAACGTAGAAGACGACGGCGATAGTTTGTATTGAAAATAAAAACAAATACACGGATTAAAAGCGCTCCATGAATGCACCATAAACAGTGCAGTAAACGGGATCACCGTTTGAAAAGCGCAAATAGGTGGGTCGTCCCAGCCCCACAGAAAAAATGGTGCAAAACATAAAAACAAAATGTGGAACCACACATAAAATAAATGCCACTGCTATGGCCACTGACAATCGGAAAATCTGCATGTGGTGTTGATGGCCGCAGGATGAAGCACTTTCGGAAATCTCTTCCCTTTCTTCCGTTTGATTGCTCCTTCGCTTTAAAAACCACGCTATGGTTCCATAGACAATGATGAGGATACAAATGGGTAGAGCGACGATGGCAAGAAACGTTGCCGTGATGTATCTCTTTGCGGTTTCGTCATGGTTAAATGCTGGCCCCCAGTCGTACTCACAATAATACTCATTCCCGTCAGTGAACAGCCTCAAAGTGTAAACATAAGGAGCATGAACAGCAATGGCGATAGTCCAGGCGCAACCAATGCAGATTAAGCGCACTTTGGGTGTGATGCATCTAAACTTCAGTGGAAAGAGAACAGCCATGAATCTGTCGAATGATATCAACAGAAGGCTTTCGACAGAGACAAGCACAGAAACGTCAGGGAGGAAGAAGCACAGTTTACATAAGATGTTTCCAAACATCAAAGGGCTGTGAAGCAGGGCGATGAAAGCATCCGACCCTCGAAAACTTTAATCGGCATGATGTTCAACGGTGTGAAAAGATCGGACACGGCCATGTTGACAACGAAGGCTGAATCTACTGACATGCGGACGTGCTTGTTCTTCCAAACGACCAGAATGACGAGGACATTTCCAACTAAAGAAACCAAGAGAATGACTAGATAGGCCAGGGATTTGAGTACGATTGCCGCAGTGGAGTCTGCTGTGAAACAGTCTCGATCGGTACTGTTCAGAAGTTCATTAGTGATTAGTGACCTGTTAGTTAGAAAAACGGAGCTGCCGTTTTCAAGCATCAGTGTAAAATGGGGGTGACAGGCCTGAACAACTCCTACGCTCGTGTCTTTGCCGTTCTCATAACTTTGCTATCACGCGTGTATCTTTTAAGGACCCTCCTTTGTTATATGATATTTACTGAGTGTGGTCCTTAAAGCATTTCGTTAAGTAATGTTTGTTTTCAATTAAAAGCCATTTGTTCAGAAAAATATGTTTCAAATTGGGCTTTTATGGTTGGAATTGAGTGACAAGGGGTAAGGCTCAGCTATTTTCTCTGCGTTTTTGTTGGAGGGCTTTTCTTTCTGTCGTCAAAACTCACTTCTGAAAATGTATTTTGTATAAAGCTCTCTGGGTATCCTCTTTTTTGAAGATGTTTTTCGAAGTTTTTGATCTTCTGTTTAAAACGTCCTGGTAAAGTTTGTTGTCCTGACAGTCTTAAAGTCCCTCCTTTAATGAAACCTCTTTTGACACCGGTTGGTTGGCATGAGGAAATGTTTGTATATTGAAATGTTTCAGTGGGTTTAAAATGCGTGCGTACATCAACTACTCATTCTTTTTTTATTTCTCGCCTTTGCAAGCGTTAGTATTCAAGAACGTCGTTTCTGTTTCAGATATGTCAGCCGTAAATTTGAGTGTAGTGTGAGTGTATGTGCTTGTCCAATGAAGTTAGTTATTTCCTCCTCTCTGCTAACGTTCCAGAGTGAAAAACGTCATCTATGAATCGTGTCTAAATGAGCGGCTTTATCACGCTTTGGCTAAGGATATGTTTCAACTTTCACCATGGAAATGTTAGCAAATTCAACCGCCATTTTAGTACCCATGGTGGTGCCGTGTGTCTGTAGATAGTTTTTCCCATTAAATTGGAAGGAAGTTTCCTGTAGGAAAAGCCTTAGCGCTCGTTCTAGTGGTAGCGTAGGGGCGGGAATTTTATTTTATAAGAAATAGACGTATGCTCTGCAAGCGGTCTGGTATCCCCTTCTTGTGGTATATTTGTATATAGCCTCGTTACGTCCATTGAGACAAGTAATACTTTTTTCTGGTACCTTTGTTTGTTCTTTCAATGACGTTAATGAAAGCGGTTGTATCTTTTAGGTGCGACTTCTGTTGTTGTGTAACAGGCTGAAGTAGTTTGTCAACAAAAGCTGATAGTTGCTCTGTTGTACCTCCACATCATGATATATAAGCTTTATTTAAATATACTATCAGAGGTGAATTTTGAAGACAGAAAGCTAGCACTCCCACAAAAACGCAGAGAAAATAAACGAACATTGCCTTTTGCAACGCAATAACCACAATCAGTGCCCAATTTAAACAGATTATCATGAAGAAATGACATTTGATTAAAAAACAACCATTACGTGACGATACTTAATCTATAAGGAAGCGCCACTAATATTATACAAGAAAGGGCAGTCCTTAAAAGATATACTCTTGAGATTCGGCTAAAGCACGAGCGTGGGAGTCGTGCAGGCCTGTCACGCCCATTTTGCATCATTGTATTGTTTTGTATTGTTTTAGAATCAGTTTTCGATACTAGTTCCCAATAATGTAGCGCCTTCAGCGATATACCAACGCCATTTTGCTGAGTGATGGGCGTTTCTGCTGGAAATTTTGCCCTGAAAGATATGTTAAAATTTTAAGTGTCTGATATCTGTTTACTTAATACCAATTTAGCATAATGGCTTGATGTTCTTTACTTTTCCGATTTGTACCATAGAATGTCTTATACAGTTTCAAAGTCTCAAGTTTCGTTGTTAAGTACTGTCATGACTATCTTTACTTCTCCGTTTTTTTTTTTTAACGGTGTTTGAATTAATCGTTTCAGTAAACTTTTTTTCATATTTTGGCACAACAATGGTTTTACCAGACAACTCAAAATTGAATTAATATAACTTGCAGTTTGAACTTCCAACCTGCAGTCTCTCTCCCTGGTAATCAATAATTACACGCAACAACGTCAGCAGTGAAGTTTGCGCCAAGGATCGCTCACTCGTATGAAAGTGCCAAATATTCCGCAAAACCAAAGACGTCGGCTATGATGGCAAAAGAGACAAAACTGCAAAATAGATTTCTTTCATAGTTTTGCTAGAATAATGTAACAAGTTACCAATGTCAACAAAAACATGCCGGCTCACCGACATTTTTAAAGCGTGTGTGAAACACCGATTTTCTTGATTAAAAAAGTCATTGTAAATCGACAAGCCCTAAATGGTTATTAGTTGAAAACATTAAAAATGTTGTTATTTGAGACCCACTTTTTCGGTCAAATTTCATTGAGTAAACGATTTGAACAGGTGTCATCCTTTCAATTAAGCTCAGCCTTTGGGTGAGAATTTGCGAACGCCGTACAGCTAAAATGCTAGAGAATTGAAATTTAAAAACACAGTGAAGAAATCAAAGTTCCACAGCACATTTTATTCATATTTTCATAAAACGTAGAAAATCGAAAAAAGAAGTAATCTATCGTACGAGAAACTAGGGTCGATGAGGATTAAAGATAATTAAATCCTTAAATTGATAACACAATGCCCACCTAGAGCGCGCTCAATGCATGGCGTGAGCTGACATTGCCACACGTTGCAAACATTTTATATTATTGCACTTGAAAACCAGAATACTATAGAAATTTTTTTTGAATTTTCGAGTGAAAATGCAACGAAGTTTACGCTACTCCCTTTGCTAGGATAAGTGACCATCGACTGCTACTCATCACACTAAACAGACAGAACCAACTATGATGTGAGAGACCAGTGCACGCATTTACCAACGACATCAAGGGGGGAGATGATGTGTCAACGTCAAGAAAGCTTCCAGTCATGACAAAGGATGTGCAACTCAAAGAGGCAATTTGATAATGACAACAACGCTTACGTTTTGTTTTGTTTTGTTTTTTATTTATTTATTTATTTATTTATTTATTTATTTATTTATTTATTTATTTATTTATTTATTTATTTATTTAGTGTTTAAGACGATTGTACACAGGCATTTTTCCTTAAATCCTTGGAGATGAACCTGCTCTCCAATTGCAAACAAAAGCGGCGCGAGCACTTGTGACCATAGCACCATCAGTGGAATTTCCAGTTTTTTAACCCACGTTTGTCCGGCAAAATATGCGCGATGGCTGTGTAAGGACTGTGTGAGAAACTCTCCTATCTACTTGAACTATAATCAAGATCCTCTTGATACCTCTTTCTCCACCAAATACCTCTTTCTCCACCAAATATGTGACGTCGAGTGTAATAACGTTATTATAACTGACCCAGTCTACTGTAGCTTGTAAGAAAATCCGGTCACTCGGCTTTTGGTGTATAAAAAGCAGTTATTTCACCAATCAAATTGTTTTTGCTGATGTACTCGAGTTTAGTAACGTTATCAAAAGTGAACATATGAAAAACCATATAGTTGCGTGCACAAATGCGATGGTCCTCCATGTATAGAATGTAGTAAAGTTGTCGTTATCTTTGCGAATTTGCCGACTTTGTTTGACTTTCCCATCGCTCTCTTTACGTCAGAATAGGAACTGGTTACTGCCGTACTCCAGCTTCTTAACTCCCCTGTAACAGGTCCATTTTCATGGTGGGGCTTCAATGTATTGCTCCGAATGTTATCAGCATATGACATGTATACACCATATCCACAATTTAATGTCGAGTGGTGCGAAGACGTGAGATCCTCGCGCGAAGGGCACGCTCTCGCACTCATCTCGCGAGCTCCACGCGTCAAAATTTGTTGTTAGGATAATCAACGGGTTCAACTGACTAACCTGGTGGTATCCAGTCGCCTGATTCGCGCTCTCGGTTAAGACGCTTTCAGAAGGGAGTCCAAAGTAATGATGTCCGTAGGAAAGTCACCTCTCAGGATTATCCCACGCTCTGTGTTGCAATCCAGTTCATCTATGAAGCCAAACCAGTAAATAACCATGCCTGGACCAAACCTGGAAAATAAACAGTCAAATAAATAAATAAGGCAAATGCTAAATTATGGCAGGGAAAACCATTAACAGCCGATTATTCAAACGAATTGTAGACAGGGTACAACGAAACCGGGCCTTAACTCGGAATTAAATTGGGCAAAACGAGTAGTTGTTGGCGTTAAATACGGAATAGTTGTAGTTAGGAGATGACATCGTTGAAGAAAAGTTAATGTTTGTCATTGACTTATATTTTTTTGATAATACCATCAAAAACGTATGAGTCAGTGACAAACGTTGTTGGCGTTCTTTACCATAAATAACAATTAAAGGCGTGTAATGTAGATTAAACAGCTAAATAGCAACTTAGACAGACTTCATTACGACTGAGAAGTAAGACTTGTGACGTTAATAAGATCATATGAACAGTAAGGTAAAGTCGCACACGAGCCGAGGTGGCCCCCACGAGCCGGAGCTTAACCCGGTTTCTGTAGCATAAAGCAACTGAGAGTATTGCTACTCCCCCCTGAATGGGATGCTAGTCCATCGCAGGGTTATCCCCCAGCAGTATGTAGCCGGTACCCATTTATACACCTGAGTGGAGAGAGGCAATGTGGGGTAAAGGTCCTTGTGCAAGGAAACAGCACAACGGCAGGGACTAGGCGTGGAACCACCGACCTTCAGATCTGAAGCCCGATGCGCTAGCCTCGTTTAAGTAAGCGATCCTACGAGCGTACGAGTAGTTGATTATACGCCCAAGCGTCTTTGTATGCCCTCCTGAGAATTTACCTGTTCCAGTAGCTCCAGAACTGGTCTTTCAAGTACGTTTGATGATTGTACTCGTCTCCAAATGATGCCTTGCTTTCAATCCAATTCACAACGAAACCATCAACAGCTAAAAGAAAGAGAGAAAGATATTTCAATCCTCCCAGTTAGCGGAGTAACAAATAACGTCATTGCTGAATTTACAATACACTCCAAACCTTTAGTCTACATGGTAAAGTAGTATGTTAATTTTGTGTTAAATAATGGTGAGAATATCGTACAGTAAACGAATAATTTCTTGTTTGCCTCTTGCCGTTCGTTTTTCGGGAATATTCTTTATGTTGCTTGTGCCTCAGTGACTGAAAACTTTGCAAAATCGCGAAATTAAAATCCTTGCAAAATCACCATAAATAATTGCCTTTAGGTAAACAAAATTTTTTAACCCTTGAAGTCCCAGTAGTGACAATCATCTAATTTCTCCTTACAATACCAATACTCGACCAAACATACAGTTCATGAGAATAAAGGAATTCATCACCAAAGAGAAAATGTCGCCATGTTTAATCAAATTTTCCCAACTATTAATAATAGAAATATATGGGTAACAGTAAGGAGAATACGCATGTTGATATCGGGGTTTAAAGGGTTCATTCAAATATCCAATAATGAGCAATACTGTACTTACCGATAGGAATTTCCAGCTTGCAGTCTGGTGTTTTGTCATATCCACGAGTTCTCATGTCATCCTCGCCTTCCAATCAAAACAAAGAAAAATCACTTGGAGAATCAGTTAAGTGCCACGAATAGAAAACTGTAGACATTTATGTCACTTTTGATAAGAAATGGTAATGAATCAAAAACATAAAAAGAATGAACAGGCCCGCATTTCAGCTTCCATTTTATTTATCTTTAAAAGGCCAACCCCTTACGATTTAGGGGCTAAGCAGTCTCTCTTCTCATGTCACGAAGTCGTTTTTTGCATCTCCCTTAAACACACCAAAGTGGACAGAGAGAGCAACTGGTTGGCGGTCTATAGTGCAGAAAAAAATCTTGCACGAAATAATTTTATTCCTTCACTTTCTTACACTCACCAAGAAATGGTATGCCCCGGTTTTGCAGTTTCTCTCGTAGAATTAACTCGTATTCATATCCTACGGACCTAAAACATCCATTAAGGAAAATACCCAATTATAATGTTGCTCTAAAAAAGTCTGCAATGGACAACTTGTGTGTTTGCTCATTATTAAAATTACAGTTCAGTAACTGGAAACGTCACTCGCACCAATTTCATCTACTGACTACACCACAAAATGCTAATTGTTTCTTGGCCTTATTTCACTACCTCATATAATTAGGTTACGTGTCGAAAAATGTTGTTGAAATTAATAATGATTGTAACAGCGTTAAACATGAAATCTGGTATAATGAGCTAGTAATACAGAAATGCACATAGGTCAAGCTAGGTTTATAAGGGAAACTAGGTTTACAAGCTAGGTTTACATATGAAACAATTATAGAAAAAAACTATCTTGCAATATCTCTGCAATATTTAAAAGCAGCATAACGATTGAAAGTAAAATAACTTCAATAAAATATTATACTTTTCTGACACATTGTACACAAATATGAAATAAAAATATTCTTCAGAATCTTGAGCCTCTTCCACTCGAAAAATTGGCTAACAATAATACCCAGTCTGCCCTCCCCATCCCGAGCATACAGAGACCTGCATAAACGCCAAAACTGGCCCTCCACACAATTTAAACAGAACCACAGTATTTTGTTTTGTTTGGCCTCATTTGACCCTTCTTTCTCCTTCCAGCACACACCAATTCCCTACTTTTCTAAGCTGAGGGACGGGTGACAAAGGAGCACCACAAATCTTCTATCAAAAGCTCCACCTCTATCACAAATTCATTTGTTTCAAGCAACTTTAAAGGATACCGTTTAATGTTGTCCATCAGTGGTCCATAGTTCGGATCGTTAAGGATACACTAAAAGGATATAAAGACATCTTGAAAGGGCATTGACTTTAAGAGCAAAATGATGGGCATTCCCAGCTACAAAGAGAGGAGGTTGGTTGAGAGACACCAATGTTTTGGTGGGACTGAAGAACTTTTAAGCATAAAATATTTTTGCCTTCCTGTGAGTTGCTTTTCAGTTAGCCAGTTAGGAATTTTTCCCATTTTTTTATAGTCATTTTTTCTTTTCTATTTTGTACAAACAGACCAGACAAAAAACACAAATTATAAACACAGTTGTCACCTATCCGGATAAAACAAATTTCCTAACTTTTTATTGAGCACCAACCGATTTTCATTTTTTTTCAAAATATTTTTTGAAACAACATTACTGTTGTTATAAACAATACAAGTCCCTATCAAACCTTGTAAGTAAAAAAGTAAAATTCCCTGCCTTTTCCCTGACTTGGAGGTACATGTAAAATTAAGGATTTCCCTCACTTGATGCAAAATTTCCTGACATTTCCCTGACCTTGAACTGTAAGCCTTTCCTGACTGTGTCTACCCTTATAAATAATTCCTGCCTACAAAATGATGGGAGGATTCACTTTAAGACTTAAGGCTACATGTACATGGTAGTGAATTTACAGGACTAATCAGTAATCAAACAGCTACCTGGTGCACTTCATTAGCAAGCATCTTGTCCTCTATGAGGGAAAGAGGATCTTTCATCATCTGGCTTACAATTCCCTTTGGAGCTGAGACATCAGAGAGAAGCAAAAACATACAGTCAGTTGATTAATAGGCGTGTCACTCACACACCATGATATATTATGGTCACTCAAACACTCGTGTCTGAGTCCTAGGTACAACAATGAAACTTAAGATGATTTCCACTGAACGTTTGAGCGATAAGTGCAAAAACAAAGTTACCAAAAAAAGTTACTCATAACATGCTAACATTTTGAATAAAAAAAGAAGAAATTGTCAATACTTAACCTCCCAAGCTGACCGCATGAGAGCAAATTGAATTTGAAGTTATCCCTATTTTAATTGAAAAGATGCTTCATGGCAGTTCAAAACACAATGGCCCCATTTTTAGCATATTTTCACGAGATTTGACATTAATTTTCTCGAGAATACTTGAGAATTTAATCGCGGGGTCACTTGAAGAAGCAAATTAAAGTGAGATGTTTCAAATAGTATTCAAAATGTTACAGTTCTATGAGTAGAGTAGTTTTTTAGAAAATAATTTTTGCACTTATCGCACGAATGGTGAGCGGAATCCGTCTTAAAACACTTGCAATACTTAATGACACTTACGATTTTCTCCCTGATAACAGGTGTGGGAAAGATGCCTTTCAAGGACGATTCTTGCCAGAAGTGAATGAGACAAATCCACTTCCTCAGCAATCCTTAATAAAACTTGCTCCCCAGAATCCTGTGCAACCCCAGCTAAATATCTAAACACAATTTGGATATCTATTAAATAAAGAAATATCTAAACACAGCTGGGACCCCTGTGCAACACCTGCCAATTATCTAAACACAGTTGGGTGTTCGGTGCAACACCTGCTAAATATCTAGTACCGGTAAGCACAGTTGGGATTGACATGTCACTTATTATCAGGAATTGTTATTCACATGATATAATGCAGGAGAAAAGAGGGAAAAGAAGTGAAACTCCCAGCACCATAGCTGCATTACACAAACCAGAGGTACAGTTCAAAGAAAGGGACTGTATTTGTAGATACGAATAGATCTGCCATTCAATTACAGCCTCATTAGCTCAGCACCTTGAGTATGTAATACACAGAATAAGGGCAGAGGTTCAAATTTTGACTAGATCACTAACAGAGTTAAAGGGGCTACTCTTGGTTTTTGATCAGCAGGTTTCTATAACAAGTCACATTTCACAGGTGACAAGTAGAGGTCACTGTGCTACCGATGTATAACCAAGCTAAACAGTGTCATCTAGGTCAGGCTAGAACATCATCTAGCATGCCAGGAGACACTGTCCAGTTTGCTTATACAGGGCTCAAAGTTAACGACCAGCTGGTCGCACATGCAACTAGATTTTTTATTGTGCGCCTAAAAAATCATGTGTTATCGCACGTGCGCGCCTAAAAAGCCCAAGTTCAGTGCAACTGAATCGCTACTTGACTCTGCTTTCTAACCTGATCGACCTTAAGTACTCCGACTGGTTAGACACGAAACAGAAGGTTGAAATAATAAATTCAAAGGTAGATATAACACAACCAGGCTCCAAATAAAGTTTCATTATTTTCCTTGCATCAGTGTGTGTTTTATTGGTCGTTTCCCCCTGTGGTTTCTCCGAACTTGGAGATCCATTTCTTCTAAACGTTTCCATTCCATCACAGACTCTTTTCAGTTTTTTAAAGACTCCGCTGACACGTGTGAGTGAAGGCTACCTTTTAAACACGTGCTTCTTGCGCAATCGGGTTTGCGTTGTGTTAGGAGACAATCCAATAATTCGTGGCTTGAGACTAAAAACATAACTATAATAGATTCAAACAGTTTTCGCCCGTGTTTACCGTTGTTCTTTTAAAAATTCAATCAGTTATCGCTTATGTTTGCTTTTGGATTATTTTGTTTGCACTTTTTCTCGCTTTTAGATAAAAAGAGAGAGATCTTTGACGAATCTGCCCTTTTGACTAGGTCTAGCAACTGAAAATACGAAACTTTCAATAGATAAAAAGCCTTAAGTGAAATTCGAGTTTCTGTATTGTACTCGCTTATAAGGACGAAAGGTTTCCTTTATACCCGATGTGGTCTTAGCTGTAGCCGTTGTTTTGAATTCGCTGAATAGCGTTCCATTTCATAATAGACCAGAAGCTCCGCTTGTATTTTTAGCTTTTATTCCTTTTCTCTATTTCATGGATAGAGTCCAGTTTTACAATAAAATAGGATTCTTTGAATATCGGTTCTACTTCAGCAGAAATGTAAACTTCTTTGTATTTCGAATAGTTCCTTTTTGTCGTATTTGCTAAGCTGGCTTTATTCAGCCTTTCCTGATAGAATGATTTAGCAACCGATGGTATAAATCGAGTGTTCATGTAATTGTGAGTGGATTCACATCGGGTTCACCTCTGATTCACGTCTAGAACGCATGTGATTCACATGATTCAGAAGTCTCGAAGATTAAAGTGTGTTTGAAGTCAATCTCCGTGTGTTGTCCGCGGTTCAGTTGTTGTTAGTTCCCGTGCGTACCAGGAATTCGTGGCGAGATTCAGTTCCCGCTAGCTAAGCGAGTTGCAGAGCTACGTTCCCCAGTCAAGTGTTCATTTTCCCGCCAATTGTCGCCCAGAAGGTAACGTTTTCCCCTGCGTAGCTTGAGAGTGGAAAACCCTATCGTCACAGTTGCCGATGTGAAAGTCAATGGATGCGACAGTTTTAATCACGAGACACTTAGCACTCGAAGAGTAAGAGCCGTAAAGTGTAATATTTCCTGAGATTGAGAAGTAAGGTTGATTTAAAAAATGTGACAGTATTAGTGTTATCTTCAACATATAGTAAGAGCCTGAAAGGAACAAACAAAGGATTGAAATAAACGATGACATACTGATAAATGAATACTTAACCAACGTCTGAAGCTTTCTGATTTTTCTTTTTGGTGCCACCAGTATTTTAATCTGTGCTACTAACATTTTTAGCTGTGCGCCTAAAATTTTGGCAGTGCGCCTAGAAATTTACACCTGGTGGCACAAGTGCTCCCAAAGCCGAAAATAAACTTTGAGCCCTGTTATATATAGACAACACAGTGACCTGTAGAATGTGACCTGTAAAAATGCCTGTATGTTTTTATGCATAAACTGTCACAGTGGTGAAAGTAAACACCACTTTAGCACAAGTAAAAAACAAAATCATTACCCCGCCGTCAGGACGGAGTCTAGTAATACCCGTTTATTTATTTATTTATTTTTTTGATGGTCACTTGCCCCAGACCTCTGCTTTTCGGTCTTCCAAAAATACTTGTCGCCTCTTTCGTTACACAAGTTAGGGCTCGAATCTTGAGTGGCCGTAATATTTTGCACCCTAGGGGAGGGACAACAACACTGGGGTCCAATGCCCCTGGGGCTTTTCTTGTTTAAAATGGATAACCTTGAAATCCTCTTTCAAGATGCCTTGAACACATTATGTAAAATGATATATTTCAAAAATTCTGAAGTCAGCACTACAATGATTTTCAAGGTCTTCTTCTGAAAGGTGGCCTTTTAATCTATGTTTTACAGTCCCCAAAATACCTTTACATGTGTATGCCTCCTGAAATAAGACCCAATAGTTTCAAGACCCTAACCTTTCATAGTAGTTTTCCATGACTTCTGGCTTGTGGTGCTTATGGTGGTTTTTACGGGTCTTTTTCTGCCAAGGGAGAAAAAAAATAAACTTTTAGAAAACAACCAGGAAAAATTTTTGATGGACAGCAAATAATTCACATTATGGAGGTCCTGTTAGGGGGTATTGCATGCCTTCTGGGTGAGTTTCAAAACTTATTTTGTTACAATTTCAAGCAGTTAGCATTTCCTTGTCAGAAATTTTGTTCTGATCAATGGTTTTACTTACTTCCCGTCACTGTTGCAACTTCATGGCAGTGGTCTTGTGATTTGTCAGCATTACATTCATTCTGTTATTATTATTCCCTTCACGTTGCTGTCTCAACACCATGTTGGTTGTGGTTAGAATTTACTCTGATAAGACTTCCTTATGGGGATATACAGAGTTGTCATGCAACTACAGATCAGCAGCATGTGGCATATGTGGTTCGGGTTTTGCTAAAAGCAGGCCCGCGGCCTGGCGGCCCACGGCCCGCGGTCCACCTCACGGCCCGCGACCCAGCGGTCCACCTCACGACCCACGGCCCGCGGCCCACAGATTTTTGGTCAGTGGTATATTAAAGCGCATGCTCACCTAGGCATCAGCCAGGAGGGAGTGATGAACTTGGGCCTGGGCACAAGCGCCGGTATTGGCGAATGAAAAACCGAGGTGTCTGGCCATCGTGACGTCACATATAAATCTGCCCCGGAAATTCAAAGGAAAGTTAACAAATGGCTTCCTCGCAAATGTTTACAGTCCAGTTTCTCAAAAAGAACAGATCAAAACAATAAAAGAACGAAAGGTATGCTGTATGCTATAACATAAAAAGTATTCTTAATGCAAATTGGTCCT
This sequence comes from Siderastrea radians, assembly GCA_964017195.1. Classification (NCBI taxonomy): domain Eukaryota; kingdom Metazoa; phylum Cnidaria; class Anthozoa; order Scleractinia; family Rhizangiidae; genus Siderastrea; species Siderastrea radians. The sequence goes on from OZ024892.1 coordinate 32,237,502, forward strand.
CAAAACAAAATAACCAATTGGCGATAAGACTCAAAAGATTTCATGGACGCTTTGGTCGATCGATTGAAATCGTGATCAAGATCACCTTTCAGAAGCTGTATCTCACAAACCCTAAGATGTGTCGCTTGGAGACAAAAACATAACTTTTATATGTATAAACTCTTTCCAATTTTAGGAAAATAAAATTGCGTAACAATTTCATTAAAATGATCAGTGGCTTTAAACATCATTAAAATGTGGAGAAGAATACGCCAATACAAAGAAACGTTTACTGTGAATTCATGTACTTGGTTCGAAGTTAATAATGGACCACAGTAATTCCTTACTTTGCTAAACCATCTTGTAAAAAACGACAAAGATGACAACATTTGCTGGAGGCAAGGCAAAACAGCTGACACGCCGGCTTTCCGGCCAAATTTGTGCTGATCTCTTATCGAATAATTATAAAAAACCACAGTTTATCTAAAACGCCAACTTTCTCAGGTTACTGATGTTAAGGGTTAACAAGGCTCTCTCTTTACTAGAATGGTCCTCAGTTTGACTGTTTTAAAATTAATTAATCTTTGAAAATCAAATGACAGGACCAATTCAATTTATTTGCGAAACGGTCATCGTCAGTTGTGGATCAAGTAGACGGTCAAACTCTTTCTAAAACACTATGCAACCTGGACAGCAACTAAATCTAGAGGAAACTGGAGGTATTGAGAATGAATCACTGAATCACTGATCCAAATGGTACTCAAATATATCTATTAGTTTTCATAAAAAAGTACAGAACCAGATCAGCGAAGACTTGTTTCCTCAGGCGCCCCCATAATTTGCGAGCTGATTCAGATTTTTATGTTGTTCTGCAAAAGTGTAGTTTACACGGGTTAAATGAGGTGGCAAAAATTTACTAAGCTCGATTACTCTTTCCCTAGCAATTGAATATCACTATTCTTTCCTTATACAGAAGATGGAAGCAAATACTGTAAGAAAAGTTAACTTTTAAGTGCTAAACAGACCCTTCTAGGTTCGCCTTCTATTATACTCAGCCAAACAAACGGACTGATCATTTTTTTGGCAAATACTATACCACTTGTTTCAACTTGGGTACTTTTGTTAAACTATAGGCTAGTCCGTAGCCAAGTTTCAAGTTTCCCTGTGGTATATAACTGAAATAAACACACTTTTTGGGACGCGGACAATAACAATTTTCCCGCATAATTCTTCGATCGCAGAGAGTAAACATGACTCTTAAAACATTATTTAAGTGGGATTTTAACGTAAAGACAAAGAGCCACTTACCTATATCGAAAAAAGGGATGACTAAAATTCCATTACCCAAGAAAACAAGCTTAGCTGAAAGCTTAATAGCACAAAAAGTACGTTTGTAGCCCGAACTCTAACATAGTTGCCAGCGCCATTTTTGAAGACTCAGCAAACTCGTGCGCTTTTCACGTCGTGACGTCACGATGGCCAGACACCTCGAACCAGCCGAGCGGCGAGTTCATCACTCCCTCCTGGCATCAGCGGAGTGTGGTCGACTGTGGACTTGCAAAAACAACTGAACACGAAACACACACGAGATAGTTCATTACATAAGAGTTTCAATTCTGTTAAAACTTAAATCGTTGTAGGACGAACGTCTGCTGTGTTGACAAAAGACAAAATTCTGTGGGCCAACCCGCGATATAGAGGTACGTACTCGTACGCGACATAGAAGTATGTTCCCTGAACGAAAAGCATCAAAGAGATACAAGGATTGCAGAGGATTAAAATGATTGAAATTGCGAAGAAACCAAAAACTCACCATCGTCCATTTTAGACCACAGTCGACCACACTCGCCGATGCCTATCTGAGCATGCGCTTTAATATACCAATGACCAAAAATCTGTGGGCCGCGGGCCTAGACGTGGGCCGCCGGGCCGCGGGCCGTGAGGTGGACCGCGGGCCGCGGGCCGTGGGCTGCCAGGCCGCGGGCCTGCGTTTAGCAAAACCCTATGTGGTTCTACTCAATTTTCTGATTTCTAGGTGTGCACTTCATTTGTCTGTTCAGATGTGTAAACCATGTTTACATAAGCTAATCTAAAGTGATCCAAGTAGACCAACATGATCAAACTTATATGATCAAACTGTAATTGCTTTCAGAAGGGGTTAATGGTATACTGTTCAAAATGTCTAACCTGATAATCTTGTGAGTATATACTAACAAGTGTATTGTATGTCACACTGGAAAAGAACACAAAATAAGAATTAGAAAGATACCATATTTCCTCTATCTAGCCCTCTTCCTCTTATTATTAACTTCTCATAAGCCCCCCCCCCTTCCCTTTAAAAGCCTTCTCCCTCTATTAAGCCTTCCCTTCCCAACTCTTATGTCTTTATATCAACTAAATACACCAGGTGAAATAAATACAGAGAAGTATTTTAGTAACTTCATAATTTACAACCATTTTTCCATAACTTGAGAATTCCATTTCGTGCAATCAAAATCCATTTTGTGGAAACAAAATATGGCTTCCCACTAAAAATATCCTTTAGGCTCATCACGCACACCTTCCTTGCAGAGGAAAGAATTGTGTGACGAACCTTAAGAATGTCTGTGTTGGAGGCTAGTAAAAAACTTTATCATACTATAGTTATGTTGTTCCTACAATTTCCTTTGTCATTATTAGAGGAACATTAGCCTGTCAAATTACACATTGGTTATGAATGTCGACCTTCAAAATTGAAAATGTAATAAGCCCCCTCCTATCTCCTCCACATGGCCAAAAAATTTAATGAGGACACCACAAACTCACCCAAAATGCTGAGTGGTCACCTGAGTTAGATTCCCCAAAATAGAATTTGACACTTTTGATTCAAATTCGTCATCCCTCCCAGGTAAAGGTTATTTTAAAGGGGCTAATCCGATCGCTAAAGTCCTAGGAAGACAAAAACTTGAGACAACTACATGTAAAAATGCCTCTGGAACAGTCAAGCATGACAAGAGTTACCAGTTTATACTAACCACATAGACCCAAGTGAAGGAACAAATTTAAAGTTATCCTCGATCGGGGCATCAAACCCTTTGACATACCACTGATTAATTCTTTTGAAATCTATTCCTTTCCCTGAACAAAACCCAGGGAGGAGGGGTACTCCCTGTAGTCGGCCATACAGGGAGGTTCCACCCAAAAGGGCGTCCCTTTTTCTTGCTTCTAGTATTCAGAAGGGTAGGGACATTTGTTGTCTTAGTATTTTAACCCTTTAAGCCCCAAGAATGACAAGCATCTAATTTCTTCTTACAATAGCACTAGTTGATCAAATATATGGGTCCTAAGAATAAAGTACCGGTAAATGATCACCAGACATGAAATGCGTTGACGTTTAATCAAATTCTCTCAACTAGTAACATAAGAAAAATATGGAGAACAGTGAGGAGAATATGCATGTGGATATTGCGACTTAAAGGGTTAAAAAGTTGCCAAAATACACTTAAAACTAAAGGGGAAAGCAGCTAAATCTGAGTACCACCTATGGTTGCAAAATTTTGGCAGAAATCACATAGGAAAAAGACACATGAAAGCTTGGAATATTCAAGCAGTGAAAAGCACACAAAGATCTACTGTTTTTAGCTTGTTTTTGAGATAAAGAAAATGTTGAACTTTCATTCTAGGTATATGAAAGGGGAACTGCTACAACTGAAATTAGCATATCAAAGGTTAAGGGTTTGAACCCTGGGGCAGAGCCTCCCACTGTACATAGCAGAAACAACAGAAATGGTCAGATTTGTTAAGTTTAGTTAGAAAGCGCAAAATTGTGTTCTTCCAAGGAGTTGACATTCCGCTTATTCTGTTATTGCTAAACCAGGATTGGAAAACCTAGGATAAAGCTAAAATACAAGCCCTATCCTGGAATAACCCATGTTATACACCTATCAACATTAAGCCCCAGGGTGATGGAAAGAGGGCTAACCTCAGAAAATTGACATACAATGCTGTCCCCTGGGTAGGGATTTTGAACATACACGGTTCCCAATTATTTGACTTTCAGCGAAAAAGTTACGCTAGGGGCTAAACTTTGACATTCATTAGCTGTCCAGGGGTAGGGAATTTGACTCTGGCTTCCCTAAAAATGTCAAATTCCCCTGTGTCTGCCCGCCCACCCACTAGCTCAACATTGATAGGAGCATAAGATAACCCATATGTAAGACATTACCAGGAAATTTCCTTAAATTGCAGTCTACAAAAGAATGATTGAGAAAAAAAAGAAAGACCAAGTTGGATGCTCTCATACAGACAAGGACGATTCTGTATGCAATCGTTTACCTTTCGTTCTATGGATAATATTTGTTATGTCTGTTATGTGTAAGAAGGGGAGTTCCTTGTGATCTTCAAAAATGAATATTATGCGCCGATCAATTTGCGCCGGGGAATTTGAACGTTGCATTGGAAGGGTGGGGAATTTGAACCGGATTTATCTCCCGGGCGGGATAAAAGGGACAGGGATGCTCGTCGGAAAATTAGAATTAAGCCCCTCAAGGAGACCAATCTGGGCGTGGCTCAGGCTTCATTTGACCCCTAAAGGAGACCATGCTAAAACAGACAACCAAATAAGAGATATAGTGATTGAGAGGTGTGAACAACGAAAAGGGATAAAGATTGTGCCCTTTTTAATATAATACATATTCTTACTTTTTAAATATATAGATTTCTTTACGCACAACCCTAAGCGATACCTGTAGGGGTAAAAATATTGGCTTTCTGTCCTGGACACCCTAAGTGAGACCAAAATCTGCAATTTACACCCCTAAGCGAGACGACGAGCATCCCCGTCACTTTTATATGGGAGTCCTCCCAACCCCCCGGGATTTATCTCTTGTTCTGACGTAATACGCCCGTGAGTTTTTTCGGTTTTTGCAGGGTTTGACGGATTTACAAGGTAGAATTTCGTCTTTGTTAGTGAATAACTCTTTCAAAAGGGTCTTTAAAAAAAGTTTGAAGGCGTCACTAAGGCATATCTCTCCCTGAAAAGCGTGTAAAGTGTTTGATTAAAGACGAAATTTGTCTTTGAGGAGAGGTAGTTCAGTACTAATTGGTGGGGCATTTGAACGGCTTTTTTGTCCCGAGGGGAGGGAATTTGAACAAGCCAATCTTCAAAAGTTCAAATGCCCTGGGGGTTGCCCGAGGGGATGTTGAACTTTCGAATTGATCGGCGCATTATACGAATTCATGCCACACTTACCCAGGAAACTGCAAAGCTATGGTCTTCAAACAATCCCGTGAGCCGTACGTATGCATCAAGCTCAATATCTGGTTATAGATTTCGAGTTTCATGGCTAAAAATACATGAAATTAATCCTAATCGCCTGTGCAAAATAAGACATCTCTTCGTCTCTCTTCGTCCATTTCTTCAACTTCCCGCCACGAGGCTTGGTAGCCACGCCATTACTTAGTAACCGCGTGTCTTCCGAATAAACAACTTTCAAAAATGGCTTCCTATTTCACCTTTCTTCAAGATTTTGACGAGCTGCAATTTATCTATATTGCGTCCAAAGTTATCATGGTTACTTCAGCATTTGTCGCGATCTGCTTAGTTTTTCTAAAAGCCGAATACGGAAGATACTTTACGGGGAATTCGTGGCAAAATGTCGGGTTTTCAGTAAACCCCAGGGTAGCGTGGTTTGTGCAAGAGCTGCCAGCTTTTGTTATTCCATGGCTTGTACTTTGTTATGCTCGCAAAGATTTCTTTGGATTTACTCCGAATGCAATCCTACTCTCGTTGTATCTTCTACATTACACTCACAGGTGAGAAAGATCTTAGTTTTAGCGTTGATTGAATTTGCCGTGACTGCTATATATGTTTATCAAGAGGATTACGTAACACCTTGTCAAGGTTTCTATTATGAGCGTAAAAGAGATTCAGATACAGAATCCAGTCGCAGATAATTCCCATAAAAAAGGCAAAAGATTCAGTGGATCAAATTTAACGGATGTATCGGTACTATGCAATTGTGAATGTTCAGCCGTGGAGGGGGTGGAGTGGGGGGAGGGGCATTTCTTCTTACGCCTCCAACCTGAATGGAGGCGTTCTTCAAGCTTTATCCTTAGCATATTCTCTAAATAACTTGTTGGGGCACAATTGTTCCCTTAACATTTCAAAGCGCTTTTACTTTTCTCATCAAAGAGTGCTTTAAGTATATTATACCAGTGCATCACGAAAAAAAAAAATTATGTGTCTCTAGGGTCATGTTATGTACGTCTATCCAATATCTGCATCCGCCACAAGCAGCACCCTGGATGAGATAAATTTTGATTTTAAGTCCTTTGCATAGTAGTTAAATAATCTCCTAATTGCTTTCAACAAGTCATGCAGCAGACAGTGTTGCAAGTTGAATCAAAGTAACAGTAACTGTTCTACGTCAAGAATACCCCATGGGAGGATTGCGTTTGTTTGCATATCAGTCTATGTGCTGGCAGTGTTCTACCAGGAGAACAACATAATTCTGACAAATGTAGTTGCCCAGATTATGGCTGAGCTCCATTAACATATATGTTTCATAATTAGCCAGCTGTCGCCAATATGGCGAGGACCAGATTTAGTAATACCCATTTTTAGGGGTTTCTTTGTACATTACTTGCCCCAGACTTGCGGTTTTCACTCGGCCAAAGAAATACTTGTCAAAACTTTCAGTAAACATAAGCATCATCTTTGGTCGTTAAGCGCTGATTCGCCAAAATTTTCATGAAAGTTGCCATAGAAAATTACTGGGGATTCAATGCCATGTGAATCCCTTTGACAAGAACAAGGATGAGGATGCTAGTGAGCTTTGAAAGTCACCAATTTGATCTTGTTTGTCAGAGAGTTTTAACCACTGTTAACCTTGTGGTAGCCTTATGTGTCTTACATAAAACGTATGGGCAGAAAGTTAAGTTTCTAGCATTGTTCATATTGTGAGTGATGCTAACATTTTTTAACCCTGGGGTTCAGGGGGGAGATGACAGCTGGGTCTAATGCCCCTGGGGCATTTCTTGTTTCCTATTGGCTATTGAAATTGCAGTGTGTGTCTACCCCATATTCTACTTTATTATTTTAGTTAAAATTGTTGGATGCACTGTTGTGTATGACAATTTAAGGCCTGACACATGTTGCAATTAAGGAATTTTGTGGAAGGTTGTATCATGTATTCAGGCCACAACTGCAGAAGAATTAGAACACTTAGTTTTAATTTGAAATTGAAAGTATGTCTCACCATTTCCTCAGGTCTTTGATTTATCCCTGGCTCATCAAAGGTGGAAAACCAACTCCTGTTCTTCTATCATCCATGGCTTTTGTCTTTTGTGTTTTGAATGGATACTTGCAGGCAAGATACTTGACAAAGTTTGCTTATTATGAGAAGTCTTGGCTATCAAATCCCTTCTTTGGCTGTGGTATAGTGCTTTTCTTCATGGGAATGGCAATCAATATTCACTCTGATCACACCTTGCGAAATCTGAGGAAACCTGGTGAAAGAGGGTACAAGATTCCAAAAGGTAGGTTGTTTAATTTTCCTCAAAATATGCAGCTCAATGTTGCTGATGAACCATTTCCTTTCACAAACCTTTCTAATAAATTATTAAACTTTATTTGAACCCATTCTCAGTCAAATGCTGTAAAACTCTTGCTGTAAGAGACTATTTACATCCAACATCTACCTTTATGAAGTACAATACAAATCAGGTTTCAGCCAAACACTGTATTTAGAATATCTCATAGACAACCTCGTTTATGAATCCCAATTAAATCAATTCTCAGTCGTCAGTTTATTTAGAATGTCTTATATGTGGCCATGTTTTTTAATTCCATTTGAATCGATTCTCAGTCACACATTGTATTTAGAATCTCTTATAAGTGACCATGTTAATGAATTTCACTGGAATCAATTCTTAGTCACAGACACTGTACTTAGAATCTCTTATAAGTGTCCACGTGTATGAATTTCATTTGAACCAATTCTCAGTCAAACATTGTATTTAGAATCTCTTATAAACGACCATGTTTATGAATTTCATTTGAATTGGTTCTCAGTTGAACACTGTATTAAACATCTCTTATAAGCAGCCCTGTTATGAATCCTTAAACCAGTTCTCAGTCAGATGATGTTCTGTGAAACCCTGCCTTACGGCCGCTCGATTAAATTGTGGTCACCTTGTTATTATGGCTCATATAAAGATTTCTGTGATTATTTTGTTTGTTTGTTTGTTGTTTTCGTTTTTTTCTTAAATATTCAATGGCTTTATTTCTATGCAAAGATATATCCTTGAATACCTTATTTAAAGAGGGTGTTTATCAGGTTATCTAACATCCCACATTTCATCCAGGATGCCCTCCTTTGCATCATGTTTAATCTCTATTGTGTTCTTTCTCTGTCGTAGGTGGTATGTTCACATATGTGTCCGGTGCCAATTTTTTTGGTGAGATTGTAGAGTGGAGTGGGTTTGCACTGGCCTGTTGGTCAATTCCTAGCTTGGCTTTTGCTGTGTTTACTGCTCTTAACATTGGTCCACGGGCAATTCAACACCACAAGTAAGAAACTAATTGTTGTGGCATAGCTCTTTTTTTCAAGGAAATCTTCATCACAGAGAGTTCTTGCTCTATCTTCAAAGTATCAGGATAGTTGGACTTCTCTTCCATGTTGATCTTTATATGGGTTTTCTTGAAGTGGAACAGACACTGTGTCTTCCTAGTCTTAATGTCTATTTCCTGTTTTAAATCCAAGACTGGTGGTGTGTCACACTCTTGATGTTCTTTCATAAAGTGTATCACTCCTGGGGCCTGTTTCTTGAAACTCCCGATAACGTACCAGGTGCAAAAGCTATCTTCAACAGACTCAATTTTAATTGATTTTCAAAGCTAAATTTAAGAATCTTTATAGTTTAATGGAAACTTTTAGCAACTTTGGCCAATAATTACCACCAATCGATAATGAAAAATGGATTTAAAATAATACTTATCGCACCCGGAAACTTATCAGGATTTCGAGAAACAGGCCCCTCATTCAGTGTCAAGGGACATTAGACCATCTTAATGCCATGATCGTAAATGTCAGTTCTTATCCCAACCTATTAGCTGATGCAAAAGGACATTTGCTTTTTGTGATCCATGCATTTGATTGGAGGAGACAATCAACCTCTTCGCCAACCATCTTTTTTCATACAGGCCAGGGACAGGCAAGATGGAGCAGAAGGATTCATCTAAGTGTACTTTAGAACAAAGTTTGACTTGAATGTAACATTTCTTCAAAATCAGCCAAAATTTCCTTTGGTAACAGTTGTGACAGTGCTATTTGCTGGCCAGTCGTTTCCTTGTAGTGCAGTGGCTACAGTGTCCCACCATTTTGCAAGGAATTTGGGTCGCTTCCCTCTGGGGACTCGAAATTTGTTTCTTTGTGACCCTTTGTATTGTAGCCCATACAATGAATTTGTTTAGTTGCATCCTCTAACATTGTTTCTCACATTGTTTGACCCACACATTTGCAGTAAACGTATCACCTAATTTTGTCTTGCAGATGGTACCTGGAAAAGTTTGAAGATTATCCAAAGTCTCGTAAAGCTATTATTCCATTTCTTTTATAACAAGAACAAAGCAAAAAGAAAAGAATAATTTATTAAACAGGACAGTCTTATGGGGGCTTTCAGGCTAATAGTTTCGTACTTTTCTTTTTCTTTTTTTTTCCCTCTGTCTCTTTGAAGTACAAATGGAGTTGTTTCTAGTTTTTATTAAGTATTTTGAACGAAAAGTGTTGTCAGTTAAGATTCCCTTAAACAAATTAACAATGTGTAGCTCCAGAAAATATCCACTAAAAATGTAAGGCAATGTATGAAGCTAAATTGGAATTTCCAGAGGGGTGGGGGAGTCATAGGGCAAATCCTTTCCATGGGGGGTATGGATATTTTCTGGAACTACACAATGGGAAAAAATGCACCCGGTGTATGAGAAAAAAAGGCACAAAAAAATCTCCTGAAAACACCACAGGAATCAAATTAGAACTCCCGGCCGGGCACGGAAAATAGCAAATGCAAGTTTATGGTATTGATTTATTAAATTATTTTATAACATATCACAGACTCTTTCAAACTGCATCATTCTCGTCCAGATCCTCATAATCCCTTATCACTAGGAAATTTATTATAACAAAGGTTCAGGTTTGTTTCTGTTAAAAATAGTAAATAAAATAAAATAAACGGTGCCATTTTAATACATTATCATCAGGAAGCTGTTCACTCTCTGGTTAGGTAAAATAGCTTGCCTTATGGGCGTATAAAGCACAGATAAGAGAGTTTTATTGTCTTGGAGGTGCGTTCCGCGAGACAAAACTAACAATTTTTTTGAAGAAAAGCGTTTTGACGTACAATTCTGTGCAGAAATTTTCGAAAGAATAGCTACGAATGAAGAGAAGGTTATTTGGCGAAAAAGAAAAGAAACACTGTGTGTGAACTCGTTTCATTTCAGCCGGTTTCGTGCTACCATAAAATTCTAAATCGTAAAGCAGACGATGTCATCAAATACTCAAATGTTTGTCGTGTTTAATGACAATTTGACACGTAGTTTCGCCTTCTGCTTCATTTTCTTGTTTCCTTGTCTAAAGCATAATTGTAATTTCCAAAATGCTGGAGATCGAGCGCATTTCCGAGGACCTCTATTTCAAACTCTCCCCGGGGGAGCATGCCACCGGAGCCCGCTAGATACTTCTGCATTAGGCTTTCGTGAAACCCGTGTCCTTCACATCCGCCCTAGAATGTCGCTCTCCCCGCTTGAAATTAATAACGCTCCCCAACCCATGAAAATGCCCCATCCTAAGGTCTCCCTTCTTATCATGAAATAAAATTGAGATTTGTTGCTGTGCAAAAAGATTAGGCTTTGCGAAACCGTCGGGCTTCTGAGCTGAATAAAATTACGCACAGAGGCGACCAGTTGAAACAACTTGTCGGCCCCGGTAGAATTTTTATCGAATTCCTGATACATGCGGGTTTTACCAGGTCTGTTACGGAGGGAGGAATTAACTTGAAGTCCTCGCGGTAATTTGATGTAGGAAATCGTGGCCATCTTTTAAGTCTGGGAAAAGGACTACAAAGTTGTAACTCCATTCACCCCTGAGGCGTTTTAAATGCTGTCGCCAAGCTGTCTACCAAGTATAAAAGGGAGAACCTTGTAGTAATCTGCTTTCTGTCACGCTGGCTGAACTTCTTTGTACTGCCTAATATTTCGCGGAGTATCTGAGATTTCTCATTAAGGAAATCACTCGACCTTGCTCTGTATAACACACGCAATGTTTAGGGTGTTCCCAATTAAAGGAAATGCCACAAATGTAATTACTTGTTTTTACTTTTTGATCCCTGTCGATCGGTTTCTATAGTGACGCAAGCGGCAAACGGAATTATTGATTAAGACAAAAAAGCCCTAACAAATTTACAAAGTGCGTCACCGATTGCTCGTGACAAAACTCAACTTTAATATACCGAACTAACGATGGAAACTAATAAGTTCATATCAGTTTAAATTCATGTCAAGGCATTTTCATGTTGGGGACAACCAATATTTTTATAAAGCAAATCACCGTTCAGAATGATACAGCGCCCGAACTTTCAATTGAAAGTGGGTGCTACCCTTTGTGTTTCCTCACTGATGCATATGACCTTAAATGTCCAAAGTACGCTATTGATTAATTCTATCATATCTCCCAAGTCCGTTTAGACTTCTGTAGTTTTCCCTTCACTTTCGGGAATTGCCAACTCAAGCCGTTATGTTCATATAAAACAGTAAAAATTTAATATATCAGTGCAGCCAATTTTTTCTAATTAATTGAGTAAAGTCATTGAACCTTACTGTTTATAACTCACGCATATTTAAATCTGTGAATGAAATCCTAGAGTTGGACCATTCAATTCAGAGCTACTGAGCGATACTTTCCAGTGGTGCTGTTCATTATGCCACACAAAGTGGTTAAACTGTTTGAATTGATCCTGTGGACGAACTTCATTAGTCACGAACTTCTTAAGTTCACAGTGTGAACATTAAGAAGTTACGGAACAGGGGAAACAGTACATTCCTTTGATGCTATTTATTGTGGTGTGCAAGGTGGCTCTAAGTCATCGAGTCTGCGGATGAAATCCTTAAGTCTAACCATTCAATTAAAGGAACTATGTCACGGCGTTTTCATTCATTTTTCTGATCTGACAAAATTATTTTCTTATTGAAGGAAACCTCAAAATAGTGGTTCCCCAAGGTATAAAAACACCAAAGAAGTAATAATAAACCAAAACTAAACGAGGATGGTTACGACTGAAAGAGATTCAGATGGATTACGAATGACAAACTTGAAAAAACTTGCCAATTTTTTCAAGATGCGTTATCCGTGACGTAGTTCCTTTAAGAGCTACTGGGCAGTACTTTCACGTGGTACTGTTAGTTTTTAAACATTTCGCAAAATCATATTTGCGACTTTCGTGGACTTCGTAATTAGATGTTTTTGAAGATGGAAGAGAAGCATTTCCTACAAATGCCGCGCACCGATGCCATCTAGTTGTTTTAACTTACCGAGGCGTGTCAGAAAAGAGAAGCAATTAGCAGTTGATCTATGCCGACTCAGAGGTAGTTAAATATGTTGTGCCATTGGGTAAATTCTCTGTGTCAGTGAAATAAAGCTTTTGTACAAGGGAAACCGCGCGTGTTGAAATCATCAGTTTGCTTGGTTGAGCTTGTAGTGACAGCATCTACCAGCGCTGATCTAGCTATTCAAGAGGTAAGCGTGTTCCTTACTCAAGTTAACGTCTTGTCGAGTCAGAGAAAGAACCATTGTGTTCCACTGATTTTAGCCCACGTAGCCTTTTATTATCCAACTTCAGTGGAACTACCATTTTTATCATTGTATCAATCCATCTGTGTCGCTTGCGTGCACTAACAAGGAGAGGCCTCGGAGATCCCGAAATGTGCGCAAAAACGCAGATTATTCCTACAAAATTACATCTTTCAACACTGGGGCACTAGTTGTTAAGGTAGTTTTAAACCAGCACTATTTCCTCTAGCTCAACTAGCCGCTGTTTAGAAAGCACATTTCACGATTCAGGGAATGACTATCCTGCGACAAATGGCCGCAGTCAATTCCATCTTGATTCCTGTGTTGGGCCCACTCTGCTTTTCTTTGGAAGTTTCTCCTTATTTCGGCTGCAAAGTCATGTTGAGGAAACAGTTAATCAAATGCAAAAGAAAAGGTTTCACTGCGTGAGGTGAGAGACGGGCGAAGTCAAATCTAAAGACTTAGTACTGAAAGGTTACTATTCAACCTCTCTTTGCATACAATTTAGTGGAACGGTGGAAAGACATGAGAATGCTGGCGCAGATTGTTTGCTTTTAATACTTAATTATATTACAAGAAAGCACCTAATCTTTAAGGCTTTCCCTGTTGTTCAGGTTTCCGTGGGCTACTAATACCGTATGGGTGTTGTCAGTTTTGTACTCAGTTCTGCATCAGTCAATTTCTGAGGTTTCACTTCGGGCGATGAGATAAACTCATCGTAAACAGAGACATTGAAGTTCCGCGCTATTGAACATGCCTAAAGAGCCCTAATTGACGGATGAAGTAAGAGTGAAAGGAATGACATGCAAATGATTTTGTCATTGTGGATACTATAAATTGGATCACTGGGAGCAACAATCAGGCAACAATCATTCCCCCCCCCTCACCCCCCCCCCCCCCCCCACTTTCTTCCCTCCATATCAGCAAATAAAAAATTTAGTAAAATACTCCGCCAGTATCATCTCCAGTCGATCTTCCCAAAAATTGGAGAAAAAATGCCAGATAAAAGCTTTTGTTGGCAAACACAACTGACGTTGGAAATATTTGTCAACATCGCTCAAACTGTTTTTGCGACGTTCTCGTGTGAAGTCCCTTAAAGTTATCATTAATATTGTAACTCCCACATTAATTTACAGCGACATCATGAAGTGCTTCTATACAATTGTTTTCATCTCGATTATCCTCGTGGAATGGGTCCATGCTGCACCAAAGTCGATCAATTATCAGGAAGACGAAAATGACATTTTAAAGCCACCACAGGGAAAGTTGTTCGATTTCCAGGAAGACGAAAACGACTACCCTGAGGTACCAAAGTCCTTTGATTTCCAGGAAGACGAAAACGACGAATTTGAGGCACCAAGAACTGACAAGTTGTCCGATTATGACGAAGAAGAAGACGACTATTTCGAGGCATTGTTCAATGATGATGATGCCTTTGACTACGACACTTACAAACAAAAGGTCAGTCTCTATTGATTCCTGACACACAACAATGTCATTTCACCCGAAAGAGTACTCTTTTATCTAATCTAGATAGATATCTCCTGCCCCAAAGGGTTAAATTGTTTTAATTTCTTACTGGGTTATGGAAGGGATGGGGCAAGGGTAGCAACTGAGCATTTAAGGGGAAGGCACTTGTGATAGCGAGAGCCATGGTGATCGCTCACGTGTCACCGAATATGTTAAAGATTTAACGCGAACCATTACTTAAATTTTTTCAAAATGGCTGAAGGCTTGCTGTAAGCCAACCTCGTTCCCAGGGTCTCTCTTCTCTGCCTCCCTTGTTCCTCAACGACACGAGAGGCAGAGAAGAGAGACCCTGGGAACGAGGTTGGCTGTTAGCGGATTTTAGGGTCACGTGATCCGCAGTTTGCATGGGTCTTCTCTCACGATTATTTTAATCACCGAGAAGATCCTAGGTAGGAGGTTGAAGGCATGGCCGTGCCGAGATACACAGCGTGGGCGATAGCTGTCATATGGTTAAGTTAGAAAGGGAAATTTGACTGGTGGTCATTGCAATCAAAAACGGTGAAAAAAAGAGAAGGCGCGGGTCGCCGTGGAGATATTTGAAACAGGTTTCGATGGGTCAGACGTCAAATACAAAAGTAAGAACTTTGTCAAGACAAGAGAGAGATACATAAATGTTACGACATCAGAAAGTTTGTTTGTCACCACAGTACCTTTTATCATTTCACACATTCCTTTTATCCTTTTGTTCTTTTTTTTCTCCTAGACCCAAAAAAGATTTGAAAAATACTGCTTCAAGGAAAATCAGCAAGGTTGTTGGAAAGATTCTAATTGCTGCGAGGACTTAGAGTGCAAGTAAGGAGCTGTTGCGTTTTCTTGCTTCTTTCTTTTTCAATTTCGTTTTGTTTAGTTTCTAAAAGTAGTTGTAAAGTGCTTCAAAAAGATTAAAAAACCTAAACGTTTTCCGTCATTTAGATCATCAATTGTGTGTGAGCACATTCCTCCGAGTTTGATCAAAAACGTAAAAAAAGATCATTTTACCAGAATTTTAACTATTTTACCGCGAATATGTTTATTATTTTAGCAGTTTTATTCCTTTCTTTCGGTTTTTGTTTCTTTCAATTTATTAATATCTTTTTCCTGATCAAGCTTACATTTCGTACATTTTCTCTACTTTGTTTCCTCTTTTCCCACAGTCGGCTCGCAAAAAAATGCTCCTATCTTTTTTTCTTTTTTTTTCTTTTCTTCTGTCTGTCTATGTCTTCCTTTCTCTCTTCCCGCCAAACCTCGGTGGTAGGGGAAAATAGAGAGGTGATATGATGACGTTTTGCCGTCAAAGTTCAAGCGTTTACTTCCGTCATTTTGGCGTCGTCCACGTAATTCAGCGGGAGGTGATCACACTTTAGAGCTCCAGGAACTATTTCTGGATATTAAACTGTCTAAAAAACTGCATTCATTTCACATTTCATGCCCAAGATATGGCCATTTTCGGCTTAAGAGAATAACAACTTTACCCCTCTCTGTTGGCGCGTTCTTTTTTAATTTGGTATTTGGTTTTTAGAACGCTTTTCAATTGAGTGTCGTAAAACCAAAATGAAAAGTAATTACACCAGCCAATCACAACGAACACAAATTACCCATTGAACCAATCAGAACTTGAAGCAAATACATGTAAAAGCTGGCGCCAAGCGCGGGAAAACGCGTGCGAGCAAGTCGCGATTGGTTTGAGTTTTACTTCTGATTGGTCGAGAAAGTGGCGGCAGATTTTTTAACCAATCACAAAGCGAAGTAAAGCAAAACCAAAGCAAATCGCGAATTACTTTTGACAGGTTCGACACTCAATTGAAAACCGCTCTATTCGGTTGGTAGTGATACCATTTAACATTGTTATTTTTCTGTTCTTTTTTAGCTGGGGTGGATGTGCCGCGTGTGGCAGTGGGACGTGCCGGCGTAAGTCATGAAAACTTGGCGATCAGTCAAACTATACAAGAAACAGCCAAATTACACGAGCACAAACATTGACGTGAAAGCATTTTCTATACTTAAACAAATATATAATTGCGTTTTGCACTGATTAAAATAAGTTGAAACAAGTTGCCGGTGCAATGCACCTGCGTCTGTTCACACTTTAAATTGTTACAAGCAGGGAACAGAAAAAGAGTAACAGCTAAACGATAGCTCAAAACCAGTGTTAGCATTAGGTTTTGCAGACAGAGAATCCGAAGACCATCATCCAAGAAATTTTAAGGTCCTGTAAAAAATACATAAGCAAGTAAAATTAACGATAAAATCGAACGACGTTTCCGTGCGTCATTATGACGCCATTTTCAAGTCGTCCAAAATGATTAGAATAAACTATCAGAAAACTTTCATTTATTATGGACACCCTGTAGTGCATAGACTATTCGCCGTTTTTTCGCCTTAGTTGTTTTACTCTTTACCGCTACTTTGTCTTAGTATATCTTACCCCTTTGACTCCCATTTAATTTTTTTTTATTGGATATTCTCTAGCATTAAGTCATTCAGAGGAAAGTGCTCCCTAAGTCTTGAAAACATAAGGAACTTACGTTGGTGAGACCCAACAACCCACCTACCCTCCCCTAACCCAACATTTGCCCTAGCTTATAACGTGGTGTCAATGTTGGGTTAGGGGAGGGGTGGGGGGGGGCAGTCTCCCAGAAACGCGTACTTATCCTAAAATTTTTTGCGTATATATACACTACTTCTGCAGAAATGTAATGCATGTGTCGCATAAATTTCAGAGGTGAACATACGTAACAATTTAGCACCTGAGTGGAATATTACTATAACTGGGACCTTGTTGGTAGTGCAGTCAAAATTTCCGCGTTTTTGTCATATGATAATCAAGCACCGAAGTTCAAAGCAGCTTTATAGTTATGGTTTCTTTACTGATTAAACAATGAGCTAAACTCTTTTCAGTGTTACTTCAATGCACCGTTTAATAAAAGGGAAAAAAATAAAACGATTTTGTTTCTTTATAAAGCCTTGTCTGTCTTCATTTCCTAGGGAGAGAAGAACAGGTTTTTTACATAACAAAAACGAGCTCATTGTCATCGCAACAATGGCCGCAATTGTGTTTGTCTCTATGTTTGTCTTCGGGGAAAACATCCATGTCACACTGTAATTGTCCGCTTTACAAGGTTCTGCTGCAAGTCCCTACGGCCAACCAGCTGGGCCATGGAGACCCAGGGGCGACGTAGTCCTTGATCTTTAGAGTTATAGCATGTTTCCAAAAACGGTCCATGCATTTTAGTGTTGTTCTACAGCCTGAAAACTTTAATTCCACTGATATTAAAATTAAAAGCAATACGGCACGCCTATCAATCCACAAACAATCCCTAGATGTCATTTATTTAATAAATAGAGGATATTATACGGTGGCAAGAAGATAAGAATTTTATGTTCGAGTGGCAAACACAATATCTCACGAGTGAGCGCAGCTCACTCGTGAGATATAGTGTTTGCCACGAGAACATAAAATTCATATCTTCGAGCCAACGTGTAATGTTCTTTTTATTATATGGAGACAAAATATCTGAAATTGCCCATTTTATTCTTTCCAAATTTTAAGTTTTACAAATACGGAAATACAAAGTGAAAAATACAAAATACTCGGTGCCAAGGATAAAGTGAAAAATACAAAATACCCGGTGCCAAGGATATAACATACAGCTGTACTCTGAACTAATTTTGCAAATGTCACTGACTCTGACTACTTGAGTCATCAGAAACGGTGATTTTTAGCCTTTTTTCGGAATGAATCTTTGAACACTTTTCGGTACGACCGGGCTGATACTTGCACATTTACCGTTCCGATTTGGCAGTTTTGAAATAAACTTCGGGAAGCTGCACCCGCTAAATAGCTATCCGACTTGGTTTTCTCCTCAATGGAGACGGCTGACAAGGTTTGGCTGGTACTGGCATCGTTAGACAATACAGCGGAAATCTGCTTCTGTTTCTTATCGGACAAAGATGAGTAGTTGTTTAAAGAGTTCACGTTTTTATGTCCAGTAATCTGAATGATTTCGTTGGGTGGTATCTAGTTATCCACCAGCTTCTGGACCAAATGCTTTCTTGTGCTGTGATTTACGAGCTTTTTGTCTGAATCCAGGCCTGAATCTTGTACCATGTTCTTCAGCATACTTCTCAAGGAATTGATTCCAAGCGGAGAGTATTTGAACCACATTTGACCGGGTTTCGGCCTTTCGTTGTTAACAGCAAGATAGAAAGGCGATTCATCGCTCATCATGGCAGCGGGCCGGTGATCTTTGTAGGCCAAGTAGGCATTGACGGGGCAGCGGTCTGCATTGCTCTTGTTTTCGTACATTTGAGGTTTCTTCTCTCTGATATTTCGAGGGTTTTCACCGGTACGCGTTTTTGTTTGTCTTTCTTTGTTGAACTCGATGAAGCGGTTTCCCTCCGAATCTGTTTTTAACTGCAAATCGCCCCAGCAAAGGTCTCTCTGCTCTTTCCCTGGCCTCATACCAAAGAATGTACAGTTGTTCATCCAAAGGGTATTTAATAGTGCTCTAGGAGAGTGAATTCCTAGAACTCCACGGCTGTAAAAGTGGCGATGTCTTTCTTCATCCGACAACGGATCCGCTGCGTTTGGCCGGTTTCCTTTGCCCACGGATTTTAACTGTTTTTGTTTCTTCTTTAAAATATCTTGAACCTCATGAAACTCTTTGGCGTTGAGGACGGAAAATCCATAATTGTTTTTCGAAGATGCCGGTCGATGCTTTGTATGAACGCTCTGATTGACGAGGGTTCGTACTCTTCACCATTTTTCATTCGCACAGCGAGAACAAATTTTTTGATGATTTCTTGCAGCTCCACAGGCGCGATATCCTCAATCTCTCTCTTCTCGTCGCAAGTGTCGAGAAATTCTTTGAAAACCTTCAAATCGTACAAGGTCTTCTTTTTTGTGTTTTCGTTGTCGAAGCTTTCGGAAAACTCTTTCACTTGTTTATGGTTTAGTAAAACAAACCTGCTTGCCACCGCCATATTCTAAACAACACTGAGGCAACGACGCATTCAGTTCATTCAACAAAGTAGAAAAGGCGGGAATCGTGACGTCATTGAACGATATGACACTCAAAAGCGTGACATACGGAAAATACGCCACTCGGGTCCCGGAGTGGTTTAGTTCCCAGTAAAACACTCTCCTCCATGTAATAAATGGTCACGCTGAATTTGCACACATTTGCAGACTTGACACTGGAAACGAACCCGCTTTGTTTTCTGCACTATTTAATCACAGAAGTAGTTTTAAGGTTTCCAGTAAATAAAAATTACACTACAAAGGAAAGAAAAATGAGGTAAAGATAACTGACTCAAAAATTTTTGAAAGGTGACCATGGACTTGCGTGGCAGACTCTGACGGCGGCCCACTTTTACATTTCGCACACGGCACGCTTGCTAACGCATCCTGTTTATGTTATTTCCCCATTATCGTCGGTAAAGTCAAGTCAAAAGCAAAGTTAAGTCAAAAGGACCCCTTGCCAACTCCTGATTAAGCCCCTCCCTTAATAATAATAATAATAATAATAATAGTAATAATAATAATAATAATAATAATAATAATAATAATTTTCTATTGCGCCATTTCCCAAGGGTCCAATGGTGCTTTACAGTAAATCTACAAACAATCTTAATTAAAAACAATCAAAAAGTAACTGAAATAAATAAAAATAAACTAAGAGTGCGGGATCATAACGATAAATCAATCAGAAGTCCTAGCCAAAAGCTTCTTTAAATAGCCAAGTCATGTTCCAACTATGCGCATGTTCCAACTAGTACGTTGAAGCGGCAAGCACGACAATGTTCTAAAAAACGCGACACTATTAAAAAAAATTAGGAAACATGGTTTGGAATGAACAAAATCCTTAGAACAATGCAACACCCATCGTGTAGAATAAAATAGATAAGGCTGCGACTTTCATTGTGATAAGAAGTAGTGGGCTATACGTGGAGGCTAAAGGGTAGGGAAAATTGCCATTTTAGCATATGAAAGGGTCACAAAATCGACTGCAATTAAAGTGTAAGAAATGGTGGCTAAAGCGAACTATATCAAAAAAAAAATGACAACGAAAAACACATAAGAGCTTGCACCCCTTGAGCAACTGAACCAGAACGACTGAAAGCCCGGGAGAAACGTGGCGATTACAGGAAATTCTGTTGTTTTGGCTTCTCCTTGTGGTAGAAGAAAGGGATGCAATTTTGCTCTAGGTATATGAAAGGGGTACCATTTTGGTAAAAATTAGTTTATTAAAGGGACTGATCAAACAACGTGTGTGACGATAACACAACACCACAGTCAACAAGACCCGGCATGATAAGCGCTCATGACTAGAAGGCAGATAGGACAACGTTGTTTCGCTCTTATTGGAGCTCATCAGCGTATCGTAGCCACCAACACAATGAGAGTTAGTGAGAAATCACCTATCTCATAAATGCTGTAACTAGATCCATTCCAGAAAAAGCTAGAAATCAAATGATTTCCGGTCAAAAACACGTACTGCGCGTTTGTGGCCTAAAAATGATATGATCTCAACTTAAACATGCCGAATGCTGTGGTGAAACGAAAGAGGGATAGCCAATACCATCCGCTACGTACAATTAGTAGTTGCAAGTTGAACGGATCAATCCAGATCGACGGTTTAAAAGAGAACCTAATACGAAGTTAAGGGATAAAACCACTGCAAAAACCGTGTACGATCAACTTGGCTCAACGTTGGATCAGAAAGATCGTGATCAGTCAAAATTAATAAAAATATAAATGATTGTCAAAATGACTACTGCAGGGACTGATCAAACAACGTGTGTGACGATAACACAACACCACAGTCAACAAGACCCGGCATGATAAGCGCTCATGACTAGAAGGCAGATACGGACAACGTTGTTTCGTCTTGTTGACTGTGGTGTTGTGTTATCGTCACACACGTTGTTTGATCAGTCCCTGCAGTAGTCATTTTTGAACCTACGGGGCGGAGCCCCCCTGTATAAAACTTTATTGAAAAAGGCCTACAGTTGCTACGCAGACTGTTTCTTGGGCGAGAGAAACACGTTTCTTTAAGCAACAAAAAACATGGTCATCACCAACAATTAGCCACAATTTTTTGTCTCAATGTTTGTTTTCGGGAAAGGACATCCATGTCACATGTGAAATTGTCCGCTTTATGAGGTTCTGCTACCAGGTCGTGGAGACCCACGGACGACGTTCTCGTTTCTTTGTGTTCGGATCAAAACCATACTTCCAGAGACGGTCGTTTTGTTTGTGTGTTTTTAAAGCCTGAGAACTTAAATTCTGCTGATTTTACAAATACCCATAACAATAAATTCCGCATTCATTTTCAGACTGACAGTGGAAACGAAAACCGTTTCACCGAATCTTTTTTTTTTTTTTTTTTTTTTTGTAATCTTTAATCACAGAAGAAGTTTCCAGGATTCAAATGGATGAAAATTACCGGACAAACGAAAGAGAAATGAGATTATTAACGAGAAGTTATTATATGTGAAAGTGTGATGGACGTGCGTGTCAGAAAGGTGCCCGCGAGAAACGCGCGTGGATTTCTCCTTCCACGTTGTAATCCTGAGCAACCAATGGAGAGGCTGTACGAAGTCGAGGCAAGTTGTTCGAAAATCGGCCGCCATGTTTGTGTCAAGTCGTGTCTGGGAAAGTTTCTTCCTCTATAAGACCGACTTTTCCCGTTCATTGAAAAATATGGTAGAATTCAAAAGGTTCAAAACGGGAATATGAATATAACAGAGTGCTTTCCAATGAGAAAACGACGATCCATCGATAAGACGCCGGGACGCTCGCATGACGCTACAGGTAAACGCCGCAATACTCCGTAATTTGAGATGTCTATGTGCAACTCCTCGCCCAAAATCTGACAAAGTGGATATGTTTTTAAGTCTATACGTTTTGCGCCCGTTATCAAATAATTTTCCTTGGTTTAGTAATATGAACTGTCCCGTTCTTTGCTTGAAACATCGTCCTTGTGTGTTATTTATGTAGGCTATCCTATCTACATCAAAGATGTTGACGAGAAAGCCGCTTGTTAATTAGGCGTCCTCCTTTCAAATTGATTTCTATTCGGACGTTTTTATTTTCAACCCTCTAGTGTTATTACAATCCCGGGACAAGAAAGGAAAATTATATTGAGACCGTATTATGGGTATGGGTCTACATGTATCTAATTCTTCCCTTGTTTATCGTGCAAAGCCGACTTCTAGATATTGTTCTAGCAAAGTTTTTGGTCGTTGGCACTTCAAAAGCAAAAAATGTAGGTCTGGTGGAAATGTTTCTATGCTATGTGATTAATGTGATTACTTGTTGGTCTATGTCAGAAGGGACATGACTTACCAGTCGTTTTGCTGCAAGAGATTTTCACAACAAAGTTGTTTCTCTACATGTAGTAACCTCAGCCCAACCAGAGTGAAGCAACATTTTCTCAGCGGTCAAACATTAACCGTACAATGCATGGCCAGTGCCCCATATAATTTTGCAAAGAAAATAAGCAAAAACGTGGAAAACTTCACGTTAACACAAAACTTAAGGACTGTCTGAAAACTTAAGTTTTTTACATTGAATATAATTATATGTTTAAAATGAAGCAACTGTCATCCCCAAGTTTTGTCAGCGCGAAATTTTGTTTGTCAAGATATTTTCCACATTGTTTTCATACAAATGTCATTTCAACTGACTCAAACTTCAAGGCTCAGAAAAACTAAAAGTGATTAGCTTTTTGTATTTGACCACTGTGAAAGCAACATTTGGCTACAGCAGTCTAGTGGTCTGAGCAGTGACTTTGATTCTGGGGGTCATCTTCATTTCCTTCTCAGTTCCCACGTGGGGAATAGGTTAGGCAACCTGAAGGTCATTGGTCGCATATTCTTATTTAGGAAAACCTCACAAAAATGGTATGGTTGCCTACAATGGACTAGCATGTCCCATCCAAAAGGGGACATAACACTCTGCATTGCTGCACGCTAAAGAAGCTAGAACCAGGCACTGCTGGACCTAGCTTGGTTAATCAGTTGAAAACATCGCAAGTTGTACATGCTATGTAGCATTAGTGATTTTAAAACAAAGTTACCTTTTACACTCTAAGATATAGAAATTTTTGGTGTTTCAGTACCGCTGGCATTTTATCAGTATACCTCTTAGCAGTTAATCCTTGAATTTGTATAGGCATCTGTTAAATAAGGAAGATCTGTGTTTCTCTAATTGCCTTTGTCATTGTTGCTTCATTTTTAGCTTGTCCCCAATCCCCTGTTGGTAGATTATGGCGTACACCTCGTCGTCCATCTAGTAGCAGCTGCAATAACTCATTTTCAGATCAGTCTTTGGAGATTATATGGGATAATAACTCCCCTTCACCAGCAAGAACTTTGGCTTTAGGTATGTATGTATGTATGTATGTATGTATGTATGTATGATAACGATACTTGTTTTGTAGCTATGTACAGAAGAATATCAAGGGACATGCACAAAATTCATTAGTCTCACGTCCATTATTACTGAAAACTGGTGATCATGCAGTTATAAGAATCTAAGCCCACTTTAAACAATGGAGTGAAAACAGTGGTGCATGAAATGGACAGATTTTGAAGCCATTTCAATGGGTGTCTTGGATCAATAGTATCTTCAATATAATGTCAGGTGGTAAGGAGGTCTTTGTTAGCTTGAATCCACTGGCAGCTTAAGCAAAGTGTTGTGTTATTGAGTCAGGGCTGGAAATTTATGGTCGCAAATGTGCAATTTGCGACTGGTTCAAGGACATTTGTTCCAAAAAAAATAACTTAGGAGCAAATTTGCTCCTTCAACTTTTGGCCAATTCTCATAATAAATACATTTTCTGCTCTTTGTTATACCAGATTTACTCCAAAAATTTTGGACCTGGGAGCAGAATTGCTCCTGAGAAAAAAAAAAATTTGAGGCCTGAACTGAGGTTTCATTTACTCAAAAGGTAAAAGAAAAAAGAATTATGGAAGTGACAGTAGTAGCAGCGGAGGTGAAATTTCGGATCTGGTACAAAAATTGGCAAAGGTAGGTGGAACTATCTTTACATCTTCATAACCTTCATAACTGCACAATTATCACAACTACATGCACATGTAGTCAGAAATCTATTCTTAAGTCAACTTACTATTATATTATTTTTGATATTTTACGGACTTCCCATCAGTAGAGAGCAGAATTTGTCCTGTTGAAAGTTAAGCAGCTTTAACCTTGATTCCTATACACATAACGCAGTTGCCAGATGTGGGTAAGTGGTAAGCATATCCACCTTTTGCCCTGAAGTTCCCTGCTTTTATGCTGTGTCCTAAAATAAGACCCATCATGCAGCATTATCTCTCCTTCAGTTGTACATGAGAAAAATGAGCACTATCAAACAACATACAGGGGGGGGAGGGGTGGTGACCTTGAAATGGACTAACATCATATGTCCAAGGTAAAGGGAAAGTTTGAATCAGAAAGGTGACATGGTCAGTGCTAAACTCTGGTTTGTGTAACATAAAGTGACTTAAGAAAAGATGGAATATTCAACATGTCATGAGCGTGGGACAAAGAAAAAATCTGAGTCCCCGGGAATCGAACCCATGACCTTCCGAACACCGGTCGGACGCTCTAACCACTGAGCTACCGCGAGACTCGTGGCGAGCATAGGTCATATTTACTGAGTTCGTGGTGACACGCGTCCTGCATGGGTCATATTTACTGAGTTCGTGGAGACATGCGTCCTGCATACTGCTAGGATCTCGAGTCTCCTAGTAGCTCAGTGGTTAGAGTGTCCAACCGGTGTACGGAAGGTCATGGGTTTGATTCTCGTTGGGGACTCAGATTTTTTCTTTGTCCCGTGCTCATAACATGTTGAATATTCCATCTTTTCTTATTTCTTCTTCAAGCTTAAAATTCACCATCTGTCTTTATTTATCACCATAAAGTGACTTATTCACACTGCTACCATCCTCCTGGTGGGATGCTGGTCAAATCGCAGTGTTATCATCCAGTGTTTTGTTAGGACTCTTTAACTGTTCGCTGGCACCCATTTATACACCTGGGGTGCATTTCGTGAAAGCCCCAAAACTTATCAGGCCAAATTCAAGCATGATAATTCATACTGTATCTTGAAAACACATGAGTTTCTAAGCATGAAACTGCTAATAAGTCAACCACGTCTTATTTTAAGACAATGTGAAAGTAAAAGCTCAGTAGCACAAGTGGTTCGTATTTGTACAAATGGTTTTTTGGGCCCAAAAAGTTTCGGACCTTTCGGGAAACGTGCACCTGGGTAAGGTTTCTTGGTTGTGGAAACAACGTGATGCAGTACAATCATACACTTGAACCACCAAACTTCAGACTGTCTGATGGTCACGCCTGCATCTTCCACCTATAGCAGAGAAGCAATACTCCTAGTCACTGACACTTCAGCCTGCATAACAGGTGTTATTGAGCCGAGCGACTCATTATTTCTGAGCTGCATGAAGGGTGAGATGCAAGCAGGGAGCACAAGATGCAGAAAAAGAAGGAAATGACTTCTGTCAGTCAATATTAATGGGCAGAAGAGCTTGAACAATAGACTCTCCGTCCCACGCTCCACAGTCACCGCTTGCTCTTAGCTTGGCTCAGAAAAGAATAACTTGCTCGGCTCAATAATGCCTGTTATGCAGGCTACTGACACTTCATCTACCAAAAATGGAGATAAGTATCAGTGTTGTAACATGGCTTGGAAATAATGCCAATAAGATATTCATTCAATTACTGCATCCATTTTGTTTTAGTCCGGTCACACCCCAGACGCTAACCCTCCACTACTACAGTTATGGATGTCCAGAGAATGTAACACAGCTGTACAAAGAAACAACCCAGCAGACAAGAATGATGCGTGCAAGCAAAAGGCCAAGGAGTTCCAAACACCATCCAGAAGACCAAGGTTGGTTAACCCTTTAAGCGCTGATATAAAAATCCATATTCTCATTACTGACCTCCACACATTTCTAATGAAACTAGGAAGAGAAGTTGTCTAAATATCAAGACATCCTATCCTCAGTGATCACTTCCTTTATTCTTGTCACTTGAATATTCTAACAAGTAGTGATCATGTAAAGAGAAATTTCATTTTCATCAGGGCTTAGGGCTGAAAGGGTTAATACTTGAACTGGAGCATTATTTAACTGTTGAAGTTGCTGTCAGGGCTAACCAAAGTTGTTGGCTGGCATAATCTGTCATACCATCCAGCTACTGGCTGCAGATGACAACCCTTTTTATCTGAGAAAGGTAGACAAATTAATTTAGAAATAATTCCACTAGTTAGCACACATTGCTTGAAAGTTCTTGAGGAAGTTTGAACAATATCTTGCAAATACAGAATCCATTTTATGGGAAAAAAATTGGTGTTAACTTGTTTTACAGTCTTCTTATTATCATTTTTCCCTTGATAGACGAGTTCTTAGAAAATGCAACAAGTCAAAAATGAAATTGCTCAAGCAAGACATTGAGTTACTGTGTCATCCGATGGCAAAAACAGGTAACCATTTGAGGGTATAAAAAATATATTTGTAATGTCAACAGTTCATCTTTACTCTTAACACAAGAACATTGGACAAACCTAGTTGAGTCCAAAGGACACTTTTAGAAAAATCACCCATGACTTCAGTCTTGTTGAAAAGATTGACCAAGTGCTAAACATGTAGATTAAATTGAAGATTTCTTCCTTTTCTTTTAGAATCCAGGGAGTCATCTGCTGAGAAGAAGGAACCAAGGTAATATTTTACCTAGTAACTAAATAATTTTGTATAATAATTGCTCTCCTAAGTACTTGTTTGAGACATCTACCAATGATCGCTGTTGAATTTAATGATTGTCTATAATTTCTATTGTATCTTGTACATTGTCCCTGCCTTGACTAGCACACTTGCTACTTGCAGAGGACAAAAAATCTAATTATTAGTCATCATGATAATGCAATAAAGATTTTTGTTGCTGTCTGATGGGTAAATTTTTGAGAATTTCTCAATAACAGTGGACAGTTTTTTATGTGGCTTCATTCATGGAATGAAGACCACATTGCTATCACTCGATGGGGTTTGTCGGTGGGTATAGACCTGCAATTCTCTGGTACACTTGTGGTATACCTTCTGTTACAAAGAAGATAAGCGCACGTTGCGCATGTCACGTAGGGTATAAAGGTTCACAAAGCCAGGGGGTACAAATTGCGTCTTTCTGGTGTAAGATTTTAGTCTTTATGTTTCTTCATGGTTTTCGCCGTGCTCCTCTTTATCAGCTACAATTCTTGACGAGGCGTTGGTTGGATGGGTTCACTACATTTTTAATATGCTTGTTAGATGTTAATTAATGTGATAGTCTAGACGAAAGAAAACAATGCAACCTTCGCGAACTAGCCAGAGTGCACGCTTCTAAAGTGCTCGTTATACTTCGGATGTCAATTAGCAGGCAAAGGTGTCTCAGAAACAACTTATCTTGATTATTAAATCAACATTTTGACAGAATTGTTCAAATGCGAAGTCAAATCAACTACATTTTAGTGTTGAAGGTACATGTATATGACGGTATATATTCTGTATGTGATAGTTTTTTGTGCTTTGTCTCAGAAATCAGCCACTTGACCTCATACCCACAAACTAGTAGCTCAAATAAGCAAGAGTTTATTGTGATAAGCATCTTTTTTTTTTTTCACGACCGTATCAATGGTGATGGGGTGATACAATGTGTTGTGATTGACAATCAAATCGGCATGAAAACGTGAAATTGTGCAACTAATATTACTAGGCCGAAAAATATCCTTCCTTATATCGGGGTCTTCGTTGTATGGGGGCTCGTTACACCGGAGTTCCCCTCCTGTAATTTGAAGCCACACTAGTATGCCTCAGCATACCGTTTATTTTTGTTTGTCAATTACCGGTACTAGTCGTTGCTGTGGTGAAGTTGGTGAAAAGAGGTTTTCATTTAATTAGTAACCCAGCTTTTCATGCACTGTATGGTTGTTGAATGATCATGTACGAGATCTTGAAACACTTACTAAGAATGTTTTAATGGGTCAGTGCAAAATGCAGACTTCAGTCACTCAAGATGTTAAAAACACTGCAAACATGACAGATTTTCTTTATTTTGTTTTCTTGCAGAACCACTGAGCAACAACAACAATCCAGTGAAAAAGCTGGAGATGTTTTTACCAGTATAAAACTGCAGGGCACTTCTGAAAATTCCAACAAGCTTTCAACAACTGGTAGCACTACATGTAACTTCTTTGATGGGTGGGACACAGATGAAGATGACATGATTCTCAGCCAGGTGGAAATACCTTGTTTCAAAACAAACATTCAAGAAACTCAAATCATGACAAACACTCAGTCTCTAGACAGTGGGAAAGATACACGACAAAATAGTTCTCCACAGGAGTTACTAATCACTAATGACCCCAGGACCACTAGAGACAGAGATACAAATGACAGCATTGTGACAGAGAGTTGGGATTTTGTTGACGATCTTGGTGAAAGTGATGACGAGAACATACTTCAGAGTGCGCTGGAGGATTTTGAAAAGTCACAACAAGTGACTGTTCCAACTGTTCAAAGGCTGTCACAGTTACATGTAAAACCTAATTTCTCCAACAAGGAAACAAATGAATGCGGTGATTTGTTACCCAAAGACAATCCACTTGGGCAAGCAAGATCTATTGTATCTACATCAAAGTTCAACACTTCTACATTTCAGAAGAATTCAGTGACAGATGAAAAATACTCACGAAAAGCTAACTATTCTTTTGTACCACGTTCTTCACTTCAAAACACTGTGACTGCAAGATCTGAAACACTTACGACACAGAAGGTAAAACAACGTGAGCTAAAAAACACAAACGGTCTAATCTCATGTAACACTGGCCTCCAGCGAATGGAGAACCAACGGCAGATTTTCCAAAATGGCAGTGAGAGAAACTGTGCTAAGGGAAGTGTCAAAACACAGCAGGACAATGCTGCAAAAAGAGCGACACAAAGTAAGTACGCTCTGTGTGAAGCTGTGCTTTTATCAGTTTCATATTTACAACCTGAGGTAAAAGACAACGACATTGTTGCCTTACTGTAGATTCATAACACTGCAACCCTGTGCTGTGACCATCCTGGTGATTTGGTAAGGTAAGGTAGAGAGGCATCAGAGCCAAGGAGGCTCACGCAGCCAGAGCATAACCAGGTTTCTGTAGCATGAAGCAATAAAATGTATTGTGAGTGTTGCTATTCCCCATGGATGGGATGCTAGTCCATTGCAGGGTACTCCAAGTAGTATGTTGCCGGTACCCATTTTTACACATGGGTGGAGAGAGACAATGTGGGGTAAAGTTTCTTGTCCGGAAGCAACACCATGGCAGGGACTGGGCTGCAAACCACCTACCCACAGAAGTCCAACATGCTGACCACTTCACCACCACACTCCCACGCCTCGATGATATTCAACCACCTCATTATAATGACCACTTCTTTCAGCCCAATATTAGCCAATTGGAGTTACTTATGTGAAAACCTTACTACTCTGACTACATTTTTTATGGCTTGTTAGGGGTAGCTTTAACAAGGTTCAATGGAAGTTATTGTTCCCAACCTCAATTTAACAATCCCAAATGCCACCAGACTGAGCCTGAAATGAGCTCATCAGATCAAGGCCTTTTATACGGTCTAGTTTTACCCTGTGAGGACTTTTGTGTAAAAGTTGGCCCTCTTTCACTGCTCCCTGTCACTGATATACCTCAGTATTCCTGGCACACTACATGAGCAGGGGGTGTTTATAGTGCTGGGCAGCTTTACTCAGACTGACTTCATGCCAGCCTGTCCAGTCCTAGCCAACGGGGGGTGGATACTTCATGGAAGCTAGTCTTCCCCTGCACATTTGAGCTTGCAAGTTAGTTTTCTATAGAATTGTCAGATTAGACGTATGGTAATACAATAGAAATGACTACACTAGGCTATTGGGACTTAAAACTGTCAATTGTTTCCCTTTCAGATAGAACTTTCAGTTCTAAACCAGCGAGATATTCAAAGGAAGAAATAGAAAGGAAAAAGCTGGAAGCACAGAATCGGCGCAGACAGAAAATGGCTCAAAGTCAAAAGAAGAATCAAAATTAGACAAAAGAAAACATAGCTGTTCTTTGTTCATTCAACTGTTCGGCTTCCAAAAATTACACATCATTTGTACAGAGTGTTGGAATGTAGTTGCGTTTATGTACATAACTTGCAGTAATGGTAAATAAAACTGAGTAACCAACAAAGGCACTTCATTTGTTTATCTTTGTCTGACAGTCTGTCAATATAGTTGTTCTGCTCCCAGTTGTTCAAAGAGCAGATAACTATCCATCGGATAAATCATTATCCAGTAGAAAGTGTACTCTATTTTGTTAATATTTTTTTATTTATTTATTTAAACAATATTTAGACAGAGGTGCCCAGTTCAGCGAGGCTGGTTTGAATGGGGCTCTGTTTAACATAAATTTACTTACAAATAACATTTTACAAAATACAGAATTTCAGATTACAAAAGTATTAACATAGTAACACTCAATTACTGTAAGCGATGGGGGTAAATTCAGCTAGATTAAAAAAGCTTTATGAGGCCAGACTTAAACCTTGTTAATTCCTGAACCCTCCTCAGTTTCAACGGGAGGCTGTTCCATATTTTAGTTCCGCTAACCCTGAAGGAGCCCTGATACTTAGATGTTTTCGCAAAAGGCGGACGCAGCAAATCTCTATGGCGCGTATTATAATCATGAAATTCGCGTGAATGGTGAAATTCCTTAAGCAGATAGGGTGGAGCCAAGTTATGTAAACATTTAAAAACTAGCATGCATTTCAGATAGTCCCGGAGGGACTGGAGTGAGGGCCAACTAAATACCTGCGCAACCTGTGGCTGAGAGACTTTGTTTCCCTCAATAATGCTGGCGGCACATCTATGTAGTTTATCTAAGTAATTGCAATTGGTCCTGCCACAGGAGTCCCATATAGTGGCACAATAGTCAAATATTGGGAGTACCATGGCGTTGTAAAGAGTTATGCACGACTCCCACGAAATGACCTTGCGTGCTCTGCGAAGCATACCGAGTCTTGCAGACACTTTTCGTCCGATGTAATCCACGTAAACATTCCATGAGAGGCACGGATCCAGTACAACCCCAAGATACTTAAATTGATAACCCCAAGATACTTAAATATTTGTCTGCCGGATATTGTTTTATCCCGTGGATAGCGTTACCTTTGCCTGACAGTTGGTCAATACAGTTGTTCAAAGATGGGATAACTCTATATTCTCCGGATAGATCATTATCCAGTGGACAGCGTACTCTGTTTTGTTAATATTTGTCTGCCGGATAGTGTTATCCACCCTTTGAACAACCGGGCCTAGGTGAATGTTTAAAAAAAAAAGCCTTGATTAAGCCTAGATGAAATTCTTGCCCCACACAAAATACCAAAGTGGTTCCTCTCCTGTTTTATTCTCACTAACAGGATTAAAAAATGAGGAAAAATCTCTGTTGCAGGTGGACATAACATCCTGACTGACCAAGAAAGGCACTTCACTTGATTATCTTTGCTTGACAGTTTGTCAATATAGTTGTTCTGTTCACAGTTGTTCAAAGAGCAGATAACTATCCTCCAGATAAATCACTATCCAGTGGATTGTGTACTCTGTTTTGTTAATATTTATCTGCCGGATAGTGTTTTATCTGGTGGATAGCGTTATCCACCCTTTGAACAAATGCCTTGATTAAGCCTAGATGAAATTCATCCCCCACACAAAATACCAAAATGGTGCCTCTCATGTTTATGTTTTGGTATTATCACTAACAGGATTTAAAGTTGGTCACAAAGAGAAATCACAAGAAAAGTATTAGAAAAGCAGACAACCATTGGGAAACCAATTTTGTAAATCGGGAAACATTCTCATGCCAGCTTGGCCCAGGAAGCCTTGAATTTATCCAATAAAAATCTGTTTAAAACAAAACATTACTTGGGCAGGTTTTTTGTAACAAAAAAACTTGCAACACACAATTTTTTTCTTGCTAGAAAACTATTATACCGGTATGTAATGCAGCCTTAACAACCCCCCCACCCCCAACTATTCCTTACATCAAACTCATAAAACTGTGAACACAAGAAGTTACTTCTGGAATTTTTATTATTTAATGAAATTTTTTTGGTAAACTAAGACTAAAATGTACTATAAGGAGAAGATTGTGTTAAGACCCAGATACAGTGCAATATTGCAGCTAACAATAATAGTGTGTCCACCCAATTCACAAATCATCATTCTACTTGTGTGCAATGTTGTGTGATTAAATTTTATAGCTGGACACTAGGCAGTATAGAAACTGCATGCACTATTGCAAAGCTGCAAACATTGGTCTGCCAGCAAACAATCGCCAACTGACATTTTGCCCTATTCCGAGGAAACATCTCAGTTGCAGGTGGACATAACGTCCAGACAAATGTTGATAAACAATCAGTTTTTTGGTGAATCTACATTGCCGGAGACTTAATCAGACAAATGTGTCCTTTTTAGAAAAAGTTATTTGCAACCCTGCTGTTGCTTCATGTGTCTAGGTCAATAGAAAGCTTAGACTGCCACCTGATTCCTACACATAGACAACACCAACTTAAAAACAATTTTGCTAATAGCCTCCTGCTATTAGTAGTTTACAATATGATCTCAGCCATGCACAAACAATACCATCAAATCTTTAATTACAATGGCCATGGTTTGGTGCAATGGCCACAAAGGCACAATGGATATGTTTTAATTATGCGCCGATCAATTCGAAAGTTCAACATCCCCCCCCCCCCCCCCCGGGCAAACCCCCGGGCATTTGAACTGTTGAAGATTGGCTTGTTCAAATTCCCTCCCCTCGGGGCAAAAAAGCCATTCAAATGCCCCACCAAATTTCGTCTTCAATGAAACACTGTTCACGCTTTTCAGAGTGAGATATGCCGTAATGACACCTTCAAACTTCTTTTGAAAGAGTTATTAACTAACAAAGGCGAAATT
Source organism: Siderastrea radians (assembly GCA_964017195.1). Taxonomy (NCBI): domain Eukaryota; kingdom Metazoa; phylum Cnidaria; class Anthozoa; order Scleractinia; family Rhizangiidae; genus Siderastrea; species Siderastrea radians. Next base: position 32,270,844 of record OZ024892.1, read on the forward strand.
CTATCTTGGAAATATGTCATTCCCTGCAAAAACCGAAAAACTCTCGGGCGTATTACGTCAGAACAAAAGATAAATCCGGTTCAAATTCCCCACCCTTCCAACACAACGTTCAAATTCCCCCCTCCCTGGGCACGATGCACAGTCAAATGCCTGGGGTATGCCCGGCGGGGGGATGTTGAAGTTTCGAATTGATCGGCGCATTAGTGTGTACATTTTCACTCTTTTCCAAGATGGCCCAACACAGCTACCTATCCAAAATAGCCATTCATTTAAGTTTCCAAGGTGTTCAATGATCAGATGTGGTCCTCAGAGGGTGGTGGTGGGGGCTCATTGCAGTTAAAAGTGATGGGGGAAGTAAACAGTCCTATGGGCATGGGCCAAAACTACCCCTTCCCACCCGTCCCCATAACAAAAAGAAAAATACCATGCCATTTTTCTTCCAGTAATACATTAACAGATAAATGTAAACACTGTATAAGGAAGTTTTGACTTTACTGTTTTATCCCAGTACATGTATTTTGGCATGTTTATTAACTTATGAATTTTTAAACTGGACTTTTTCCCCCTCCCACAGGAAAGGAGGGGAGCTCTTCTTGAAAGCTTAGCCCAGAGTTACATACCCAAACCTTATTTCAAGCCAAATTGCGTGATTTTGATCACCCAATTTCAGATATTTGATCATCCTATTTCAGACACCATCCCTTAAAAAATCTTCACTAATTTTGAGGTAAAAAGGAAAAAAATCTAAGCAAACTATAATATCTTATTTCAGACTAGTACCGAAAACACCCTAATTCAGACCAAACTGGTCCTAAGTTATACCTCATTTTAGGCACAAAAGATAAAAAAAAAACATTCTCTTTGAAGCGAGGCATACTGCTATTGCTAAAATACAGGATTTCCCCCCTGCGACATCTATATTTATTCACAATGACTGCATGCAATACCACAGGATCGTGTAATTTTTCAACCATAAAATAAATAATAAGGTTAAAATGACCATTTCCCAAAACTCCTAATAACTGACTGGGCCCGAAAACTATTTTATGCACAGAATATTCTTAAACACAGACTCAACTTATGTTGATTTTGAAAGCTACATTTTAAGTCTTATAATTTTGTGGATCACATTGTCAAGTTTGCACTGAAAGAAAACACTGATTCATAAAAAAAATGGATTTGAAACAAAATTATACTGAGCTGACCTGATAAGTTATGGGTAGTTTGGAAAAAATTAGTGGCCCAAGAATTAAACTATGGTTGCCACAACAAGAAGATACTGGATGGATTGTATATCTGCCAACTACCAAACATTATGCATATTTTATGCCAGTTAATCTCCCACATGCAAACCAATAATTCTCATGCCTAAGGCCTATTGCACCCCATGATGTCAACAAGAATGCTGCTGATAAGACCTTCAAGCAATCATGATCCTTTTATAAAACTGGATTTCAAACTGTCTTTGCAATATCTTAAGGAATATTTTCTTCCTTTATGGCAATGATTGAACACTTTCAACAATTGGCTCCATCATCTTCAGAACTTAAGGACGTTCACGCGAAAAACTTCCACAATACAGATTTTTTTCATACTTTGGCTACAGTCAGATAATGAGTTACCTATGTCAGAAATGGAAAAAAATTGGGGGGTTACCGACTTCGTTTTCGAAATAAAGCGCTTCAAAAACTACCCCAATTTTGACAAATCAGCCCTCGTAACTCGACATGGCCTCAGTGCTTGTTAGTTGAAAAATATTAAAAATGATTCGCTGTAGACCCACTTTCTTTGTCAAATTTTACTTAAGTGGGCCTGTTAAGTAAATAATTTGAACCGGTGTCATCCTTTTAGTTAAATTCAACCTCTAAGGTCGACTTTAACGAACACCGTGCAGCTTCAATAATAGTAGAATTCGATGATGCGAGGGCAGAAAAGTTGAAAAAAATCAAACTTCTACAATACAGATTTTCTTTAATTTTTCACAAAACGTAGCTAATCGACAAAGAAAGTGATCTATTAAAAGAAAATATGGGGTCACCGAACATTTAAGAGAGTTAAACCCGTGCATAGATATTAAAGTGCCCACTAGCGCTATATATTTCCACATTTCTTCAACAGCGCGCGCGCTTAATGCATGACGTGGCATGACATCACGAAGTGAATTGCGTGCGCAGTAAGGATGCGCAGAAACAATTGGCGCGAACGTCCTTAAGAAGACCTGAACTCCATTGTCAGAACGTAAAGAAGTCCTAACTCCATGACCCGGAAAAAGTTGATAGTTAGACTATCATCAATAGTATTACTTGTTCTCCCGGGTAGAATGCTGGTCTTTCACAGGGTCGCTCCCACCATTTTTATAGGTTTAACCTAGAAGGGCTACCCCATACCCAATTCACCAGGGTGGAGAGACAAAGTGTAGCAAAGTTTCTTCTCTTTACAAACAATACAGTGGGAGAGAGCACAACTTGAACCGCCAACCTTTGGTCAGACAGCCTTACCACTTGAACCCACTAACTTGTGGATAAACCTCAACAAATGGCCCTGCTTTCAACCCAAAAAAATTAAATAATTTAGCTTCTTTGAAATAACAGTGTTCACATTTAAATGCAAGATCCTTTTAAGACCACAGCATTACCAATGTTACAATAAAAATTGGGCATGACATCATTAACCCTTTCGGTTTCCTGTGGTGCTGTTTACTAGTAAATTATGCTGTGCACGGTAATTTATTGTTTTGATTATGTGGATGAAAACGTTAAGTATGGCCATGACAGCCATTGACGAGTACTCTTCTGTGATATTCACATTTTTATATACCACTCTCAGGAAGAAAGAGTTAATTAGGCACTGCCCCATGTCAGCTATTCCAACTCCACCCCCCACTGGCTCCGTACGGCATTGACGGAGCTCCCCAAAGCACGGCACCATCATCATACCAGTTTCCTGAATCTTCTACAATGTCACCCCAACCCGTGGGCTCACTGATATCTTTAAGTTCGCTACCACCCCAGCGATCAGGCCCTTTTGGAGGATTTGGAATTGTTCCTGCCGGAACTTTGTATGAATCCGCATTTATTGTCGACTTGAGGTTTCCTAATTCCTGAATGCGACTGGGAGTTACTTTAGAAGATGCAGGCTCAACAAGGGCAGCACCATTTGTCTGTTCTTGATGCAAAGCATTCACATATTGTTGTACCATAACATCATCCAAGTTGTCATTATCATCAACGACCACAAGCTCTTCTAAATCTTCATCGTTAATTGGCCCATGCACAACCACTGATGCTTCCCAGTCGTGCCAAGCATCCGACCTTGCAGGTTGATTATGGGCTCCAGACCAGGGTGACTGGATATCCTGTGGCACTGTCTTGTCACTCAAACTCTTTCCCCACCCAGCCTCCACTTTAGATTGCGCATTATCATTGCCACTCTGCTTTTGTTGATTGACCCAAGGTTTATTTTTCCGCTTTTTGAAGTTCTTTTCCTGTTGTTTGTTCCGGAATCGTGGGGGAATTCTATCGTCACATGAATTTTGGTTCTCGTCAACAATGTTTAATTTTTGCATGTTTTTTTCCAGGTTATTATTAACTGCCTCAACCTGCAGACCATCTTGCAATTGCAAAAATCCAACAGGAGCTTTTGAACATGTTTTTTCACTAGTTAAATCCACACAGGAATCTTCTTCACTGTCCTCTACTAGCTGCAGCTGGCTCGAAGATGAAGACTCAGAATTAGATCTGCTTCCACTTTTGTCAGCATTAAAGTATCTGTCAATAATTTCCTATTAAATTAAGCAAGAACATTAATTGAGTTTTAAAAAATGCAAGTCACATTCAATTATTGACAGAGTTTAAGAAATTGCTAGAATCAAATATGATTTTTTACCTTGTCCAGCAAGATTTTTCCACTCAATATTAACTGCTGTATTTGCTTTCTCTTTTCAACCTCCTACAAACACAACATCAATATTTTTTTAGTTCAGAATAGTAGCCCTGTATGTCAGATAACAGCAGTTTTCTTTAAGTCAGCTCAAAGAAAACAAGCACCAATAATTATTAATAGGCTTTGCACCCAACATTTTTGCACAAGGCTATGAGAAGGGTTTTCATGTTTCCCAGCAGTAACAATTATGACTGATATTGATTCTTCCAATTTCTTAAAAATTTGTAATTCCCACCCTCCCTCCCTTTGGAGGATTCATTGCTGTAATCAATAAATTTGGGTTTACCAGTCAAGGTTAGCTTTAATGGTTAAGTCTTGCAGCGACTTCCCCAAGCTTTGTTTTTCACTCAGTTAGTTGTGTTATTTACGTTCTTTATTATCTGCCTATTCTTGTCCGATCCAGCATGCACTGGCAGTTTTGGCTCGTAATGCTGGGGAGATAAGTAGGTTTGAGTAAGTCATATCTCAAGCATGATGCTGGCCAGATGTCAGCTCATAGTGCCGTACGAGTTAGGCTTATGGACCGTGTGAGCTTTTGACCTGTCTACTTGTCCGATCCAGTGCAGTTTTGGCATTGGGAAGATAAGTAGGCCCCGTTGTCAAGCAATGCAAGTTTCCTCTCATGCCGATCGTGGAGCGGTGTTCCCCACTTTTATGCCAAATATTGTGTTGTTAATTGTCTATTGGGTTCATGTCTTTGTGCTTTATAGTTAAAGGAACTGTGACATTAAATTAATTTTAAACTATGGTACTGACAAAAAGATCGATTTTCTACCTCTGCTTTTGGAGATCTCCTTGCAAGATCCTTGAGGACTCTTCCTCGTCCAGCGATATATTTGTCTGTTAGCTTTGAGTGATTTGTGCCCTGCCAGGTTAAGAAAGGAAAGGCATCACGTACCTTGAAATGATCACTCACTGTCTACTTATTTTAGGGGGTTCGCATTAAATAACTATGTATGTTAATTTCTGTCTGTTCATCAAGCTTTATCATGATTTTGCTGGGTCCCCATCTTAAATACTGATCTTGCTAGTGAAATCTGAGGTACAAAACCACTAGTGGGTTGGGCAAGGTGGGGGGGGGGGGGATGGGGGGATCCACCCCTTTACTAGAAACTCAAATCTCATGCATGCAAACTCAACCACACTATATCAGTTAACTCACACACACGGTTAACTTTCCGACAAAGTACAGTCAAGACATTGCTTAATTATCAGACTTAATTACCATTTGTCAATATAAAATTATCACAGTAAATAAGACCCATACTTTAACCAATCGGTCCCTAGTGTTTATTTTATTATTATTAGTATAATTATTATTATTATTATTATTATTATTATCATCATTATTATTATTATCATTATTAATACTGTTGTTGTTGTTTTTTGTCATTCACTGCTCATTTTGAGTGTCAGCAAGCACTAGCATATGAGAGAGTTAAACCTTCTAAGTTGGTGAGTAATTAATTGTGGTGGGCAAGTTGGATCCTGTTCAATGATACGGCACCAATATGTCAATGTGCCACTGACAGTTGTCTAATATACCGCATGTCAGACACTCAAACCCATATGCCATCAGCTCGATCTTGGTTGGGACAAAAATGGACATTGACTGAGTGTCAGCCCACATGTCTGCCTACAAAACTCAAGCAAGTACACATCGACCAAGTATTATTGGTCAGTTGCAATCTTCAGACTGGACTACAAGTACGAGATTGGGTATAATGAGGACTTTTCAATTCCTGGCCGTAGGCTTTAGGTTATCATCTGTCCCACCATTGTTGTTCCTATGGCATCTTTCTCTACTAGTCAGCAACATGGAGGAACAAAGGCTCTGAGAACACAGCTGTTTTGAAATTCGAAAGTCGTACTCGTACCCAATCTCATGCTCGTAGTCTGATCTGAAGGTCGCTAATGTATTGACCAGTACAGCAACCAATATGGCAAATTTAACTTGCATTCTAATCTACTCTTGTAGACTTTTTTAAAGAGTAAAAATAGCAAATATAAGTAAAACATACTCTGCCAGGTCTGTTATCCATGATGACTTGGTCTTACCCCAGTCACTAGGCACAGTTCAAGTTCTAATAAACAACACAACAGAAAGAATTACAGCTAACAGGGTTCTGGAAAGTCCTAGAATTTTATTCTCGCATTTTGGAAAGTCCTTTGGATTTCTATTGCATAATGGTTTACTGCTTCAAATATTGTGCATTTGGGAGTCCTGGAAAAATATATCTGAGTCCTAAAAATATCCCGGAAAAGATCTGGACAATTGTTTCTGAAAAAGGTTACAAGCCCTGCGCTGAATCAAGAATACATTTGCTCTCTCATTGGTGACCTAGCGTTATCTTAAAGACAAAACCTAGAACTTTCCTAAACACCACAGACTTGGTTGCTGCTTGCTCATCCCTGAGGGAAGGGGGGGCACTCAAAACATTTAGCCAGGGAAGCTCTGGTCCAACGTTCAAACACTTACCCTTTCTTATACCAGTTAATATAGAATGGGTATTACTTAGTTATACCCAAGTAATACCCATTCCATGTACAGTTGATATACACCAAAGGGACAAGGAGGAGTATCAGTATTATAAAGTTGTCCCTATATTTATGGAGGTAGAGTTTATATCAATTTTGGTATCTTGTGGACAAAGCAACATGTGTGCATCACGCCAGACCATTTACCATTTTACGAAAAACATCCAAAATTATCCAACAATAGCTCCTCAAAGCTTCTTCTCCTATCCTGCGATTAGACCTATTGTTTCGTCTTTGATCAGGCCCCAGTTGTTCAAAGGTCGGATAAATTTACACGCTGGATAAATCACTATCCAGTGGTTAAAATGTATTGGTTGCAGTACATTTTATTCACTGGATAGCAATTTACATAAAGTAATGCAGCCTTTGAACAACTGGGGCCAGACCTATTGTTTATAGTCTTTTGTGCGGCACTCCTTTCACTTTGCATTTTGTCATTCACCAAATGTGGAATTGAAACAAGGCTTGGTTAGCCAAAACTGAAGATGCTACATGCAGTCTCAACTTTTTTTCTTCTTGTTTATTCATGCCTCTGTCGTTCTGCCTATATTACAAACCTTAAGCAACGATAATGTTGTCGTTCCCGACATTTCATTCACAATAGCAAGTCCCAGTTTCTCTTTATTTGCATAATTTTGGATAGGAAAATGCTTGTTCTGACAATCAGCTGTGTGTTGATCTGTGTGTTGACCTAATAAGTCAAAACGTGTCAAAGGAGAAACTTAGGACTTCAGGTACCCACCCAAGACAGAAACTCTCTTACTGCTTGAGACTGCTTCAAACTAAGAAAGTGAAAACACTAAAACCGGAAAAAGTAACATCTGCTGGCTTCCTCTACACATGCAAACAAAGAGTTTGTGGCTACTGTGATCTGTGATTAGACAGCTGAAAAGAAGGCTAAAATGTTCAACAGCTAATAACCTTGCTTATGCTTCAGTTTGCCTACTTAGGGGCCGATTACATGAGGCGGGCTGGCCCGCTTAACCGGGCCAGCCCGCCTCATCGCATAGCGACATAGCGATGCCGGGATCCCGGCTAGTCGGGCTGAGATTTTTCCATGTAATCGCAAAGTTGATTTTTCATGTGTTTCACACACGCGCCGAGCTCCCGGCTAACCGGGCCAGCCTGCCTCATGTAATCGGCCCCTCAGGAGGGAGGAAGTATATTAGGAAATAACCAAGGATAAACGAAATCAAACGCAGACTTTCAGTTTCGTTTTGCCTGAATTGAGCATTTCATTTTCCAAAATATGGCCAATCTTAAACTCCACGCTTATCTATTAGAATCACAACTTTGGGTGAATTCTCTTGGACTAGTGATCAGATAGAATCGAGTTAATAAGGACAACACAAAGTTACTTTACAGTATTGATCAAGCATTAACAAAGTTTAAATAGCTCTGTGATCACAGCTAGATCATGCATTTGTCGAATCCCTCCAGATCCAAACCAAAACAATTCAAACCAAAACCAAACCCTTACCTTGGAGCTTACCTTTTTGTCCCCCAAGGAATTCCCTTCTGATTCTTCAATGTTGAGAATGTGCAACTTTGTCCAAAAATGCTCGCGTGCGGATGTAAATCGGTTAAAATTTTAATCGATGACGAACACGCCTGCATAGAGACACGCCAACAAACTATAAAACTCGTGCAAAGCACGGGAATGTCTTTTCGCGTGAGCGATTAAACTATGAATTTTAAAAAAATTAGACGATTATGTTATCATAAAAAATAGCACTCATGGTGGCAAGATGTTGTGGGCATTCCAATCAAGGAATTCAATGGCGCAAACAGGCGTGCTGTATACAGATTGCTAAAAAATTCTGAAAGTATGATATGACTGATCAGCACCTTTTTTTTACTGTGTCGGGGTAGGGTAGGGAGCATATAAACAGGGAAGAAAATTAAAATCACTACTTTTTCTCTCGGCTCTTTTATTGCTACATTCAGTTACGTTTTGAAACATGTTTCTTTTGTGAAGGTGATGTTCAGAATGATCAGAGGTTATAATAAGAAAAAAAAGCGTTTAATTTGAGAGTACACTTAAACCTCTCCTCTCCCCAAAGGAGCCAACTTTGTTCCCAGTCTTTCGGCGTCGACCTTTCAACACGTGTCAACATGGCGGTCAGTTTGTCAGATTTAGCTTCTGTGATGAAGCTTCCCAGCTATTAAAATTATGGAAAGTCATCACGAAAATAACTTTTCCTTAGAACAGCAATCTCAAAGCACTCTAGTACAGTCATTTTGGCATGGAAAGTCACTTCAGAAAGCCTACAAAGAGGGGAAGCCATCGCCAAATTCAATGAACGACAAAATTGCTAGCACAAGACATCATGAAACTTCACTTTCTAGAAATGTTCATCAGTTGATCTGCGAATCCTTTGAACAGCTTGTTGCTGCGTCCACGATTCGGAGAATACCAAGCCGAGAATGCATTTTCATAAGAGCCGAACTAGAGAGTTTGGCAATATGGAGAAAAGTTAGAAGAGCACTTGGAGAAGGTACAACGCTGTTGTGGGAGGTGAGGGGGGGGGGGTCTGGGGTCGGGGGGGGGAGTCCAATGGGGCTTGACTCCACAGAAAGGGCTGATCAATGTGATGAAGATGCACACCATACTTTGAAGTTTTTATAAAACTGATTTGGTATCACTTAGCTATCAGGTGTTTCCACTCATAGGTCTGCAATAAAAGTGTCAGTTTGTTTTGAATCCAGTTGAACTGCTCCATCAAAACTAAAATGTTGCTTCAAGATGCTTCAACTCACTTCAGAACCAGAAGAATTTGCTGACATAGTTCCTTGGCCCTGGTTCTGAGGTGAGATGAAATGTTTTAGAGAAAGATTTTAGTTTTAACAGAGTGGCCTCAGAGTGGGGGAAGAAATCGAAGAAAGATTTGGTATCATATCATCTAGGAGAAACATATTATGTAGAATGGTTTCAAAGTGACTGTGTCATCTACTTTAAGCACCATTTTAAAAATGTAAAAGACATGATTGCATGTAGTTTTGTTACAAAAACTTAAAAAAAAAAAGTTTGTTTGGCTCGGAGTGATGGAAATGGATTCCAACTTTGAAAACTGGTGGCTTGTTCTTCCTTGGAAATTTCACTTGATTTTGCCAATTGGGTTGTCCTGAAGCAATTCATATATGAGCCAGGTACTTAGACAGTGCAGGGACATGGTGATGTAGTGGTTAGCACATTGGACTTCAGATCTGGAGGTCAGTGGTTAGATGCCCAACATGTTGTTTCACATTGTCTCTCTTCACCCAGGGGTATAAATGGGTACTAGTAACATACTGCTGGGGATTACCCTGTGATGCTTAGCATCCCATCCGGGGGGGGGGGGTGGGAAGTTGCAATACTCTCAGTTGCTTGATGCCACAGAAACCAGGTTAAGCTCCGGCTCATGTGGGCCTCCTTGGCTTGTGAGCCAATTTACCTTACCCACCTACTTAGACAACAATTTAGCAAATTTGGACCACCATGATATTGCCCCTTTAAGCTACACAGACTGCGCAAGATTCTGATACCCCTTACCATGACAATCTTAGTCGCTTCTGTATGGGATCCCACGCTTAAGGAAATAGCAGGGATGGCTATTATACATTGGCACACTTAAGCCCTGCCAGCCCCTTCACGCCTAATAACAAATTAAGCTAATTCAGAGTTTTTTTCAGAAAGGTTTACAGAGACCGTGCAGGTTCCCATCTTGCCTTCCCTCCCTCTCCCAGATGCAGCACTCGAATTTATAACTTTTTAAGCCCCATTTATATTTTATTATATTTTGTTGTTATAGACATGATCAATAACACTTCCGATTGTGATTTTCATGAAGCTGTACGAAGATTGTATCCAGTCTGTCAAGCCATCCACGAGGAGCTTATCAGTCTTGAGCAATATCAATTTGAAGAGCGATACAAAGAAAGTTTACAGTGGACTGGATGCTATAATAGATTTTTAGACTGCTTTAGTCTTACCAAGTCCTCAAACCCTGTAGATCATAACTTATGCTTGTTACTTCTAACATCCTCCCTGGAGCATGCCTTGGGTGATGTGTATCTTTCATACTGCGGAACATCACAGTGCCCGTCTCTGCTAAAAGACTTGCTAGCAACACATGAGCTTAAGGAAGTGTTTGGTGATGCTGTTATTAGCCTGTTGCACATTTTGATTGGTCCACCATCGAGCTTGAATCTTAGAAATGTTCTCTGGCATGGATTTGCATCCCCAGGAGAAGTTCCTGTCCAGTGAGTAACTTAGAACTTTCATTTCAAATTCTCGCAAAGTCCCTGGTGTGTTTGTATCAGGCTATAGGAACAAACAGTTTTGTCCCTAGTATGGCACCCCTTCCCTGCCCCTGGATGGGATCCTAACTCATCTCACATGCTTCACAGGGTTCCCTTAACAAGCTGCAAATTTATACACCAGATGTGCAGAATTTAGATGATAATCTTAGGGCTGTAAAGCTTTATGACATCACTGCAACAGTATCATAAGAGATGTAAGTGCCATTGTTTTTTCGAGTTCCCCTCAAATTTATGTGACTTTTATCCTGTCAGAGTTACTGTCTTCTGACTCTACATGGAAGAATTTGTTTTAAGTAGCATGATTTAATGGATTGTTCTTTTCTCAAATTTGGTCAAGCTCACTTATTTCTGAAAAATAAGCCAGGTGTGAAAAATCTGTCCGTGTCCTGCATATCCAGGAGATTGCTTGAGGTTAAAGTTATGGACATGAAGAAGTGAAACCTGCCTGTTATGTGTGAGTCTTGACAGGCATGGCATAGTTTTTCACTTTTTATTTGTTGCTAAATTAAATTTGTTGTTTTGCATCTTCAGGTATGCCTCATTACTTTTAGCCATTACTGCATCTTTGAGCAGGAAGCTAGAAGATGTACCATTTTGTTCAAGGAAGATAAAAAGAAGACCTTTACTCAGATTGTCTACTTGTACAGGGGAACAAAACAGTATTTTTCTTCCTTTGGAGACACAAGACATGCCAGAAATATTTGAATTATTTCACTCAAGTTTCTTCATTATTCCAAGCATGCTTCCTCTTTGGTTTCAAGCACTGGACTATTTTATACAGAAGAGGTATTCTCTTTTTGTATTGTTTTTGTTTGGTTTAATTTTTTTTGGTTTTCTTTTTCAAAGTTTCGAACTTCCACTTGCAATCACAGTCTCTTATGGTGCTTAAAAATAATTGAATAACTTTTTGAAAACTCAGTTGGGTGACACTCGACTAGTCTCCTACGCAGCCATTATTTGAGTCCTCACAGAGCGTTGTGTGACAACTCAAATAATGGCTGCGTAGGAGAATAACACTCAACAGGCTTGCTACTGAAAAACCCCTGACTCTCAGTTTCCAGCACAGGCCACAGTGGAGTCATATTTGACTGTAATGCTAGCTGAATTCGTGGCGCAAACCAATCTTGTTGATTCAAAACAATGAATGAGACTGAACAAAATGTCCTGCTATCTTGATACGTGTCTGGCAAAATTCTATCCACAAGACAAAAACCGCATGCAGCAATTACTATGGGCATATCACCAGTTGTGCCTCATTTTGGAAAGCTTTGCTTTCCAGAGACGTCGCCCATTGGGCCACCATTGTCGCCAACTTTTTGTCTTGCAGATAGAATTTCACTGACGGGTGACAAGAGTAACATACATTGTTTTGACTCAACAAGATCAATTTCCCAGATGAATTTAGCCAGCATTATGGTCAAATATGACTCCTCTGCACCCTTGATTCCAGATCACATTAGATTCTAGAACAGGTTGCTTTTTGCGAAGAAAGGAGATGCATACAACTCAGGGAAAAACCTTTGAAACAAGGATACACACTCAATCCATTTATGACACCAAGAACTCCACAATTCGAATCCATGCCACCTTGGTAGGAGGCAAGTGTTCTCACTACTGCACCGTCCTTGCTTCTTTTCTCTCTTATTCTTCTTGTTGTCTGACATTTGAGACCTAAAGCTAAGCAGTTAGGAGGACAGCCTGTAAAATGTCAGGTTCCCCAGCCAAAACTAATGCATTTCCTGGGTACCCTGGGTTGCTAGACTCCTGTTATGCAACAGCTTCAAAAGTATTGGACCACAATACAAAACAATGGAGTATCCTGTGGTTGCCTCATTTCTCCTGGGTCAGATACTAAAGGCTCCAAGCTTCCATGCATTTGTTTTGTTATTTTTGCCAAATTTGGCACTCTTTCTATATACTTTATTTTAGCTCCTTTACTTTACAGCACATTTTGGTGACCCTATAGTACTAAGATAGCAGTCTTCCCTATCCTTTAGTGTTTTGTAAGCACCCTTTTTGGGCGGAGCCTCCCTGTGTGCCCCTCCCCTCCCACCCCCTGGGGGGATATGACTGGTCCTCATCACCTGTTATGGATACATTCCTTCATCTTTCATCAAGGGAGGTCCGGAGAGGTGTCTGACAATGGGGGTGGCTTGTCTGTTCACTAACACAGAAATTTTCAGCTCTCCCTTAATTGGCAGCATTGATATATTAGAGTTAATAGCTAACCTTAATTAAGATGGTGTACAATTTTATAATTTTATCTCACTGCAGATTTGACCTGTGTATTGTACTGTTGCTTCCTCAACTAGAGCATGGCTTGAGGAGAGTGTTTGCCTGCGTAAATAACTGTCCACACAGAGCACTCACAGCAGAGTCTACAGTGTTATACACAACATTTGATGAGGTAAAACACTCTCACTTTAATGTTTTTTTTTATCACTTATTAAGTTTGTCAATGCTCTTTGCATTATCTCTACTTGTTCAAACAATCAAGTGATGAGAGTAAAGAAAGTGGTCACCAAGGATGAGATGTCTTGATATTTAGACAAATTCTCCTTAGTAGTTCCATAAGAAATGTATGGAGAACAGTAAGGAGAATATGCATTATTATTGTATAGACAAGAGTGTTTTAGTAGGAAATAGACCACTCGTAAAGTTCATACGAAACTACATCTGGGACTCGAGTGGTGTGTTTTCCATATCCTCACTAGTGAGGATATCGATGACATCATGTCCCACTTTCACACTGTTGTTTGTGCAAAACTACTCTTGTCTATATAATAAAAAGAAAATTACATGGTGGCTTGAAGATACTGTATGAATTTTATTTTCTCGTGGTAAGAAACAATATTTTACTTGCTGCGCTCATTCGTAAAATATTGTTTTTAACACTCGAAAATAAAATTCATATCCTCGTGCTGCCATGTAATATCCTCTGTTTATATCAGGGCTTTAAGGGTTAAACTCTCCACTACAGATGAATTACTTTGTATAATATTGGGTGTTGGGTGGGGCGGTTTATTGTAGGCAGGGTGAACCAAAATGGCAGTCCAGAGTAAAAATGCATCTTACCTCCAGGCCTTATACCTATTTCCTTATAGAGAAGAGTGGAGCCTCTCCCCAGTTCTGCCACTTGGTGGCATCAAGAACCCTGCTTTATTATGCACATCATTGTAGCATCTAACATTTTTTTGTCCATGTTCTTATTCCTAGATCCTCTCACCTGTTTTACAAGATGGTTCAGAAAACCTTTTCAGGCACGAAATAGGATGTGAACACTTAGAAATGTTGCTTGATATTCTTGTTCATCCCGAGGGACCAAGGATACGAGACCACATCAGTCATGGCGAAGTGGATCTACTTGAAATATCACAGGAATCAGCCAATCACATCTTATGCATGTGCATAGCATTTGTAGGATTGTATATCTATCCAGATAAAATCCATGACAGGGATAATGATCCATTCCCAGTCACTAGTAGAATCTGTGAAGCAGCGAAAGCTTACAAGTCAGCCTTTCATCCAATTTCTCTGTTAACAAAGACAATATGTGAAGTTGCTCTCTCATTCTTAAAATGGCATGATTTACCAAAACCGTCTGGTGAAGAATTTGACAGTATGGAGAGCAGTGCAGACGAGTTGACTGATCAGTTCACAGATGTCAACAAAGCTTATCAAGCACTGATGGCATCAGCTTCTTTACCTGTAGATGATATTTGCAAGTTGTCACCATGCCAGCTTGATTTGGAACAAATTAATGCATTTGTTCATGTCGTTGTCCAAATTCTGGATGTTGGTTCATTTCCCACCTTGTTCAGGCCTAAAGCTGAAATGGAAGTGGTTCTCTTACTAAGGAGCATCACACAACATGAACTTTTGATTTCCAAACAGGCAAGAAGAAATTATTTCTCATAAAATTGAAGGTGTGCATGGAATAAAGCCCCAGGTGACATCTGATAAACTGCTAAATTCTCCTTCCCATTTACCTCACGTATGCCTGTGAATCCAAGGGAGAATTTGGTATTAGATCAGGAGTCACTTAGGGCCTTATTTCCCACACCTCTTCAATTAATATAAATGAAATATTTTTCACAAAGCTTTTTATTCTTAATAGTGATCTGCATCCAATTTATTTATAAACATGATTTGAACTTTCTGCCTGAAAAAGAATTCTGTCCCACTTCCACCTAGATGTCCTTTGTCAACCACTCCCTTTGATGATTTGGGAGTGGTGAAGTTGTCTAAGAGCAACTGGCGAGGAGTGTATTGGACTGTCTCACTACAGTCTTGTCAAGGCATATCAGAAGCCAACTTTCATGTCAGTTTGCGTTGCTGTAGTGTTGGACATTTACTCATGGATGGAAGGGTGTTTAAACTGAAGAAATGATTAGTGACACAGTAAAGCCTCTCATGAGTGACTCCCCAAAACGCCAGTGAAGAAAAGCATTTTGGTATGAAAGTTTTATATAGGTGGTCACGTAGAAGAGCTGGAAGTGACTAGTTTTCTCATATTTCTTACTTGAGGTTCCAAAGGCACAGCCAACATCGTTATTACACAATTAGAATCAAGTCACTCCCACTTTTAATCCCCAGTGGCTTTACTGAAGAACCAGGCTTTTAATCCTGCCATCAACAGACCACAAAACTCTATCTGTATTACTGAGGCGACTAGATAAAAGGGTTTTTCCATTAGAAAACTACATTCAACCCTGTATGATGTGGCTCCTATTGTTCTACTGACCTCCGTTAACCCTGATGTAAAAATGCACATTCTCCTCACTGTTCTCCATGCATTTCATAAGAAACTAGTGAGGAGAATTTGTTTAAATATCAAGACATCTTATTTTTGCTGATCACTTTATTCTCATCACTTAAATGCTTGAACAAGTAATGATAATGTAAAGAGAGATTTCATTTTCATCACAGTTAGGGCTTAAAAGGTTAAGCATTTTCATACAGTTTGTTTTAATTTTTACTTTGAAGAATAATGAAAAAATGCTCAGATGGCCAACTACTTGAGTTTGCTCTGTCAATTACTTTATAAGTTACTGAAGCCTTTACGTAGCTATAAAGAAACCCTTAGTCACAAGAATTCGTATCACCCATGTTCCTGACTTTAAATATAAGGAGAAATCAAATGCTGATCACTTTGATGGGTTTGAAACTAGGTATGTGAAGCAGCCACAGTCAGATATGAGCAGTGGAAAGGCAGGCAGCTTAGGCAAAGACAGAGGACAAACTATAAACGGTTGTGGACACAGATGCCAACCATATTTGCAACTCTACAGCTGATGGTCATTGTTGTCATCGCAGAGCTGTTTGAACTCCCAAAGAGTACACAACAAAGAGACAGGAGTGCTTTGATTAGGTAATCACACTGTGCAGACCTTTCCAAGATTAATTATTACAATCTCATACCAGAGTCCTCCGGCTTCTCGGTCAGCGGATGAGACTCTGGGGTAATAGAATTGTTACTGCACGAATCCCATGGTTAATGGTTCTTAGTTTTGTTTGCATTTTGTTACAGAACAGCCAATCACAAAATTCAAATTTTTCCATTACCCTAGTCTCTCCCTACAATCACACGCCAACCAAGAAGCTTGGTGACCAGGTATGAGATTGTATAGTTTTGTACAAAAACCATTTTCACAACTAATCCAAACCTGGATTAGTGTAAAATCCCATTGACATTTTAAATTCTCTTTAATTTAAAATTCATTAATCCCACTTTTTTAAAAACATTATTGAAATCATGAAAAAAAATTGAATTATTTATGGGGCCAAGAAATGTGCCTGTAGTTTGAATTTATCTTGACGTTTTTTTCTTTCAAATGAAAGCATTGAGCACTCTTCTTTTATCTCAGTATATGTTTCTTGATAAACTTGATCAAACACAGGAACTTAGCCATTAATCAGTGCATTCTACTGTTTTGTTTCAACACAGATGTATTTAGTTTACCATGCTCTTTATCCTGTTTTTGTTGCAGATTCTTAAAACGATGTCTTCAGTGCAGTGAGAACATGGAATCTTTATCCAGCATGTCCAAAAACCGATGGGATGAATGTAGTGTTGCAGGCAAAGCATTGGCGGAGACTGTTGAACATTACTATAGTAAACACAGACAAATAGTTTCATGATGAAGGAGAACCAATATTGTACGGTTAGAGTACCGGTAACCGTAATGATTTATTGTTTGAATATTAAATAACAATTCTGTTGAACTGTGTGTTTCTTTCAATGCGCTTCTTGTTTGATTGTACAACAAGGGGTGAGGAGCCAATCAAATAGGGTAATCTTTTCTGATGCCATTGTTTACATATCATCATCATCATCATCATCATCATCATCATCATCATCATCATCATCATCATCATCATCATCATCATCATCATCATCATCATCATCATCATCATCATCATCATCATCATCATCATCATCATCATCATCATCATCATCATCATCATCATCATCATCATCATCATCATCATCATCATCATCATCATCATCATCATCATCATCATCATCATCATCATCATCATCATCATCATCATCATCATCATCATCATCATCATCATCATCATCATCATCATCATCATCATCATCATCATCATCATCATCATCATCATCATCATCATCATCATCATCATCATCATCATCATCATCATCATCATCATCATCATCATCATCATCATCATCATCATCTGTCCTATACCTTATGTTTTATAGGGTGGTTGGTCCTTTTCCTCAATGTTTCTTCATTGTCTTTCCTTTCCTTCTCAATGGTTCTCTGTGTCCCCCTTGGCCATTTTTACCTTTTATGCTTGCCTTTGGGTACCCAATCCTCCTCCATGGGTACGTTTAGGTGAAATAACTGTTCTGATTTAAGTTTTGAGGATACCCTTGTCTAGATTAACACACAGTAGACTCCTGTTGACTCTCAAACACTGTAGGTTTTAACCTAATAGCTTGTTGACAAAATTCTGTAAAGACTTTCCTTAGAACATTCAATAGGTGAATTGCTGTAATGAATCACCAAATTTGTATGACCTAGCTTAACAAAACTACAAAATGAAAAGCAAACTGTATGGTTTAGTTGCAACTGGGGCTCGTGATTAAGACTATTAAATAGTCTTAATCACGAGCCCCAGTTGCAACTAAACCATACAGTTTGCTTTTCATTTTCATTTTCAGCTGAATGTTTGAGCAATACGTACAAAAAAAAGTTACCAAAAATAAATATTGTATGGTAACATTTTGAATAAAACAAGACGAAATTGTCAGTACTTAAGCTGCTAAGCTGACCCCACGAGAGAAAACTGAACTTGAAGTTATCCATATATTCTTAATTGAAAAGATGCTTCATGTCAGTTCAAAACAAGATGGTGCCCATTTTTAGCATATTTCTACAAGATTTGACATTAATTTTCTTGAGAATGCTTGAGAATTAATCGTGGGGTCACTTAGAGAATCAATTTAAAGTGAGGTGTTTCAAAAAGTATTCAAAATGTTACCATGCTATGAGTAGTTTTTTAGTAAACAATTTTTGCTCTTATTGCTCGAAAGTTGAGCGGAATCTGTCTTAAAAAGGGAATGTTACTTAGTAGACCTTCTTCTCACACCTTAGTTAGATCAAATCCCACCCTAACTTGAACTGAAATGTGTTTCCCTTGGATGATGATGTACTGGTATTTATTACCAGCTTTCTCAAACTCCTGTTATCTTGAACAATTTTTTGGGCCAGAACGTCATGGTAGCCCACATATAGGCCAAGAACGTCATGCTAGCCCACATATAAGGCACTAATGTGAAGGTAAGTGAGTACAAGTGAAGGGAAGTGAGTACAAATGAAGGAAAGTGAGTACAAATGAAGGAAAGGGAGTACAAATGAAGGAAAGTGAGTACAAGTGAAGGAAAGTGTGTGTTAGTGGAGGTAGGTGCATTAATCAGTTGGTGTATATATTCATATAGGATTGTAATGTTATTAGTGCCTTATATCTGGGCTAGCATGACGTTCTTGCCATTTTTTGTTTCTCTTGCCTGTTTGAGAAAGCGGGAATCCCGTGGGGGTACTCCCTATATTGGGCAATATGGGGAGGTTCCGCCCAAAAGGGATGCCTTTTTTAAGTTTGGGGTATACTAAAGAAAGCATTGGGCACTCTTCTTAGTAATTGCTTCTTGATAAACTTGTTCAAACACGAGAACTTAGCCATTAATGAATGAATTCTACTGTTTTGTTTCAACACAGATTTATTTAGGGAAAATTGTCATTTTAGTATATGAAGGGTCACAAAATCCACTGTAAAGTGAAAAAGAACGCTAAGTGAAACCTAAGTGAATAAAAGGGTGCCAAATTTAGGCAGAAATAAAAATGCGAAACATATAAAAGCTTGGATCCTTTGAGCAACTGAGACAGACGGACTTTGGCGATCATAGGAAATTTTGTTTTGGTTAATCCTTGTGGTATAAGAAAGGGGTGCAATTTTGCTCTAGGTGTATGAAAGAGGTGCCATTTTGGTAAATATTAGTATATAGCATGGTAAGGGTTTAAAGTGCTACTATGATCAAAAAATCACTTTTATTTTTTCTTCAGATTTCGAAACTATGTTTATTAAACACTCCCCAAGCGAAATTATACGCCTTAATTTTGAGAAGAAGACCGTTAATTTAAACTGCAATTTTCCGGTTTAATGGTCCGCCATTATTACACCAGAAAGGATACAATGACGTCATACACGCAAGAGCTGTAAAATGTTGTGTGTGAACACGGCTTACAAATTATGCAAAACACGAGTTTGAGAGTGTGAAAGCTCAAAACTCCCGTGCTGCATACTAAATAAGGCACTTTCACACACACTGCATTCTAAAACTCGTGTGTGAATGATGTCATTGTATCCTTTCTGGTGTAATAATGGCGGACCATTAAAACGGAAAATTGCAGTTTAAATTAACGGTCTTCTTCTCAAAATTAAGGCTTATAATTTCGCTTGCGGAGTGTTTAATAAACATAGTTTCGAAATCCGAAGAAAAAATAAAAGTGATTTTTTGATCATAGTAGCACTTTAAGCCTCCCCATCAAAACTTTATTGACTATCTCTCCCCTGGGGGTGGGGGGTGGGGGCAGGAATCTACTGTAGTTTCATACAAGCATAGTGTCTGTGGAGGCAAGGGGGTCTAGTGTAAGCTCACTGAATTCGTAACCACTTAGCCCATCTACCCAGTCAAGGTCTGTACCATCATGGTGTGTCCTTGGAAAATAAACTTTGCTCTGTGTTGTCTGCCTCCATCCAGGGATAAGTACAAATGGTTACCAGGAAAATGCTAAGACAAGCATTCCATCCAGGAGGGAGAAGATGGTGCCATTCAAACTTGCTTCATGCTATGGAAACCAAAGAGAAGTGCTGGCCATGTGGGCCTGTTACCCCAAGTGCAGAAACAAAACCTAGGTACTGTATAACATGATGAACCAAGTTCAACTCGGTTCACTGTTTTCACTCGTTTCTAAGAGGCCAACATAAAATTTGTCCAACAAAGACGCAATGTGATTCTTTACAACTCTATGTGCAGCTTGTTGTTTGAATCCCTCTGTTGAGTCTCCACCAACATTTCTTAGAATGGCCTCCTGGCCGGGATGTGCGGTCACGTAACTTGAGACATCATATACCTGGTAACGCATGCAATACACGAGAGTCACGCTACATTTCTTGAAATCAGATCGAAGGTTACGACGCGTCATTTCTTCACTTGTCTATTTTTACACAGTTCGGAGTTTTTTCTATTGTATGTACAGTTTTCATTATCAATTGTGTAAATGTATAAATAATCTGTAAACCTATTTTTTGCTCTTGGATTTTGCTACCATATTAGGAGTAACAGTTTTGAAACTGTGGAGAGACGAGATATCTTTTTTTGTTTTTGTGGCAATTCTCAATTTGGGCACCCTATTTGGTGGTGAGTCTTTCGGAGCTTGAAACTAAGAACATATACCTTTCCATCGATTGCAATCCAAGCATCGTCCGCTTTGTTGTGTCGCTGAATTTCTTGCAAGGAAATCGTGCGTTCCATTTTTCCATATCAAAATCCATGTAATAAACTGGTTCCCAGTCTGCATCTAAACCATTATCAGGCGCAATCTCGGCACTAGCACGGGGAGGAGAAAAATTCCGCCCGACAGGAGCTCCTGCGTCCGATCCGTTTTCATTTTTCACTCCAGTACTTTCATGCGGTGCTCTTCGTGTTTACAATTCTTCGGTGCAAATAAAAAATTTAGTCAAACTTCTCTTCGGAATTATCTTAACGCGACAGTGGCAATATGTGTCCCAATCAGAACCGCTGGGGCCCACCCTTCAGGGAACCCACCTGCGCGCACTTGTTGGGGTGGAAATTTTGGTGGTGAGTCTTTCGGAGCTTGAAACTCGTACCTTGCTTCAGAACAAGATAGATCAGTTTTTGCTCCATATTTTATCTTGTGTAGGATAAAATTATTAAAATCTATATTATAAAAGGAGTTGAAAAGCAGAAAATAAAAAAAGGAAAATAGAAATAAGAAGAACAAGAAGAAGAAGAAGAAGAGGAACAACAACAACAACAACAGCAACAGCAACAACAGTGACGAAGGCAACAATCGTGGACAAAAATCCATTTCTACGATGGATTTCAAGCCTAAATATTTAATTGAGATTCTGTGGGAGGAGCTAACCAACTGTTTGTAACATTTCGTTGATGTTATTGTTTGCCCGTATGTTTTCAGGAGGAATCGTCACCCCCGCATTATGCCTTACAGTGTATTTCAATATTTCAAAACGAAAAATATTTTGTCATGCAATATTGTCATATTTGGAGCGCCCTTCACAATGCTTGTAAGTACCGATATTCCCAAATCTGGATGAAAATAAAGTTTAAAGTTCGAACACGATCTCAGTTTATGCATTAGAATCTTTTACGTACTACTTCGTCTACTTCACCGCCTGACCCACAGTATTTTGTTAAAATTTCTCTGGTACCCATTTATACACCTTCGTACTTATTTTATATACACCTTGGTATAGAGGGAGACAATGTGAAGTAAAGTTCCTTGTCCAAGGAAGAAAGACGACTCGATGCAAAGGCCAACCTTGAACTTCCAAACCTTTCCAATCAAAGGTCACGATCGCGCTTTTCCCATAAATGCCACAAAAAAGAAAAAAGTATGGGAAATTTGAATGCTAATCCTATAAAATTTGGAAAGACAAGTATTCTAATTATTTCATTCCATCAAGGTTTTCAACTAACAAAACTATTACATAATTTTCTCAATTGTCTTGGGCTTTACCAAGTCTCCCATAGATGAATAAAACATTTATTTTAGTTTGGTGTCGATTTTATGAAGGTTTTTTCAGTCGCTGAAATTGACCCTTCATGTTGCGTCAGCCGCCAGTGGGTTTCGAGTGCTTTTCGAGTGAGCTTTTCCCTTTCAACCAATTAGAACGCGCAACTTTTTATTGCGCGGCTGTTGATTGGTGCGTTGATTAAATCGCCGAGGCGCGTGCAACTCATGCATAACGACGTAAACACTGTCGTATTGAAACCGACTACTTGAATTGGCTTAACTCGCTTTTGCTTTTGCCGTCTTTTCTCTTCGCGTAAAAGTAAAATCTTTATGTTAAAATAGAATTATGATCGAGAAAATTAATTCTCAATCCCATAACAAAGGCGAGACATCAAAAAGTCTTTGGATCTTTGGCTATGGTTCTCTGATTTGGAAGCCGGATTTTCCTTTCGAGTATTGCGTAGTCGGGCATATCGATGGATTTGTTCGCCGGTTTTGGCAAGGAAGCACATGGCATCGTGGAGACGCCAAAAAGGTACAGTATTGTGCTGAAAACTTTGTCCCTAGCTAACAGCACCCTTTGAAATCACCTATAAATGCGTTATTTTGTTTTTCAGCCCGGGCGAGTGGTCACTTTGGTTGAAGAAAAACAGGTATGTTTTGATTACATGCTGTTGACAAATGCGAAGTTGTGTGTAAGAAAGCTTACTTTATCTTTTCCCCAGATTAACTTAAGCCTTGATATTTGGCTGTTTCGATAGTTAGGACTTCTAGGTTATGTAACTTGTTAAAAGCGAGCTCTCTTTGGTGACAGCCTTCCGACGGTCATCCGATAGTACAGTATGGTACATAGTACAATAGTACAATTCAATATCATGTGATGTCGAAGTTTGTGCAAATTTATCCGCGCGATAAATAGAAAGTTGGATTCCTAGAACAAGACAAAATTTAAAAAGAAAATTTCACTTGCCTCTGTTTCAGTATGTTAAACAGAATGTGTACTGGTCTCTTTAAAGACATAAAAAAGGTCACAAGGGAAGTCAAACACTGAATTGATTCTCATTATTGAATGTAAACAATCTTCCTTACTAGCCAACCTTGTAGGTTTCTTAAAATCACCTTCATCTTGTTCATAGAACAGCTCTTTCGTTTGATTTATTATAGTAAAGTTTGTTGCTTTCTATCGTTCAATAAGTAAGATCAAGAGGACTAATTTTGATTTGGCTACTTGCACAACTCTAAGCGTCTTCGCGTCCTTTGACAGTGAGTGAAAGATTGTTTTTTTCAGCAACTAGATAAACTACTAGTTCAGGTGAACCCTCGTGCTACTGGCATGCTTTGCAAACACCCGCTAAATTTTTATTCAGTGTGGTGTGTTTAGTGCGGGAAACTGAAGTCCAAAGTCCTTATTCCATATCTGCAGTCTACTTAGATTGAATTTTAATAATGAAGGATGCTGCTTCTGTAATAATGGTCGACAAAGAAAAGTCAATACAGATTACTCAATAAAATAACCATAACATTGATAGGCGCTGACAATATATGTCTTGCTGTTTTAATTTCAGTGATGACATTTCGGGAAACCTCTCCACCTTTTTTTATGGCCTTTTCGATAAAAAATTAAAATAATGATTTTTCATTTGCGAATGTGTTCTCCTGCTTTGTGGCTTACTAATACCGGTAAAATATCAGCGGGTGTGCGCTTTTTGTTAACTTTTTGCGTTTTTAAACGGTTCATCCTTGTTTTCCGAGGAATATTCTAATTAAAGCTTCTTTCAAACGTAAACTTTTCATGCTGAAACTAATGCAAATGCGCAAAAGTTGTTGTTGCATTATTTAGCTGTTCGACGTCAGAAACGAATCCAAGACCTTAACCCCTTCCATCAACATTTGGCATTTTTTGTTTCAAGCTTAGATTAATCCCTTGAGAGAGGGGTTTTGGTTGGGTCTTTTCAAAACAATTAGAGTCTGTACTGTATTCCAACCTTGTCCCCAGAGTCTTCTCTCTAAAGCTGCGGCAGGAGAAGACACAGTGCTGGCAAATAGAAGGACACGTCTCAAAATATCTTAAAGATTTTAATAAGCTATCGTGCGGAATTTTCCTGTAGCGCTAGTTATCAGTAAGTTTTGCACTTAAAAGTTTTTTTTTTTAAGTTTTATCAGACTGAAAGGCTTAAAAGTGAGCGTTCTTTGTTCCTCTGCAGGGCCAAGTTTGGGGTATTGCATACAAAGTAGCTAAGGAAAATGTCGGCCTTGCAATGGGAAAGCTCCATGAACGAGAGATTGCTTTAGGTGGCTACGAACTTCGTCGTTTGCGCTTTAAATGCAACGAGACTCCCTCACACGTCTTTCATGTATTGGTATACGCTGCTACGCCGCTTAACTCGTTGTACCTGGGTCCAGCAACGCCGGAACAACTCGCCACTCAAATCGCGTCCGCGCGAGGATGTTGTGGGCTTAATGTCGAGTACCTGATTCGACTGGCGGACTTCATGCGCGAGGAAGTCCCCCAACATGACGAAGAACATTTGTTTGAACTGGAGAAGTTGGTGATGGAACAACTGGGTTTGTCTACAGAGGTTAACACGCCCTGGACTCAGCTTCAAAGCAAATTGTTCAAGTGAAAACAAAAAGCCTGGTGTTTTCTTGGTTATAGTGTTCCCAAAATGAACTCGTGATGGTGTGGGATTTTTTAAAATCGCTATTTAACTTTTCTTTGGAAGGTAATTAAAAGGTCGCAATTTCGAATAGAAGACAAGACAATATTTATTGAAATTCAAATGAATGATGGCATCACACGCTCTCTAGTTTTATAGCAATTTTCTGTGGGCTTCTAAATGATCAGATTATACAACTTAAATTCTGCGATAAAAAGAAGCGAAAAAGGAAAAACGTTTTGATGCCATCGTGGCATCATCATTAAGTTGTAAAAAATAATTTAAAAACTTCTTTTCAAACTGAAATAACTTGTGCAACACAAAATAATGTGGGTTTATTTTTTAGGAAAGATCCATGGGATGTAATATATTAAATGACATATTCTGGTTTGAGAATGTCTATTAAAAGAAGTGATTTGTTTCCAAACTTGTGGTAACTGGTCGCAGGGTTTGTGAAGTACAGTGGCTGGAAATTTTCGTTGTCTCGTTAATTTTCAGTTTCCGAAGGGGAAGACAAATTCCTCCCGTGCCGCGTGCGTTATGAAGACGACTGGCGACGAGTCAGAAGCCAACCCGGATTTGCAAACCCAACGCTAGCCTGCGCGAAAACGTCTCCTATTTCCTAAGCAAAGAAAATGGGAGACGTCTGCGCGCAGGCTATCCCTCGCTATCTAGAGACAGATCACGCGACATCTAGAGACATCACGCGACATTGTCCAAAGTCGATTCTTCTACTAGTTCCCTTTGCATTTATCTGAAGACTCGCATTCGTCAGTGAATGATTTCCACGTTGATGAAAGTTTATAGGTTCTGTTGATCATGGTTTTTACTAAGCCCTTTTTGTAACGATGATCGACATGACTATCAAAATGAAGAAGAAGGCCGGTGTTGGTTGATGTGTCGATCAGCTGGGCTGGTCTCATTTCCAGACTTCCTCAACTTCTTCTGCCTAGGTTGCAATCTCGTGATTTGCACGAGTTTGAGAGTAGCGTGTCCCGAATACTCAACCGACGAGTCTCCATCTACCACGATCATGTCAAAAGGACAAGTTTGCGTCTTGCCAACAAAACCTTTACGAAGACCCGTTAGTCAAGCATATCGATTTCCTTAGTCAGTGCCTCCGATATCATCTCATACCCAGCGGTTTTGTTGTGAGTTTTCACGCATCCAATCTTAAACAGTTAAACTCTTTCCGATACAAGGGTCAGTTATCCTCAATCCTGAAGAAATCTTCCCGTCGTCTTACTGCTACCATCTTATCCATGATGCGCCGCTGTCGAACACATACCACGGAAATTGGTACTCTCCGTAATGATCTTAGAGACCTTTGCAGTATCGACGATTATCACGATATCAATGCGATAATCCATCAATTTAATGCAGAAGTTTACGACGCTTGCAGCTCTTAAACGTGACAAGCTCGGGCCCTAACCAACTCCATAACACCGGATGTAAGTGTTGCCACTCAAACACCCGCACGTGAGCCTGTGGTTACCATCTCAGATGATCTTCAGCTTAATGAGCACGAGAGGTCTGTACTTGGAAAAGGCCTCAATTATATTCCAGCTACAGCCAAAGCAGACTGCAAGAGATTTTTTGTCGTCTCCACCTCAAGGCCCATTTCAGTTCGGAACAACAATCAAGTGACAGACATCACAGAACACTGACCGATCGAACACAATAGAGAACACAATGCAGACACATCACAGAACACTGACCGATCGAAGATTTCACCTTTGAATCTCTTAACCCTTTCCCGTCCGATTTTTTTCCTTAAAAAACGCATTTTTTACCGTTAAAGCGGTTTTTTGAGTGCTATGTTGCCAAATGCCACTAAACCTTGCTACAAAAGCGTTTTCTTACAATTTAGCTAGATTTTGAGCCAGCTTCTGTTGTAAATTGTACAATATTTTGATTTCACGCATGCGCATAAGCCAAAATTTGGACTTTTTTTTTTTTTTTTTTTTTTTTTGCTGATTCATTTCCAATTTTTTTCTCGCTTCTTTTGCTTTCCTTTTTCTCTCCCTTTCTTTTCTCTTTATCTTCGACACCTTATCCCCTTTCTATCCACTGGAAAAGTTTTGGCCTCAGTCCTTCAAAAAACCTGGAAAGGGAACATTGATCAACTAGGTGACTTGGCCTATTTTCCCCCAACTTTGCACCCAAAATTGGACACGTTTTTTCTGGTATAGCTCTACCAGAATTTAGTCGATATTCAAAATGGACACACATATTGATGGATCTGTCCTTGCTGTATTAGCTGCTTATCAAAACAATTTGGTAACGTCAAAAATGATGACATCAGGAGTGGTTCAATGGTTCCCGACGTTAACGTCGGGAAGATACTAGTCTTGACGGGAAAGAGTTAAGACGAAGACCTCTAACTGGGCTTCACCTCCGGGCAATTCGCCGCCTTGGATCACTATATCTCCAAATGTCGAAAGGAAGTGAACGAAAAAAAAAAACCAATCTGACTCCCCAAGAGAGAACCCCTGACATCATTACGGCAACGAGGTGACATCGTCATTAGGCCAGCTGACAAAGGTGGAGCGGCTGTGGTCTGTGCTCGAGATCTCTACGTACAAGAGGCAGAAAGGCAGGTCTTGGATACCAACTTTTACCAACGCCTAGACCGTGATCCCACCGTGGAGTACAACAACACAGTTTGTGATGTCGTAAAGGAGGCCATTACAAAAGGCGAGCTTCCAACAACCACCGTCAATCTCATTAGGGAACTTAAGCAACCACGACGGCAACGCCAAGGAAAACGTCACTTTAAAAATGACTTCCAAATATTTCAAACTTTTTCGCGATAGTTTCAACTCGTTCAATCTGTCTAATGTAGGCGAATAATCCGGAAGCTGACTCTGTAAGGACGGCGTTACAGTTCAGGTAGAAAAAAGAAAATTCACTGTCGTGTGTTCACGTTCTACATAAAACTTTGAATTTGGTCATTTCACGTTGTTGTTTTGCAGAAGACGGCAAAGAAATGTACAAAAATGTGTATCCCATGTGCAGAGTCATTGTTTTGCTAATTTTACACCTTTTGTTTTGTGACGCTCTCGTCAGCCGTCGCCGTCGTGTTTGCTTAAGTTCACTATTGTAGACACTCCCCGTACGTCTAGATTCTATCTCTTGCCGAAAATTCACAAACCCAGCAATCGTGGAAGACGCATCGTCTCCGCCTGTAACTGCCCAACGGAGCTTATAGACACGTACTTAGAGAATATCACCAGTCCACTGGTCCAGAACCTAGCCAGCTACGTCAAGGACACCAACCATATGCTAAACACATCACTCAATCATTTCGTTTCCTGGGGACCACCAACTACGTTTTCACTATGGATGTCAAATCTCTGTACACCGTCATACCGAATAATCAGGGGCACCCAACGATTCGTTTCGGGAAATATCTGTTCGGAAGGCCCAAAATCGCCTGAGATATTCGGATTTAATTGCAGGGAAAGCTAGAGATCTCTTTGCCGAAACATTACCTCGGACTTTCGCAACAAGAGGACTGATTCGTTCCTCTTGTTTTCGTAGGGACAAATACGTCGTTTAGAGGGCAAAATAAGGTCAACTAGCATTTTCGGAGACCCATCAGCAGCTCGGAAATTCGGCGGATAGGATTCTGTTTCCGAAAATTTTCTGCGGCCTAAATTTTCAGCTAAAAACGCCGAACAGATCAGTCTGTATTAGCTTGCACAAATATGCCTTCAAAAAGCTCTGAAACAATATAAGAAAGTTAAAAATGATATTTCAAGTATTTTCCTAAACATTTATCGTTGGGTACCCCTGAATAATGACGGCCTAGGCACTTTCCTCAACAAGAGACCGGTGCTTTACCCACCAACACCGACACTCTAGTTCGTCTAGCAGAATGGTTTCTCACACGGAATACATTTTCCTTCAATGGAAACTGATATAGACAAAGTGGGAGAGTCGCTATGGGTAGTCGACTTGGGCCCAGTTATGCATTTCTTTTTATGGGTCACACTGAGGAACAAATATTTGATCAACACCCGGGGAAAACACCAGACTTGTACAAACGCTGTATCGACGACACTGTGGGTAGTATAGATGAGATCGAAGCGTTTGTTACCTTTGCAAACGGCTTTCACCCCAGATGAAAGCCGTTTGCAAAGGTAACAAACGCATTGCCAGCCTAAAATTCACCCAGGCTATTTCTGATGAGCAGCTTCCTTTTCTGGACCTTTGTTTAAAGCCAACATCTGATCATCTTGTCACCAGTATACACTACACTCGCTCCTATCTCAATTACGCATCTTTTCACCCAATCCGTTGTAAGAGTTCCATTCCCTACGGCCAGTTTCTTCGTTTACGACGCATCTGCAGCGAGGTAAACGGTTTTGAGAACAACACCAAGGGAATGACTGCTTTTTTCGGGAACCATGGCTACCCACTACAGGTGATTAAACGAGCCCTGGACCGAGTATCAACCACTCCTCGTGAAGCCGTTGTTTTGGAGCATGCAAATAAAGCCATTAACCATCCTCTTGGTGTTAACATGTCATCCCACCAACACACTGGTCAAAACCATCTTGACCAGAAATTTCCACCTTCTGCGAGACGACCTGGACATTTCGGCCATTTTCCGACCCGTGCGTGTTTATGTGCGTACCGTCCGGACAACAACTTGCGTGACTCCCTGGTGCGAAGCAATCTTAGCAACGCAACTGCGTCCAGCGGAGACGGCGGTACGTACCCATGTGGCCGAACCCGATGTAACACCTGCGTTCACACCAACGCATCGTCCACTATAAACACTCCCGGAAGACACACCACCTTCAACTCAAAATACACGTGTACCAGCAACAACGTTGTGTATGTCATCAAATGCCGCGCCTGTGACAAGGTGTACATTGGGAAGACAGGAAGACGCTTAGGGGACCGCTTCAGGGAACCTTTACGTTCTACAGACCAGAGTTGCAAACACAGACTGCCCCATCGGGCGACATTTCGCGTCATCAGATCACAGCACTGATAATATGCTGGTGTCTGTCATCCGCACTGGCTTTAGGGATGCAGCAGAAAGGCGCCGTTTTGAGGCCCAGATGATTTTCAGACATCATACATTGCATCCAAGGGGCCTTAACACCGATTTCGCTTTTGACACTCTCAAAGTTTACGCGTGGGAAAAACTTATTTATTTATTTATTTATTTATTTTTTATTTATGGTGCGCGCTCTCCTTGAAACTTTTAACATCAGCGCGTGTAGTCCATCAGTTGAGATCGAAAATTTGGGTTTATGGCTCACTTGAGGGGAACAGCCAAAACATGTCTTATCTTAATCTTTGACTATTAAGCATCATAAAAATGTATGATAGCAAGGATAGAACGGTAGCTTTCACTTTTTAAACCGAATTTTAAATTAGTCCCTCACACCCTCCTTTCGGCCGCCATCTTGGATTTCTGGGGAAGGCTACAAAGTTGCTTGTATTCTTTTAACATGAACGAATCGCCTCTCAATCACAAATTTAGAACGTGTTGGAACTACAAACATGATTTCCGTTTATTGTAATGCTTGGATTACAAGTACGTGACGTCATATGTGACGTCACAACGCCTGATCTTAGGTCACAATATGATCCGTTTGCACTTATAATCATTGCAAAAAATTGTGGGTTTTTTTTTTCAGAAAAGAGAGCAAGCAGGTAATATATGTGCACACATTGCAGTTCCCAAATACGTCGTCTTCCAAACATTCAATAGCTTTTTGCCCCAATGCGAAAGTGTTTCCTCTGCACCATGATCAATGGTGGACGAATGCACTGTATACGGTTTTTTCGGATTCAAATCTAGCCCAGTGCAGGGATACTTCTTCATGGACAACTTTATAACGTGCTGCCATGATTCGGATTCACAAATCAATTTTGGATGCTTAAACTGAAAGGGAATTCCCCGAAAATCCCATCAAGTATCATTGCAATTGCCGAGCTGAGTTCACCACCGACAGGAGAGATTTGCAAGTCGCTAACAAACTGTCTGATGATGCGGCAACTGGAAGTGCGCTTAGGAGAAGCTCTAGAGACGGAAATCAGCCAAGCTTAGCTATTCTGCTAGACCAACGTTTGTTTTGTCCAGAGTCAAAGTGCAAGCCAAACACGAAGACCAGAGAGAAGCTACACAGTGTTCAGGGCCCGGTTGTTCAAAGCAGGGTTAAGCTAATTTTTAATTCACTTTTAATCCATAACGACGTGGATTCACTGTAACTTATTTTCAGTTAACAATTGAACTTTGGCTGCTTTCAAATTGTCGCGTAAAGTTAGCAGCGGTAACGGTTTTACACAAGAGAATCAAAAACACGGGTTACTTTCCGATGAGATGGTAAGAGCATGTGCTTCTCTTCTTGTACAACAAACACTGCTTCAAGTGAGGTAGCTCGGGATGTGATTGGAATATGAGCAAAAGATCTCATTTCTAGCGATGCGAAGCTACAAAAGTTCATTAGCATAATTTATAACACCATCGAATAAAACAGATTGCCCATTACAACCTGTTTATGGAGCTGTGTACCGTTTGTCCGAAGATTTGATAGCCTACGCTAGAATAATCGCGTAAAAAGTTGTGAAAGAACTGTTTTTGAACAAGGTTAGTGAAATAGGAGCAACTGTATCAGAATCACACAAAAAGAACCTCAAGCGAAAGCTGTCAAACATGTTTCCAGAAATTGATTTTATCACTTACCAGTATAACAAGGTGTTAATGCATCCAAACAAATTAGCGATAACAAAGGCGTCCTGGATTTCTTTGAGCTCAACACCAAGCTAGAGTCGCTTAAAGGTACCAGGAGTGATGACGAAAAGAATGTGATAAAAATTTCACGATTAATTCACAATGAAATAAAAGATCTTAACCGCAGATGTTTTGGCCGCCTAAAGATAACGATTTGAAACCAAGTGGAACTAATGTCTCTATTCCACATCTACTCGACGTCTTTTTTGCTGTGCTTATTTCTGGGAAATCACTCGACAGTGAGAGAAAGCAATAGCACAGAAAGAACAATAAGGCTAAAAGAATCTTTCACACTAGATACTGTTTTTTCTGTTATGAATGTGGTAGTGAAAACTCCAAAAAGCGTGTCATTTCCTTTTGCTGTAAAGCCCTGTGTAATAACACAGAGATACACAGATCACTATACTGTCCATAAATACGGCCATGGCGTAAAGTATGACCTAGTAGAACAGATCGAGACCGAGTTGCGTTAGAATTTATCAATGAACAACGAGAAAACCGAGTCGCCGCAGTCTACGCACCGCCAGTAGAGAAGAAATGTAGGAGAATCCTACCAGCGACTGTGGTGACTAGAGAGATCCCTGAGTACTACGGCGGAAAACGGAAGGAGCCAAGGGAACTGCCGCACGTTCAAAACCTCGAACGTGCGGTTTTAAGTCCGTGATCGTTTTGTTGTTGTGGAGAGCACAGTTGGTTATTCGGACAGTATAGGCTCCCCTGCCACTGATGAGAAGAGCGCGTACGAGGTGCTGTTTCGAGGCTGTGAGATAAAAGATAGGCTGCAGTTGAATGCTGTTGTTTGTGTTTTTGATCAGGCTTTTTATGCCAAGGCCATAGAGGCTTACTGGAAACACAAGGAACTATTCGTTGCCCTAGTCATAATAATAAGGAGGTTTTCATTTGTTGTTTATGCTCTTGAGTCATTGGAATCCGATTGGGGGATGCAGGGCTTAGAGAACTAGCTGACACCTATACTCTTGGTCCTCGTCCTTGGTCTCTTGCCGGCCCTCATGGACTCCTGCGAAAGACAAGCAAGGCCAAACCCTCCCAACAACTAGAGCAACGTGTCACAGCCACTGAGAAATACCCAAAGAACGCAACCAGCATTTTACATGGAATGGCAGTCTTGCAGAACTTGAAGACCCCATCTGGAGCTACGTTCCTTGTGGTCGCTGAGAGAGTGTTTGAGTTGGTAATGAGCACCGGGGTAACGAGTATCGGCAGCAGGCACGTAGACGTAGTGTTCAACGTGTATCGCGAGGTATCGATCAAGAATGTCGAAAGATTGAAAATAGTGTCTACCTCTGACGTTGTACAATACAACAACGGGCTCCCTGCCTATACAGTGAAGTCACAGAACAAGCTGAGTGTGAGCACGAAGAGGCTGATACCCGTGTGGTTCTCCATGCTTGGCATGCAGGAGGCACGTGCGTCATCCACTCTATGACACTGATGTCTTTGTCCTACTGCTTGCTCAAACCCGAAACCTTGGAAAGTGCTACATGAAGAAGGGAAGACGCGCGAAGACTAGAATAATAGAACTTTCTATAGTTGTTGACAGCTTGGAGAAGCAACTTAACCCAGCCATTGACAAGCACTGCTTCATGAAAGCCCTAATCGGCGTACACGCGATCACAGGCTGTGCTACAATCTCCGCCTTCTCTGGTAAAGGGAAGTGGAAAGCAGTCCAACAACGCAATGAAAGGTACGTCCGAGCTATGGCGAGTATTGGGGAGAAGTGGGCAGTATCTAAGGAGACCCTTAAAGATATGGAGGATTCGTGTGTCAGGTGTACGTACGGGAAGAGGTACTAGAGTGTGGATGTGTTGCGCTATGAGATCCACTGCACCAGAGGCGGGAAAGTTGAGCCAGATGCTCTGCCGCCATGCCAGTCATCTCCACGGCTTCACGTTACAATAGAAAATTATCAGGCAGCAATCTGGAGAAGAGCCATCGTTCCACTTCCGATAATTCCCTCCTCTCGTCGGCACGGCTGAAGTAGACAATATCTCCGAACGGCGTGGAATTTGTGTGGCTTGGATCTAAACCTGCTCCAGAAGAGGTCCTAGAACTACTCTCCTGTACGTGCAAGAGAGCATGCACGGTGGAGAACCGCTGCTGCATGAGGGCAGGACTTTGAAGTGCACTGCCATGTGCAGTATCCACTGTGAGAATATGGCGACTGATGATGGTGTTCAGTGTGATAGTGGGATTAGTGACTGTGAAGATGAAGAGGACTGAGACGGGTAAGTACGTTCACAGGTGTGGGTTACTTGCAATGGCAAACAGAAATAATTATAGTTATTACCTTTTGTAGTGACTTTCTTCAGGTTCGATATAGCAAGATCCCTCTTGACGGGACACAGGTGCACAACGCTTTCTGCAACTCGTGCGTAGGAACGTTTTCTTTTTTTAGCTAGGGTGTTCGAGGCGCAAAAACGGTACGTGACGTGAACGTATGTTTATGTTTTACATCCCATATGGCAGTGACAGTAGTGAAGGACGTTGTACGATCGTTATACAAACGAGCTCTAGACTAAAGTGTAGACCTAGTTGTCTACTCTGATTTGTGCATATTGATTCATGGTGTAATTTGCTTAACTAAACGTAGAAAAAGATGTTAGCAATAGCTTTAAGCGCGTTTTTCTAGCATTGATATAGAGCGCCTTAATGGTAATTTAGTTATTTCAGATGATTGAGATAGCAGTTGAATGCACAAGCTAGAAAACAAAATGGCGGTCACTGTGACGTCGTTTATGACGTCATCATAGTTTGAATACCGTAAACAATGCTGAAATAATATCTCAGATACGTATTATTTGAAATATACGTCTAGGCAAAACATTGTGTGCATTTAAGAAAGAATGACATTTTTAAAGGTTCTCTTAAAAATCCAAGATGGCGACCAAAAGGAGGGTACGAGGGGCAAATTTAAAATTCAATTCACAAAGTGAAAGCTACCGTTCTATCCTTGCTATCATACATTTTTATGATGCTTAATAGTCAAAGATTAGGATTCGACAAGTTTCGTTTGTTCCCCTTAAGTGAGCCATACAGCCCCCTTAGCTGATGGACTAGTGCGAGTTACTCAGTTTTTCGTTTTCGTTTTGTTTTGAATGTAATGACACTGGCAACCTTTTCAGTTGCGTCTTGACCACTAAAGAAGAGGCAGCAGCCTCGAAACGTCTGGTTCTTTTTAATTTTTATTTCAGCGCCTATCGAACAAAGTTTCAAGTTATATTCTAAACATATGCGCTACACAGTTTCTTCCATTTTTGTGAAGACGCATGTGCAGTATTAGCGTCCACATCTTTGTCAGCGTCTTTCGTTGTTTTTTTTTTTTTTTTTTTTTACTGTTTGATTGTTTGTTTGTTTGTTGTTTTTTAAGTTTGGTACGGATACCTGAGTCAAGGGTAAATCGGGGCAGCGGTTTTCATGGGGGTGGAGAGGTTTATTCAGGGCCCCTGTTCAGGGGAAAGGTGTAAGGAAGGGTGTGGTCTTCAGAAACCTCGGGCTATTTGGTCAGCGGTTTAGTGTTTAGGCAACCAAACCGCTGATCAAAGAATTCTTGGAAAGCTGGACGGTTCTGTTCCTCTTGATTCCTGAAGATGCTGACACCATTTGCTGATCTGCGGACACAAGCTAGGGAGCTTACGTCGTGTGAGTGTGATATTGCGTTCGTCCAAGAGAAAATAAGGGGACAGAGAGGGACACTGCCAGTCCAGGCTTTTGGATATGTCAAGTTCGGCAAAGTTATTTTTAGACGGCCATTACGGCCATTTGGAACGGAAGTCTGTTTTCCGGACGTCGGCATAAAGGGAACCTCGATCTGGTGTTTGAAGAACCATTCAAAATTTTGCTTGTGTGACGGACCAAGTGGTGTCACGTTTTGTCGATGAAAAGGACTTCCAAAAACAAGGGAAATGGTATTTATGCGGACGTTTCGGGAAACAGACTTCCGTTCAAAAGCCAATCTATAAATAACTTTTGGTGGAATTGACATATCCCAGCTAACACCCTTAGAGTCCCTCTCTGTCCCCTTATTTTCTCTTGGTTCGTCTATTTCCGCTTCATGTTAAAACACTCTATTGGCCAGTATTAAAGTTTCAAAAACTTTGAATTGTTTATGGCATGTCACGTTCATTTTTATCATTAATTCATTGGCAAGGGGCTTAATTTCCAAAAGAACCAAATAATTCACTTATTAAGAGCGGCTTGCTGTAACGATCACCTATACCTATGCAAGATAGAAAAATTCGATTTTCTCAAACTTTGTGACAATAAAGGGTTTTGCTAACTTGTTTCAAAACTGCAACTCTGAAGTTGTTTGGATTTTTATTTTTTTGTCGAGACGGTGTTTTGTATTTGCCCACCAAAAGCACCCGAAATCGACCCTAAAATCCCACTTTTGTCGAGAGCTAGCTAGCCAACATAATATCCGTAGCAGGAAAATCTAACCCATAGCATTATAATACAATCTTTCAACAGTTATTCAGCGCTGCCAGAACCGAAGGTAATTTGAACCTAAATTTTCTATTAAATTTTAAAAATTATAACCTGCGACGGCGTTGCGTTACTTTGAAAATTAGGTCAATTTCGTGGGCCAAAAAGTCAACGTGGTACATGGATTTACCTATCAAAACTATTATTCAGGACAAAAGTATCACTCCATCCTAGCTTTTATCGTAAAACTAGCTTGGGTAAATAAAACGAAAAATTTTGAGAGCGTCTTGAAAAGATGGCACTTGAGCTTGTTGATTGACATTTTGACCTTTTACGCTGCGAGCGCTATCACAAACGCAAGTCAAGAAATGTTCGAATGTGGGTCTAATCTCCCGAAAAATAGTCTTTTGGGCATCTTGAATATCTGAGGGTTATTTATAAGTCATTACTAAGCTCCAAACGAGTATTTTTAGCAGAGGTTTATTTGAATTACAAAATGTACATTTGACAGTTGGCAAGTTTGCTCACGGCACGCGACACAATATCAGTTTATAAATCAGCACATCGACAAAAACATCGAGAAACCTAGTGGAATACATTGTAAAAAAATACCTGGAAGTATTTCTTACCTTAATCCAGCCTAGAGAGATGGTGATATTACTGCTCAAGCTTAAATGAAACGTGAGCGAAACGTTCGCTGCTTCGAAATATTTGCCAGGTTACATATTAACTGGCAGACACAGGCATCCCAAGCTCGCGGAAGAGTGTCATTCTTGTGCCTCGCATTTTACAGGCTACATATCAAACACTTAGAGAAGCTACGATGTGCTGTTCAGTTAATACGATTGCCAACTCACGACTCGCTTTCTTATTGTTGTAAGCAGTAATCACTTCTGCATTGTGGTAGCTATGTACCTAAATACCGTTATTATTAGTATACACTCCTTTTTTTTCATGAGAACGTCAATTTTTTTAGCTGAGGCTGAACCGAAACCGAATGTTCTTATTTTTTTGGCGATATGAGCCTGAAACGTTCTTAACAATGTTCTTAAGATTAATTGTATGGTATTTCGGTAAATCATAGTTCTGAATGAAAGAAAGAACAAATAGGTCAAGTTCTACCAATTCCCTAAAAATTGTGCGTGTTTCAGGTGTTTGCTTTATTAAAATTCTAGCATTTGAGGATCATTTAGGCTGTAAATTACTCTGACCAAGTTATTACACTGTAGTTTATTCTCACATATCTTAGTGTACAAATATGAAGACAACGTAAAGGCGTTCTTAACAAAATCTTAGCCTGGGTATGTTCTTAGCATGTTCTTAAAATTTTGGCCAATCCCAGCCTCGATGTTCTCATAAAAAAGGTTCTTATATAAAAAAAGAGTGTATATAATTTAGATGAAAATAAAATTAATTAAAAAATACTGAAAAAGATGTAGCGAATAATACGTTGTGGGAAAAAGAAAGAAATCTGGCAAAGTCTTTGACCAGCGGGCGGTCGACACGCGCTTCACTCAGCCGGCGACTTTCGCGCTCGATTTTTTACGACTGTCCCTGAGCAGAAAGAGAGACTGTTCGTAGTCTAACTAGGTTCGATTTATATGTGGAAAGCGTCCTTCGTACTACTAGTGTCAGCAATATCGAAATCGATCTGACCCATGTGGTAATAAAGAAAAAATATGGTAGACCAAGAAATTAAAAAAAAACTTGGAAAAATAAGAAAAATATAAAAAATTTCATGATGCATCTCCTAGTCCAGAAAGCACAAGAGCCTTTGCTTTTGCTTCCATTAGTTGTGCAACACAGCACGTGCCTCAACCCGTTTTTTTGGTATTATATGGCCCTTCTGCACGAGGAGAGGAACTGAATCAGTTTCACAGCTTGAGTGCCACTACTGCAAGGTGGCACCACTGGAACTGCCTTCTGAATCCAAGCGGCCCTGTGCACCGAGCTGATAGAGAAATCAACTTGTTTCTTCAAGTTGAAGGCACATCACTCCTACACCTTTTTCATCAATACCCGCATCAGTTGAAAGCCAAGCAAAAAGAATGCGGTTTGTTTGCATTCGCACACGAGCCGCTTCATCATATGATGCTATCAAAAAAGTAAAAATATTAACCCTATGGCATTTTCTGTTTTTGTGCAATGGATTTGTTCTTGGGTTTTCCTCCAAGAGGCTGCTGTTTTCGGTACGGCTGTAGGGCAGTATTGCTCACTTCTAGCACTCATACATATACCTTACATGTTTATTTATTTCATTTCAGAGTGCTACGCGGTACATCACATTACTTACGATACTCAGATTTCCATTGCCGCGACTTAAATATCTTAATTTCCGCGACTTGCTCCCAGCTTGGCCTCGTAGCTCAGTTGGTAGAGCGACGGTGATCTAATCCGGAGGTCGCGGGTTCAAATCCCGCCGGGGTCAAAGATTTTTCTTTGATCCTGGTTCTCATTTCTAATTTCTTCTTTCGGGCCGTACGGCCGGGGGAAAATTATGTAGGGCAGTATTGCTCACTTCTAGCACTCATACATATTACCTTACATGTTTATTTGTTTCTTCTGCAGCTTCGACTGGCATTTCCAATTGTCTCTCATCGAGCCTTCCGTGGCGCTGCCGATTTACACACATATATTTCATTTTCAGCAGTAGTCATAATGCATAAGTCAATTCCAGCAATGCCCATCGCCCCCCCTCCCCCCCCCCTCCTCCTTGGGCCAACATCTGGCATTAGAAAAAAAGAGGCAAATTCCTCGGGGTGGGGAAGACAAATAAGTCCGTCAAATGCCCCTAGGTGTGACCAAAACAGAAGGCAAATGCCCCACCCCTGGAATCATCCAGAAAGCAACACTGCTCAAGATTTAATAAATCATAACACCCATCATTATTTTCAATGCTGTTTGGTTGTTTACTGTGCGTCTCTCCTCCCGTTGTTCATTTGGTTTAATGCCACTTATCAATAACACGCCAAATTGTGTACACGACAGTTGCCTTTGGTTCATTATTTCGTTCAATTATTCGTTCATTCATTTGATTTTGACGTGCACAATTCATAAGTGTTTATTTAATAAGCTAAAAAATGCTGTTAAAAATATATTAAGTTATTGAAGAACTGAAAATGCATGATCTTTATTTAACAAATGGCCAGAAACGAAAAAGATTTTTACGAAAGTGATCATCTTGAATAACTTTTAAGATCCATTTATTACGTGCTTAACCAAAACCTGACACGGGTGTCAAATGCCCCGGGGCCGCCCGGTGGGTAGGCAAATGCCCGATCCCCGGGCAGTGAAAATTTTTAGATGCCCCACCCCGAGATTAAAATGTCAGCAAATCCCGACTAATTCCCGGGGTGATGGGTACCGCCGGAATTGACTGATGCATTTAACATAGTTTCAATATTTTCTGTTTTAGGGTAAATTTGTCGGCGAGAATCTATACACCGTAAAAATATATGCATATGCCCTGATAAAAGGAAGTGCTAAACCGTATTTCACGTAAATAACTCTCCAATTATATCCCCGGACATAAGTGCACCAATCTACCTGACAATCTAAAATATTTTCGTTTCCTTTCCTTTATTTTGAGAAAATGAATTATTTACATTGAATTATTTCAAATCACTTTGCAACTCTTTGGGAAGTAACACACCAGTGGAGTGGAATAGCTGCCTGGAATGGGACAGGGCAGGTCATGGGCTCCTGGACAGGGTATACTGTAAACCAATAAGGGTAATTGTATTGTCTAATATTTTGGTGAGACAAAACTCACCTTTCTGCGTGGTCTTGGGTATCTTTTTGCACAGCTTCTTACAACCATATATTGCACTATTGGCACTAGAGCCACATGTTTCTCCAACACGTTTGGCAAGGCGACATGAAGCCAAATAACAGGTTGCACTCAGACTGAGCCTCTTGAAATTATGTCAAACCACCAATATAACGCACAGCAAATACGGGATTACGGAATTTATAATTGTAGTGGAAACATGCATGTCTAGATGTGATAGGAACAAATGGCTCTTTGATTTACGATGAATAATGAGAAGTGTAAGAAAACAAAGCACCAAAGTTAAAACAAACAAAAAGAGTCGGAAAAATGTAGCAACTAAGACGCAAGCTATCGTGCGAGCTTGGGATGCCTGTGCCTGTCAGTTAATATGTAACCAGGCAAATGTTTTGAAGCAGCCGGAGCGTTTCGTTCACGTTTCGTTTCGTTCAAGCTGGCGATATCACCATCTCTTATCAAGATAGGCTAGATTAAGGTAAGAAATACTTCCGCATATTTAGTTAACAATCTATTCCACTAGGTTTCTCGATGTTTTTGTCGATGTGCTGATTTATAAACTGATATTGTGTCGCGTGCCGTGAGCAAACTTGCCAACTGTCAAATGTACATTTTGTAATTCAAATAAACCTCTGCTAAAAATACTCGTTTGGAGCTTAGTAATGACTTATAAATAACCCTGAGATATTCAAGATTCCCAAAAGACTATTTTTCGGGAGATTAGACCCACATTCGAACATTTCTGGACTGATGTTTGTGACAGCACTCGCAGCGTAAAAGGTCAAAATGTCAATCAACAAGCTCAAGTGCCATCTTTTCAAGACGCTCTCAAAATTTTTCGTTTTATTTACCCAAGCTAGTTTTACGATAAAAGCTAAGACAGAGTGATACTTTTGTCCTGAATAATAGTTTTGGTAGGTATATCCATGTACCACGTTGACTTTTTGGCCCATGAATTTGACCTAAATTTCAAAGTAACGCAACGTCGTCGCAGGTTATCATTTTTAAAATTTTATAAAAAATTTGGGTTCAAGTTACCTTCGGTTCTGACAGCGCTGAATAACTGTTGAAAGACTGTATTATAACACTTTGGGTTAGATTTTCCTGCTACGGATATTATGTTAGCTTGCTAGGTTTCGACAAAAGTGGGATTTCAGGGTCGATTTCGGGTCGTTTTGGTGGGCAAATACAAAACACCGTCTCGACAAAAAAATAAAAATCCAAACAACTTCAGAGTTGCAGTTTTGAAACAAGTTAGCAAAACCCTTTATTGTGACAAAGTTTGAGAAAATCGAATTTTTCTATCTTGCATAGGTATAGGTGATCGTTACAGCAAGCCGCTCTTAAGATGAAACAAAAGTAGCTTTCATTGTTTGAAAGAGCAATAGGCTCATTTACTTTTTCATGTCGGAAAATGAGGAAATTGAACTTAACACGAACATAAATCGTAAACATGTTGCTGATTGGCATTGGGCTATTCCATAAATTGGATGTACCCCCCTTCCCCCCCCCCCCTCCCCAACCCCTGGGTTGAGGACCAGTGGATTTCTTCAGTGGTAAGGGGTAAAAGTAGTGGAATTCTTCAGGGGTAAAGGTCAGAAACTGAGGAATTCTTTAGGGGTAAAACCTATATTATTAGTGGATTTCTGCAGGGGTAAACAGAGATTTCATAAAATTCTTCAGCCGGGGGTAAATGCTTTTTTTTTTGCGAAAGTCGTCAGGGTTAACCTAATTTCTTACGGAAGTCTTTAGGTGTTAATACTTTTTAAAGGAATTCTTTAGGGGTTAGAAGGAAAGGTCAGTCCTCAACCAGGGGGTGGGGGGTGCGAATTTTAAATGCAATAGCTCATTATGCCATGTGGTGGTGATGATTCGAGCACTTCGTGCGGGACTTCGGTACGTAGTTCGTTTCCTGTGGTTTTCTTTTGTGTACAGCATTAAGCTGATTGATGCTAGCGACAGTACTATAGTCGTGAGCTGAGCTGTTTTGTGCGCGAGCGGATCTGAGTAATGCTAATTTTTTAAGCCTATATAAAAATACGGCAAGTATATAAGTTTAAAAAATTAGCATAACTCAGACCCGCTCGCACACAAGACAGCTCAGTGAAGCTCAGCTCACGACTGGAGAAAAGTCGCTAGTCTCGCTAGTATCTATCAGCTTGATGCTGCACACAAAAGAAAACACAGGAAACGAACAACGTTGCATGCTGATAATTGTTTAATTTTATTTATTACTTCTTTTCTCCCTGTGTTTTAACTAGCGACGAAAAAGGCAAAAATGAATTACCAACAGCACGTTCGCTTGAATAAAATCACGCAATCATTTTCACAGATCTAACAGGCTGTCACCCTTTACTAATATGACTCCAGTCAAGAGTCACACAAACATTGACCCAGCAGTATGTTCAGAATTTATTTTCATTTCAAATATGCTTCATTGTTTTTTATACATGGGTTACGCATTTTGAATTTACCTTTTATTAGGTAATGCCTTTTTTTTACTTACTTGAATTGACTAAGCGGTACCCTTTTAAACTCACTGATTTTAAAGGCGAGTGCTCGATCACCGAATAGAATCATGATAGGTAACTCGCATTTCCCCAATCAAGTTTTAAAAACACTCATGTCCACATTGCGGCAACGGTTGGCTAAAAACCGATTCAAAACATTAATTTATTTTGGAGTCCGCACATGGCCGCAGTGCGTTGTTACCCTTGTCCAGCGGAACTGGAAGAGTAACGCGGACTCTGGAAACGAGATTGCATAACGATTGCCTAGGTTGCCGAGATGGCGAAAGGTCTACCTGTTGCTTCAGTTGTCTTTAAAGAAATGTTCAATGAATTCAAATATTTAGCAACATCGGCTTTGGTCAGACTGTGACTCTATCAAGCGAAAAATCAAGGTTCTGAAAATCGCCGTTTAAAAAGAGCGCCGTCATTGTTTGTTGAAAAAATTGACCGTGACGACATGCACACTTGCAGTCAATGATGCAGAGCGTGCAGCCGAATGATGCAAAGCATGAAAACCGGATGCTTGCTAACATGACAGTGGATACTACCCATTGTTTTCAACCGTTTCAACCGTTTCAGGTGAGCGGGCTTTTCCCTTTCAACCAATAAAAATAGAACACGCGGCTTTCTATTGCGCTGCTGTTAATTGGTCGGTCCGTTGATTAAATAACCGAGGTGCGTGCAACTCATGCATAACGACGTAAACACTGTCGTATTGCGGCCTTTTCCCTTCGGGTATAAAAAGTAAAATCCTCTATCAATCAATCGACAACTTTATTTTACGAGGGTGACACCTAAGAGCAGAGCTGATAATCCTGTGGCCCAATTTTTTTTTCTCTCTGGCCTCTATTTTATGTTAAAATAGAATTATGACCGAGAAAATCAATTCTCAATACCATAGCAAAGACGAGACATCAAAAAGTCTTTGGATCTTTGGCTATGGTTCTCTGATTTGGAAGCCGGATTTTCCTTTCGAGTGTTGCGTAGTCGGGCACATCGATGGATTTGTTCGCCGGTTTTGGCAAGGAAACATATGGCATCGTGGAGACGCCAAAAGGGTACAGTAATTTTTTTTTTTAAGGGTATAGTATTGTGCTGAAAACTTTAGTCCCTGGCTCACAGTACCCTTTGAAATCACCTATAAATGCGTTATTTTGTTTTGCAGCCCGGGCGAGTGGTCACTTTGGTTAAAGAAAAACAGGTATGTTTGGATTATATGCTGTTGACGCATGCGAAGTTGTGTCTAAGAAGGCTCGCTTTATTGTTTCCCCAGATTAACTTAAGCCTTGATATTTGGCTGTTTCGATAGTTAGGACTTCTAGGTTTAATATGTAACTTGTTACAAAGAAAGCACTCTTGTGACAGCCTTCCAACGGTCATAAGTACTACATAGTACAATAGTACAATTCGGTATTTTCGAATTGCCCGTGATATACTTTGTTCGCCCCCCAAAATGATAATCATCCCAGGAGATATTGAAAATAATGCTCATGCAAAATTTTGGGGTGCAAACAAAGTGCATTATACGAAATCGTGTAATGTCGAAGTTTGTGCAAATTTATCCCCTCGATATGTAATAGAAAGTGAAATTCCTAGGACTAGACAGAATCTTAAAAAGAAAACTTCACCTGTCTCCGTTTTATCATGTTTAGTTAAGACAGAATGAGTATTGGTCTCCTTCAAGACATAAAAAGGTCACAGGAAGACAAACACTGAATTGAATCTCATTATGTATCGGATATAAACAGAATTACGTACAAGCGATAGTACCTATTTTGTCTTTTACTTTTGAAGCCAACCTTGTGAGTAAAAAAAAATCACCTTCATCTTGTCAGAACAGCTCTTTCGTTTGATTTATTAGAGTAAAGTTTGTTGCTTTCTATCGTTGAATAACTAAGATCAATTTTGATTGGACTATTTTCATATCTCAAAGCGTCTTCGCGTGCATTGACAGTCAGTGAAAATACCAGAGTTAGTTCGATCAGATTAGTATTTTCAGCAACTTAGTAGTTCGGGTGAACCGTCGTGGTAACGACATGCTCTCTAAACACCCGCTAAGGTTTTATTCAGTGTGGTGTATTTACCGCGGGAAAATTAAGTCCAAAGTCCTCGTCTCAATTTTAATCATGTCACGTAAGGTGCTGCGTTTGCAATGGTCGACACTCGAGAAAGAAAAATCGGTACAAATTACTCAATAAAAATAAAAAGAAAACTTTTCATGCCTAATACAAAGTAGCAAAAGTTGTTGTTTTGCATTAGCTTTGCGGCATTACGCTGTTGGATGTCTGAAACGAATCTGAGACCAAAACCCCTTACATCAACATTTAGCAATTTTTGTTTACATGCTTAGATTATCCCTTGGGGGAGGGGTTGTGGTTGGGGTCTACGACACGAAATTAAAAATAA
The DNA here is from genome assembly GCA_964017195.1 of Siderastrea radians. NCBI lineage: Eukaryota > Metazoa > Cnidaria > Anthozoa > Scleractinia > Rhizangiidae > Siderastrea > Siderastrea radians. The sequence goes on from OZ024892.1 coordinate 32,315,495, forward strand.
ACGGTGCGCTAATGCGTACAAGTGTGGCTTCAAATTACGACAAAACAGGAAGAAAATGAGATATAATCTCTGACAAGAGTCGAAAATTAACTTTATTACCGAGTTGACAGAGCGAACTTGGAATTCTTCTTTCTTGTACCCAGAGCCTGCGAACTGTTCGGTCAGCGGTGAGATCGCCAGACGTCGTTTCAAAAAGAGCCACGTAGCTCTGGGGACGACAATGGGACTTTTTTGTGATAAACGTGACCGTGAGCACGGCTTGAATCACGATGATAACGCGTTTTCTTGTTATGCTGCGAAATATAACAAGTGTTTTGAGGGCGTGCACCTTGACTGGTTTAGCAAACGTGAATGTACTCATCATATTACTCGCGTGCCTCGTGCCAGCTAATTTTAAAAGCGAACTGGAGTTTTATTGAGTGGGGTGGGGAGGGGGGGACTGCACATGTGTCGCATGTCTACGTGTAACTGCATGTACCAAACTCCATTTTATGAGGACTTCGCCGAAGATGTTCGGCGTGGTTTTCAGTAGCGATAGGTTCGGACTTTCTTGACAACTGAAACGGCTCACTAAGCCGTCTTCATCGCTCTTAGCGATCTCAGTTACAGCTGTCATTACAGCAGAATCACTAACCAGCCCCCAGCCAAACGTTTTCGTGACGCATATAACTAAGAATAGCCTGCGTCGCAGACAGTCAACACCGCCGGTATATCTAGGTTTTGAGTGACACGTTCGGCTACACCGCGTACCGCAGGCTAAACTAAGAAATGAGACAAACAAAATACTACTTCTGAAACCCATTCTCGGATGTTCCTCGCAAGGACAACGGATTTAAATTGAATTTTGTGGCTTTTTTTATTATCAAGGTTTTTTCCATTGACAAATATTTTGGATCTAGTAGGAAGTACTAGGAAGCGTAACTTGTGAAGAAAAACAATTCTGTAATGTTTGAAACCTGAAGAGAATAGCGGATCTTGAAAGTCACGTCTTGCAATTGCGTCATTGGCACTAACTTCTTCACTTCTTGCGTGGCTGGTGACATCAGGCTTGATCGAATGTGTTCCACATTATTTCACACGGCTGAAATCGAGTAATAAATCATGTCATTGTGTGACTTGTGCATATCTTAAAGTCTTGCGTGACTAGTCACGGTGCAAAGTGTCAAAGAATTGTAGTCGTCTCAGCTTCGCTGAAGCCACTCAATAATGTCAATAATCTTTCCAAAACAATTAGTGAAATTAGAGTCTGTACTGTATTCCAACTTTGTCTCCGAAGTCTTCTCTCTGTTCAAAACAGCGGCAAGAGAAGAATCGTGCTGGCAAACGTCTCAAAATATCTTAAAGACTTTTTAGCTATCGTGCGGAATTTTCCTGCAGCGCTTGTTGTCAGCAAGTTTTGCACTTGAAAGTAGATATTTTTTTCTAGCTTTTATGGGCTTGAAAGGCTTAGAAGTGACCGTTCTTTGTTCCTCTCCAGGGCCAAGTTTGGGGTATTGCATACAAAGTAGCTAAGGAAAATGTCGACCTTGCAATGGGAAAACTCTATGAACGAGAGATTGCTTTAGGTGGCTACGAACTCCTTAGTTTACCGTTTAAATGCAACGAGACTCCCTCACACGTCTTTCATGTATTGGTATACGCTGCTACGCCGCTTAACCCTTTGTATCTGGGTCCAGCAACGCCGGAACAACTCGCCACTCAAATCGTGTCCGCGCGAGGATGTTGTGGGCTTAATGTCGAGTATCTGCTTCGACTGGCGGACTTCATGCACGAGGAAGTCCCCCAATACGACGAAGAACATTTGTTTGAACTGGAGAAGTTGGTGATGGGACAACTGGGTTTGTCTACAGAGGTTAACACGCCCTGGACTCAGCTTCAAAGCAAATTGATCAAGTGAAACAAAAAGCCTGGTGCTTTTGTTGGTTGACGCGGGAATGGTGTCCCCAAAATGAATCCGTGAATCACCGTGATGGTGTGGGATTTTTTTAAAATCGATAATAAACTTAATTAACTTTAAGGATAATTAAAAGATCGCAATTCCTAAAGGAAGAAAATACAATATTTGTGGAAATTCAAATGTATGACGACATCACAGACGACTCGTACTCTAGTCTTATAGCAATTTTCATCAGATTATACAACTTAGATTTTATGATAAAAAATAAGCGAAAAAAGAAAGACGTTTTGATGTCATCTGTTCGAAAAAAAATTATGTACCAATTAAAAATTTCTTTGGAAACTGAAATAAAAGTTCGCATTCAAATTAAAATTCAAAAAAGACTAAAATAGCTAAAAAAAGAGATGATAAAAATATGTCGAGAAAAATTTTATACATATAAGAGGCCCTTTTAGGGGGGGGGGGGGGGGGTCTGAATAATCTATAACCCAGGGTAAATTTTGGAAATAATTCGTATCCTAATTTTGTAAACAAATATATCCCTAAAATAGAATTTAAAAACAATCTCTATACAGTTACCCCTAATTACCATTTCGTGTCACATGAATAGACTTAGGTACAGTATGTCAGGTATGTCAAGGGTTGCATTTCGATATCCCTAACGAAACGTAGGGGTGGCCACTGAGTCTGTGTTGTTAAAAACAGTGACGGGCCTGTGCGACTTTTGTGTGCTTGTTTTGACCTTTTAAAATGGCTTTAAAATTTAAGCCAGTGGTTGTAACTGCAGTTTTGATTAGTGTTATTTATTTTAAACTTGATCCACTTTTTAGTGTTAAAAAGAATTACGGGCCTGTGCGACTCCTACGTACGTGTTTTAGCCGTTCTGAAGTTTTGCTCTCATGAGCAAAGCTCATTAAGCAATGGTTGCCGTTTTATAAAATACTAGCTGTCCATGAGTCTTGGTTTTACGTTAGGCACTGCTGGGTAATCTTGCATTACAAAGGGCTGAGTGTAGATTTTCTTGTTTTGTTTTTATTTTTGTCAGAGGGCTTGATTTCTGTTTTTAAAAGTAACTTCTGATAGGATTGTTTGAATGAAGTCCTCTGGGTATCCTCTCTCAAGAAGATGTGTTTTGAAGTTCGTGCTGCTCACTTCAAATAATGTTTACGGTAGTTTCTGAGTAGTCTTAGAGCCTCTTTTATGATGAAGCCTCTTTTTACTCCGGATGGATGGCGGGTTGAAAATTGGGTGTACTGAAATGTTTAGTGCGTGTGTACATCTAGCACCAACTCGGTTTTAAATCTTTCGCCTTTGTATTCAGTAATGTCCAAGAACTTTGTTTCTGTTTCGGATACTTCAGCCGCAAACTTGATATTTTGATGGTGTTTGTTAAACTGAACTGTGTAATCTCTTCTCTGGCTGTGTCCCAGAGGGAGATACCCTGGGTACCAGAGGCTCTCTCGTGGCACGCATGGCGAGAAGACTTGTCGGGCGCGTAATATGACCGCGAGAAAGCCTCTGGCACTCGGGGTAAGAGGGAGAAGATGTCATCAATGAATCGTTTCCAGACGAGCTGTTTTAAAGCGCTTTGATTTCACCCATGTATTTGTAGGTCGTTTTCTCCATAAGATGGAGTTCTCCACTAAGATAAGTTTGAGCGCTCTTTGCAGTAGACATTTGTTGATAGGACGTTCATTTCTGTAAAATTCAGTGTATGCATTGCACACTATGTTTAATCTTTCCTCTTGTGGTAGATTTGTATATAAGCTCATAATGTCCATTGAAACAAGGATTGTGTTTTCTCGAACCTTCGTTTTCCCTAAGAAATTGATGAAGTGAGTCGTATCTTTCAGACATGACTTCCGTTGTTGTGCTATAGGCTGATGGAGTTTAAAAACGAATGATGATAGTTTCTCTGTTGCAACTGGGCCTGGCATCACAGACTGATACAACAGATTTCCCGACTGGCCGTGGGGCTGGTTTCGAATAGGGTGTAGAATATTGGAATTATGGAGCAGCTATGGTGTTTGACAAAGTCATGTTTTGCTCGTTTCATCTATAAGGTTTCCAAGATAGAGTTCGCTACGAGCTGTTGAACTCTTAGGTTTGTTTCCTCCACCACAGGATTCACAAGAGGTCTGTAGTTTTCCCTGTTATCTAGCTGGGTTTGACCTTCTTTAATTTTATCCTCAATGTTGAGAGCTACAGGTGTAGTTCCTTTGTCAGCCCTTTTAAGGCTAATGTTGGTGTCACGCTTCAGGGCTTGCCTTGCGTTCAGCGGGATTAATATTATCCTTTGGCTCGGAATATTGAATTTTGCAGTTTGACCATGAGACCTCACTGGAGATAAAATATAAGTGTCCTTCTAGTTACAACTTTCAAGACATTTTAATACCATTTTATGTAAGGGGAGTCGATGTGACAATGACTGATAATAATCCGTAATTTTGAAATGCAACACAAATAATCCGTAATCTTTAAATTTAGTGGCCAATAATCCGTATCCCTTCTCTAAAACCCCCGAATAATCCATAATCCTAAAACCCTTACAGGGCCTCATATAAAAGTACATTGCAAGTCCACTCTCTATTTCGAATTCCAAGTCAATAAATGACTTGTACAATACAAAATAATGTGGGTGTAATATATTAAATGAGATATTCTGGTTTGAGAATGTTTATTAAAACAAGTGATTTGTTTTGAAACTTGTGTTGGCATATAACTAGCTGATAAATGTGGTAACTGCTCCTAGGGTTTGGGAAGTACAATGACTGGGAATTTTCACTTGTAGGCTCCTTTTGTGGAAAAACAGAGGACTCCCTCGAGCATTTGTTTATTCATTGTGATAGGTCTAAAAATTTCTGGTCTTCAGTGACAGAGTGGTTAGATGAGCACGGTTTTGATGTAAGGCATCTGAGCACTTTTGACATAACATTTGGTCTCATGCACTAGCAAAGATAGTTATTATTAAATCATGTAATTATTCTCGCTTAACACAACATAACATTGATATGTTTTACAAAATTAATATCTAATTATGTCTCACATTTTTACCCTTCCATTGTTTTTGTAGATAATGTATTTGTGTTGTTAATGTAGGCCTGCTTTTGTACCTTGCATTTTTGTCTGATTATCAATAAAAGGTTTTTGTTAAAAAAAAAAACACAGCGGCTGGCAATTTTCGGTATTTCATTATTTTTTGTCTCCGAAGGGGAAGACAAATTCCCTCAAAACATTCGGTGATTCTTTTCTAAGCCAAACCGAACTTGCAACGCAACGCAATCTTGAGACAGATCTCGCGACATTGTCTAAAGTCGATTCTTCTACTACTTCCCTTTGCATTTATGGCTTTTTTTTTTCGGTTTTGGCTATTTTTGACATTGGGTTTTAAGGTTTTACACAAAAAATTGTGGATTTTCTTTCTCGGTATCCATAGTAGTTTTCGGTAGTTCCCTTTTTCGTTTCGTCTCTTTTTTAAGAAAAAGGAAGTAGCTTCGACTGAGAGCGGTTCCCATGGGCGCCTTCACAGGCTCACGTCCGATCTCGCCCCCTCGCTGCTGCAAAGTGCATTTTGAGCACGAAGGGGGCGCGGTGGAGCATGGCCCGCTGTACCTGAAAAGTTCGGTGGCTGGAGGCCTGGACTCTGCCATCGTGTTGTTTCCATCGACAAGAAACTTTACCCCAGGGACTCTCTCCCCACACGGGTGTCTAAAACAGTGGGTACCGGCGACATACTGCTGGGGGTAACCCTACGATGGACTAACATCCATACTAGCAATATCCTAAATACCCTCAGTTGCTTCGTGCGACTAAATCTTACCCTAAAGAACCCATCATCTGTTCGAAAATAGTTATAGGACGTAGTCCTGTCACATTTATCCATAAGTGGGTGTGGTGAGATCATAACTGGACGTAGGAACTCGCCCCTCGGTAGTTGCAAAGCGCGCATTTGGACATATCTCTATCAAAATGCACTTTATAAAACATAGAACAGGTATTGCCTCAAGAAATGGGTAGCGCTGGACAAAATCTCTAAAACAAAGCAGGAACTCATTGTCGAAGCTCTTAAATCTTGTTTTCACTACCTTTTATCCATGAAATTTGTTGATGCTAAGAAATTAAGGTTGTCATCACGGCAAGTCTCCAAGATACCTATCAATTATATTAATTACTACATCCGACAATTCAATATATTTACATAGGAATGGCACCTTTCTTCTGGGTGCAAATCTCGGAGTTTTTAGCGCAAAAGTGCCTAAATAACTGCATTAATTAATCTCCTTAACAAGAGGCGGATAGAGTTGCTCCAAGTCGCTCGTTTTAATTCTCCAGGACAAGCATGAAATTTCTTCTCGCTGGTTGTATACCTCACGGAGGTCGCGTTAAAATGGCGGCTAGTATTCACAATAACATATGTGCTTCTAACTCGTGCAACGCAGCATTTCATCCGAGATCATCAAAAATTTTTATGGTCGCGAAGAGAAACGATCGTCTTGGACTAAGTCTAAGAGGCATGCAGACAAAACCTCGTCCGTCGTCCATAGAATACATGTTAATAAAAATTGACTAATGGCAGTACAAATTGTATTTTGAGAATTACTCAAGATTCCAGTGCGCACCCGACGTACAAATGAATTTCTTTGATTCAAATAATACCTATAGCTTTCTTATTGCCTGATTTGTTGTCTCCTGTTCTCCTCACTGTAGATGACATTCTTCTACAAACCTCCGAAGAGAATTTGGTGTCTGATCAGGTTTTTCCCAGAACGACAAGGTCCTTAAATGACTTAATTTGTTACTGCAAAACAGACTGCAACACAGTCAATCGATATTCACATTTTCCAGAATAATAATTACTCGCTCGCACAAGACTGTTGATATTGACTAAGAGACGTACTTTTCGAGCTCGCGGACAAATGATGCCATCCTTCACGAAGAAGGACAAATGATGGACAAATGATGATTTTTAAGTAATAAAATTCGGACACATGAAGCCAATAATAATGAAGCGCAAGACAACTGCTGACAAGCTAATTTATGGAAGGAATAATGCCGTCTTCTACCGATGAGAACACGACCTCTGATTTTAGATTTTAGACAATAAACAGAGCTGTTTTTCATGACGGAGATGACGACTGCTGATTGTTTAAGTGCGCAGATGCCTGTGACGAGGATCTGGCTGGGCTATTCTCTGCACTCTGAACAGGCGAGTACACAGCTGAGCTGTCGTATCGTGCTACGGGATGACTGATGTTACCATATCCCGCCACCACAGAACTACCAGCACCGAAAGCAACTGGACTGGACCGCGTGGGAGGTGGAGTGGGATTCGGCGTCGCTGTTCCTTGGAAGGAAAAGCCGTAGGCAGCATAGGCAGCAGCAGAAGCAGCCGCGGCGGCAGCTGAGGCCGCGGCAGAGGCAGCGAGGGCTCCACCCGTTCCTCGTCCACGCCCTCGTGTCCGCGTCCCTCGGACACTAGACGCCCCTCGTCCCCTGCTAAGGGGGAGTCCGCGTCCCCGTCCTCTTCCTCGGCCCCTACCTCTTCCTCTTTTACTGGAGGAGTCTGATAGTGCGGGGCTAGCAGTCTCACTACGGGGGTCATCCAAGTCATCTCCCTCGGGTTTCAGGTTCAGTGGTGTGCCTATGTTACTTGGAGGAACGTCTATCGAGAGGTCGCCTGAAGCAAGGGAGTCTGTGAACACAACAAAAAGAAACCCTACTGAGTTGTGGATTCTGGAATAACACGACACAGCAGAAAACAGGTCTTACTATGTTAGTCGTTACACAAGAAATACGAGCTCTACCGGATAGTCTCCTTCAAAACGAAAGGAAGTTTGGAAGTGACATCTCGAGAAAAGAACGAGAAGAATGGAAGTGTCGAGTGCCTTTCTAACAGCCAGCGTCCAGGACAAAGCCAGCGGAGAAGGTGTCTCGTTCCTTTACGTTCTAAGCACTCTAAGGAAAGATCCATCACTTATGAGTGTTCTCATACCAGGGGAGACGAAAACCAAGTCACCTAAATCACAAAACCGTCGTCTACCGGAACCGACCCAACCACGTTCTGTGACTACGATCTTTCTTTTTTCAAACCAATATTATGCAACGTAACCTTTGACGCGGGCGTCTGTACAACTTTTCAGACGCCTTGCTAACGTAGGGTATTAGCAGGTCCCTTGCAATAGCGTCACTACTGATTTAAGTGCAAGAGTAACACAACTGACCTTCATCCAGACTCAACACGCTGATGTCATCACCAGCTGCACCGTCACCATCAAAACCTTCCCCAATCCTTCCGCCTTCGCCCGTTAAGCTGCTTGTCTCGGAAGCTGGTTTGGAGCTGGATATAGACCCGTCAGGCACGGGTGGCACAAGAGAGCTCTTACTCTTGCGGCCTTTCCTGGCCTTAGCTGGGGGAGTGCCATCAGTGACGTCAATAATTGGTGACACGCCATCTCCTGCCTGGTTAGAAAACAAAGAAAATGTAGTTGTTGTTTTTATCAAGCTTGTTGCAGTCATAAGTAGAAATATTGGCAGGGTTCTTTTATTGACAAAACTTTGGATTTATCAACTGAGTTGATAAGGTAAATTGGCTACCGTTAAAAGATTGAAAGCTGGCGTTTCGAGGGTTCGCCCTTCGTCGGAGCGAATCTTTTCTGACGACGGACTGACAAAGGGCTAAAGCTCGAAATGTCAGCTTTCAATTTCTTTACGGTGGCCAGTTTACCTTATCAAGTCAGTTGATAAATCTAAAGTTTTGTTTCAAAAGGCGGACCATTCAAAGTGTTCGAGGCAGCGTGACGTCACGTGCATCTCATACATTACCTGTACCGGTATTTTGTAACGGCTGCTCTCGGCTAGATTCAAGTGATCGGGAGAAATGCCCCACAAAATGCTGAATTTTGTGTCTTAACTTTATCTAGCCAGGAGCAGCCGTTACAAAATACAGTAAATGTATGAGATCAAATAGCACGTGACGTCACGCTGCCTCGAACAGTTTGAATGGTAAGCCTGTGGTGTGGTAATACCAAGGGGTCGTATAGCGGGTTTCCACTTATCTTTCTCATTAGTGTCCTGAGAGGACCGAATTTTCCTATAAAGACCGCAATTGTGGAATACTCAGAAAATTGTTTTCAGTAAATTGTGCCTCTACAAAAATTGAAAGAAAAGAAACTATGGTGTTGCCGGAACCCCTGTAAAAGTCCTTTGATTTTATTTGTATTTGGCTTGGTCGTGCGCATATTTCGATGACAATGCATGTGCAGGTGCCATATGTCACAGAAAAATTTGCAATGAAAAAGCGACAGTGTCAACTGATATTTCTCATGCACTTACCTCAGCTGGTCCTGTTTTCTTTCGTTTGCGTTCTCTTCTTCGTCGCTGTTCATCTGCCTTCTTTTCAGCCTGCCTCTGAAGAACTGTGTGAATGACAAAAAATGGACAAGTCAAAAGGATATTTTCTTTTTCCTTGGACTTAAACTCTTTCCCTTTTACTTCGTGTAATATGGAGCAGCGCATCTTGTGTAAAAACGCGCAACTTATTTTCTCTCCTTAGTGTGTAAAGTGTCCTACCCAAAGTGTTAAGCTCCAGCATCACTATGCAAATTCTCCTCACTGGTCTCTATACATTTTTTTAAGGACTAGTTGGGAGAACTTGTTTAAAAATCAGGACAATTCATCTTTGATGATTACTTCCTAAACTCTCATAACCTGTGTGTGTTATAATGCACTGATATCAGGGGGAGAAATTTGAGGCTTATCACAATTGGGGCTACTCACATTTGCACTCCAGCTCTGCATCGTCAAGTAGCAGAGAGACCACTTCTTTAGGTTTAAGAGCTTCTGGTTTGAAATGGCCCCCAGAGATCACCATTTTCTGGATCTGAAACGAAATGCAGCCAATACAATGTCACCGAAACAATCCCAATTTCGGCTAATAAAATGCCACTGAAACGATTCGACGCGACGACGAAAACATAACAGTACTAACCTCGCTCTTCTCTTTCGCTCTCTGTAGAATCCTCTCTTCAATTGATCCCTTGGTAACCAGTCGATACACGGTCACTTGTCGGGTTTGACCTAGACGATGTGCTCGATCCATGGCCTGTGAACGCAAGAAATGGCAAATATTGTTCCTAAACGTTGCTAAAACTGTTAAACAACTTTGTCACAAGCACTTTGTTAAAGTGAAGGGAGTTAGAAAAAGACAACCTTCCAACTTGCATCAATTCCGTAAATTGTTTGGAAATAGAATCAGATTTTAAACATAGAGGGATAAAATTTTTGTACACACCCCCAGACAGGCCACCCTGACGCGGGAGCACTTGGGCTCGCTTGTTGCCTGTTTGGTGTCCACCTAAAATTACTAACTTTAAATTTTAACTTTAACCTACCTTTAATTATTAACAATTATCAATTTCCTTAAAATTCATCAATCCCCCCCCCCCCCCGCTTCTCTTTCTTTACGTTCACTTTAAAAATCGCGAAAAAATCCTCTCAGATTCATGGGAACTCACACTATGATCCTACGAAAGCATTTTTGGATTAAATGAAATCTCACGGAGATAATTAAGAAAGAAAGGCTTAAACGTTGGGGGAAAAAGCCATCTACGTATATTGCCCCTTAATGATATCCCAGTAAAGTAGACGATACCTATATGTTATTTACCTGTTGATCCACAGTGGGATTCCAGTCACTATCGTAGAATATCACCTGACAAAATAAACGAAACAAACATTCATCAACAGACATCAACAGCACGAACAATGGTTCTCCTTACATCAACAGTCAAACAAAAAAGGATGTCTTACGGTATCAGCAGCCGTCAGGTTGATTCCCAGACCCCCAGCTCGTGTGCTCAGCAGGAAAACAAAAATGTCCTCTCTGAAAAAGAAAACAAATGAAAATAATGAAACAGTCACTGCTTATAACTGTAATTTGCTAGCACTTATGTAGTTTCTTGTTTGTTCAGGTTGGTTTTTCAAGTCCTCCTTACTGGGTGTAGAAGAGCCAAAACAAATCCTGATATAGCCTCACGCTTTTTCTTTATGTCATACCAGTTGCAGGTTTTTACTTCGACTTGTGTTTAGTTTATAGTTAATCGTGTTTAGTTTACAGTCCACTGCATTTGTTCTGACTGGCTAGATTTGATTACGGACAATCTCTGTCAAACAGATCGTCGGCAATGTCCCAAAATCTTATTACAATATTCTATCTTTCCCCATGGGAATCCTCTGAACTTTACACAGAACCACATAAGCCCCATAAGACAGCCTGTCGAACTACTGCCTGTAGTTTGGCCTTGGTTTTACCACGATTATCAGAAAAGACCGAGTAGTCTGTGCGTCAGCTGATAGTTAGGGTTAATTCATATACTCTAGCACATTAGGCATCGTGGTCTTGTGTTTAACCCTTCCACTCCCAGAGTCAGCTACGCAGTCAATTAAGATGGTTCTAACTTTTGAGTCTGTGGATGAAATCCTATGGTGTGACCACTCAAATGAAACCTCTTCAGCAGTACTTTCACGTGGTTCTATTTATAGTTTAATATTTTACAAAATGAAATTCGGGATTTGTCTTGAATTTTGATTTTAGGCACTCTTGGGATTGAAAGGGTTAAGGTACGGTAATCCCTTCGTTGGTACTTCAACAGCTTCAGGCACGGTAACTTACTTGGATTGAAAATCTGCCACCATGTCTCTTCGATCAGAGATTTTTGATGAACCATCCAAGCGCATATACTTGTGTTTTCTGTAAGTCATGTATTCCTAAAAAAAAAAAATTAAACATATGAATCCGATTACATTTTTAACGGGTAAAAAGTGGTTTAGTCTCGTAAGTTTAAGTCTATTTATGACGATGCCGATTTTAGAAGCTCGATAAGTATTCCTACTTTTTATGGGAGGCTATTTCAGTTAAAGGTTATTTAACTTCCCCAAGGTTGTTCGTTCTTTTAGGAAGCGAAAGATCATTACTTTTATCTGTCTCCTCGGGGAAAACCAAAAAGAAAAAAAACGCCTGTTCTCTGGGTAGCGCTTCTTTCTGTGATCAAAACCAGCGACATGGAGTGATCATGCATGAATAGTGTATCACCAAAGGACGCCACACACGGCAAGATGCACAATTTGAACAACCAAGATTTAGGTCAAACGTTTAGTGAGCTACCGCTGCCCAACTGATCAGGACGCCACTACATGCAAATAACAAACAAAATCTATAAGAAGCTTCCTCACCTCTAGCAAGTCAATCATCCTGGTCATTTGTGAGTAAATCAGGACTCTGTGTCCCTGCATCTTCAGCTTTGTCAGTAGCCCGTCAAGCACCGTGAGTTTTCCACTGTCTGTAATCAGTGCATTACGGTCTGAAAAGTAAAACATGCATTCAGTCAACGCAATTATGAAAGCCAGCCGGAGTTCAGTTTATTTCATGCCCGAGTTTCCCTATTTTGCTATACGGACAGCTAGGATGGACCATTCACATCCTGGTAAATGTTTTCAGAAAACTGCCAAAAACGAAAACCGTTTTGCTTTAAGTTGTGTCCATCCTACCGTTTTCCAATATCATTCTCACAATACTCGGTGCTATACAGTAAAAACCCGCATATAAGAACCTAATTTTTAAGAACCCATTAGCCTAAGATTTCTATTTAGACCTCCTTTACATAAGAACCTGTTGCAGCCTAAAATTGGAAACAGATTCTTATTTTATAGAATTCATAAATCAAATAAAACAGACTGTAATGGGCAATGACAATAAGCAAATCCCTTGCAATGTCATTTCAGATACATGTATGTAGATACTATACAAAACACCGGTACAAAAGCATTGAGAGAAATAAAATAACTTAAAATAGGGTTTGTATTTGTTTCGATTGCAGTCTTTTAGACATGATGATATGCATATTCTTCACAAACAATAGACAGAACCAATATTCTTCCAGCAACAAAAACTATTTTTACTTAAGAAAATAAGAACCCGTTTAAGAACCTAAACCTAAAAAGCCTAATTTACCAGTAAACGCCAATTATATAAGAATCTTTTTAGGCTAACATGGAAAAATGCAGGTTGTTATATGCAGACTTTTACTTGTACTTATCAGTTCCTTCAAAATACTAACGTGGTTGTTCTGATGAAAAACATAGACGCAATTTTTTCCGCGAATCTCATCCGACCGTTTTCACATTTGCCTTCTAGCCGAAATGGTCGAATTTTTTCTCTTTTTTTTAGAGGTGGGGGGGGGGGTTAATTTTTATGAATTCAGGCTTTCAAAAAGTTTGTAAACAAATCTCTACCAGAAAGGCATCTGGGCATCGTTTGAACGGCCAGGTTTTGTAATATCATGCTTTTCAGGGTCAACACTGTTGAGACACAAGTACTTATCCATACCTGGAATTTGTACAAAGGTCCATCCAGTGTCGGGCGTGGCACCCTCCAATCCACCAAGGGGTACAGGGAACAGATGCTTCTTGGCGTAATTCACGTCTTCAGGTTCAGGTGTGCCATACAGCAGTAGGTCCCTACAGAGATCCGAGCCTCCCTGTAATAACTTCTGAATTTCATACGCAGAACTCCGATCACTGCAATAGTAAACATCTGTTCCCGCTGTCACCTATGGACGACAAAAGAAATGAGGGTTAGCCAGTGTCAGGAGCCCACAGTAACAACCCACAGCGTGCAACTCCCATACCAAGCCTATGTCACGGCGTTTTCACAGACCAGGTTATTTTTAAACAGGTTTACAATTACTATTTCCCGTGAAAACTTAAGTTTTGGTGTGCACGAGTCCTCATCCCTCCAAAAATGGCGGCCATAGATCGTTCTTTCTCCTTGTAAAATGCCCCATTTGTAACGCAAAGCGTACCGCAAGGCTAACAAATCATTTGCAAAGCTAGTGATTGGTTATCAAGGCTTCTTCGGGAATCTGAGTTAGTGGGAAATTCAGTCCAAAAGTAAACTGGTCTGTGAAAACGCCGTGACACGAATATAGGACAGTTGGGGTTATAGGCACCTGCCAGTGTTGATGTTAGGGTTAGCAGCGATTATGGAAGGACCTGACAATGACATGTGCACAGGGTTGAAAGCGCTGTTATCCTTTGATAGCCACTCGAAAATTACAAAATGCCTTCCTAATCTTGGGGCAAGTACGGCAACTCTTTTTACTGGGCTGCATTGTCCTATACTACATTCTCCTCACTGTTGTCAATATATTTCTTATGGTACCAATTGGGAGAATTTGCACAAATATCAAGATATTTTATGTTTGGTAATCATTTCCTTTATTCTCGTGACCTGTATTTTTGATCATGTAGGGATATTGTAAGGAGAAATTAGATACTTGTCACTATTGGGGCTTAAAGGGGTTATCTAGCCAGTAAGAAGAAAAAACAAACACTACCACGGTTTGAAAAGTGCTGAAAATTGAAAAAAAAAATGCCTTCGAAATCTTAAGGCAATGACAACAACTCTCTTGTGTGTTTTCACGTCCCAATGTTTTAGTCTTGTTGTCTTTCCTTATTTTAGCCATTACCAGAACTAGAAAAGAACACTTTAAAACTACTGCCAGTTGTGCAGGCTTAAATTCAAAAAAGGATACTGATATGAAGATTACTTTGTCTAACACATGTGTCAAGCGTGGCTCAGAAATGAGGCTTTTAGGAGTGACGATAGATGAAAAGCTAAACTTTGGTACTCACATTAGTGAGGTCTGTAAGACAGCGGCAAGAAAAGTTGGTGTCCTAATGCGCCTACGGAACATGTTGTCAACCAAGGCTAAGCTTACTATTTACAAGTCAGCAATACTACCTAAAGTAACGTATTGTCATATTGTTTGGCACTTCTGTCGAGCATCTGATCACAGGAAACTAGAACGTATCCAAGAAAAAGCTTTGAAAGCGATTTATAATGTAAGAAATGAGGTTACTTATGAACAACTGCTAAACTGGGCAAAGTTGCCAACAATGAAGAATCGACGTCTACAGGACATTGCCATCTTAATGTACAAAGTAAAAAATGAACTCTGCCCATCTTATGTGCAGGATCTGTTTCAAAAGAATAACAGTAGGTATAATTTGAGAAACAGTGATTTTGTGATACCTAGGTATAACACCGTTTCTTATGGTAAACATAGCATAAAGTACCTTGGTCCGATGCTCTGGTCCAAACTGGATAAAGAAATTAGAAATTCTAATTCGTTAAATAGTTTTAAGAACACTATTAGAAAAAAGAATCTCGAAGCGTTACTGGAGGAAGGATGTCACAACTGTCCTCTATGTAGTAATTAGTGACTTTTGATTTTCTGAACATTTGGGGGTTTTATCACTATAGGTTGATGTGATATTATATTTTATATTTTATATTGTATCTATTGTAATATTTTATATATTTTTACTACTTTAGATAGGTATAGATAGGTGTCCCCAATTAGCTTACTTTATTGTAAGCTAGATATTTTAAGACACGTTAATAAAGTCTATTATTATTATTATTATTATTATTATTATTATTATTACTTTTTCCTCACCTTGGGAACATACGTTGACAAAAAGGATGGCAGTGGAGTGGGTTGTAAAGTTCTGTCTATTGGAACAACTCTGGGAACAGGGTTAAGATGGAACCCTTCCGGGAGACTCATCAATAATGAAGAACTATGCCTGCACAAAAACAAAACAAATTAAGTTTCCTTTTACATTGTTTACTAGCAATTCCAAAAAAATTCTTTCTTATACAAAGTAGGACTGGCACAGTTGTGTGTGTGGTGACACTGAGAAGTGGTTCAGATCTTACTTAAGTGAAAGACAGCAGATGGTATTGGTTGATGGTCATGCCTCAGATTGCGCAATCGTCCCCCACGGCATTCCCCAGGGGAGTATACTCGGTCCGCTTCTGTTTGTTGTATTCATTAACGATCTTCCCCTACACACGCAGTCCTGTGGTGATGTTCACCTAGAGCTTTATGCTGATGATACTACACTGACGGCATCCGCGGATATCACCAAGTGCGATGGCCTCAGTCTGACTCTTACTAACGCGTTACACGAGGTGGAGCATTGGGCAAATGCAAACAAACTCCCGCTCAATGAAAAGAAGACTAAAACCCTGCTCATCACTGGCAAGCGGCTGCATGATAAGCTCGAACCCTCTAGTAGAGATCTTGGGGTGCAAACCTCGAGTGGACACTCTCTTCTACAAGAACCCTCGGCCAAAGTTCTTGGTCTAGAGATAGATAGTGAGCTTAGTTTCTCTACTCATGTTGATAGCATTTGTAAAAAACTAGCTAGTCGGATTGGCATTCTTAACAAGATCAAGATTAATCTTCCTTTAAGCCAGCGCATATTATTCTACAATTCAATAATTAGGCCAATTTTTAATTATGTAAATGCCGCATGGCTTGAACGCAGCAGTAAGGAAAATGTAATTAGACTTTTACGCTTGCAGAAAAGAGCAGCGCGAATCATTTTGGATGCGGGACCATGGTCACCATCAGTCCCTCTTTTTAATAGACTTAAGTGGTTACCTTTTTATCAAGAATGCGAAATTGCGAAATGCTCGTTAGCTTTTAAGAGAATAAATAATGAAGTTCCACAATACATATCGGAGAGATTAACTTTAAATAGCGAAAGTCATTCAAGGACAACACGATATTGTAATCTTAATTTTATCTGTCCCCGTTTTAAAAGAAAAACGGAAGGTGGAAGCACATTTAGCGTAACCACGACTACACTTTGGAACTCACTACCTATTACTATCCGGCAAAGCTCATCTGCAATGGCCCTTAGAAATAGTCTTAGGAAACGGTTTTTAGCAGGCCAGAAATTTTTGCGCCACTTTTGTCCATAATTTTATTCTTATAATTTTTTATTCTTTTAGTTTATTTGTTTTCATTTATTTATTTTATTTATTTACTTATTAATTATTTGTTTCTTCATTTACTTATTTTTCTTGATTATTTATTTATTTATATTTTTAAATTCTTTCTACTCAGTATTATAAATTGTAATAGTTACGTGTATATATATATGTATTTTTAATATTATATAGTTTTAGTATAGAGGGCCACAAGTTTATTAGTATGTATATACTATTATGTGTTTTACCCTCTTTAAATAAAGGCTTACTACTACTACTACTACTACTACTACTACTACTACTACTACTACTAATTTGTCCATTCATGTCCTCACCCAACCACTCAACCCACAAACCGGCCAGACCACTACAGCAGGGACTACATCATCTACTCTCTTCAAACAGCCCTGCGGGTGTTTTATCCCTCTAGAGTAGAGAGGCCAAAGCCAACGACATATCATCACCATCCAATGGCACGATAAGCCCACACGATTTTACCAGGCCCCACTGTTTAGCAACCACAACCTCATGCTCTGCAGTCTGGCCCCATACCAGCTGAGAACGACTTAAGCGCAAACACAATGACAAAACAAAATAGCTATTTCTTCTTCTTTCTTCTTCTTACCTTGTTGGTGAGAAGGGCTGCATTGGATGCGATGTTGAGTGGGGTGGGGCCACATTTCCCGGAGGTGAGTATAAAGGGGGCAGTATATGTCCTGTGGGAGAATGCAGGGAAGCCCGGCCATGCCCAGGAGGTGAATGCATCGCAGATGATCCATGGCTTGAAGGAGAGTGCAAGAGTGGTACGTGTCCCAAAGAAGGGTGGTGTTCTCCCATGTGAAATTCCCCAGGGTGGGGTCCGTGGGATTGCTGATGGGTCCAGGAGGGTGAAACTGGCAGACCATGGTGACGCCTATTGGGTGACATTTGCGTTGAAAACGTGTGGCCATAATGTTTCGTCGGGGAGAAGGCACCAGTTGGAGAGTGCTTCAGAGCAGTAGGTGGCATCTTCCCTGTTGGGGATATCACTGTGTGATGTGGATGTGTGCCCCTTTGTCGTGGCTCTTTCTTTTTCGTGGGGGAGGTTGGGGTACCCCCACTGCTTGATGTGCGACGAGTTCTGGTTCCCTTAGATTGTTCTTTGGTTTTGCCTCTGAGTGGTTTGTGATCGTCGTCATCAAGGATGGGTTGCACATTGTGTGTCAAATGCGATGAAACTCTCTTGGTGTATCCAGTAAATACTAGTGATGGAAGGATGGAACTGGACCGGATACTTGGAAAGGAGGTCGAGGAATCTGGCCAAAGAAGCAACCCATGACGACCCAAGCAGCTAGTTCTAGGCTTATCTTGGGCCCAGAATCGCTGATGATGAAGAATGCTGATTTCCTTCAAAAGGATAACTAAGGCTAGTAATCTGAAAGAGAAAAACAACAAACTTGTTGAAAGAGCAGTAAAATATTGGAACTAACTGTTTTTTTCATTCAGAACCACAAATGCTAATTTGGGTTCCAAAATTGACAGCCAATTTTCAGTTTTCAGCTTGCAAGCACACGTTTGGAAAGAGAGATGAAAAGCTCACCTAAATACAAGTCCTTTCACCAGCATGGCTGATAGTTGTCCAGGAGACAAATTGATGAACTTCATAAATGAAAAGCAGTTGCTTGGAGGGCCTGGAAACCAAATACACAATCCTTTAGCGGCCTTCACGCATCAAACTAATGAACACGGCTTTACACAAAGTAAATTAACACAACACGAAGACTTGAGGTGATATTAAATAGGATGATTTTAATGGCTTTTTTATACATTACAGTTGCAATATAGCAAATGACATTGCACACAATTGCAATGAAATGCTGTGTCAAAACCTGGCACACCCATTTACACTGCGTTAATTTAAAGATCAAAGACCAAAATGTTGTGTCAATAACTGTCCTCTATAAAAAATTTAACTACTAGGCTTAAGTTTATTACCATCTGATTGGTGAGAGTGACCAGCATACAAAGAGTAATGGATGTAGTCCTCAGTTCCAATGTTCAATAGATTGTACAGGATTCTGAAACAAACACAAGTAACAGGAATTGTAATTTAGCCTATCACAAGCTGTTGTCCTCAAAGGAAGTCAAACCCATTCCTTTAATCACACCACAGGGTCAAATGCTCTAAGCACAAAGCCCTATGGACACCGATGGCAAGCAAGGTCATTTTAACCCATCAAGTCCCAGTAGTGACCAACATCAAATTTCTCCTCACAATATCAATACATAATCAAGAGAAGACATAAAAAGAATTCATAAAATGATCACAAAGGGAAATTGATTGGATCTTCTAACAAATTCTCCCGGCTAATACTATATGAAAACGTAGGGACACCAGTCAGGAGAATTTGTACATGGATAAGGAGACTTAAAGGGTAAATAGGGTCAAAAGAACCTTGTGAAGGGATAAAGGCGCTTCTTCTATTTTGTCCAAGTTTCGAAAATTTCTTTTTGACAAAAGAAATAAAATGTTATAAGTCTGAACTTACTTTGTCCTACTTGGCATTGAAGACTCCAAGATTCCTGAAAAGGAATGTTACCCACTTTATTACGTCATTTTCTTACACCTTCTCTTTTTGTTAAAATGACAAACTTGGAACAAAGACACTTATTAAAAGTATTTGGTTAAATCTTTCCCTCCTTTGATTCTTGTGTTATGCCCTGCAAACTTTGAGCTGTGGAGGAAATCCTAACCCACAACATTGAAATGAAAGCTGTAATCAGTACTTTCCTGTGGTACTGTTTATTGTACTGTACAAGGCGGTCTTATCTTTTGAGTCCAAAAAAGTGACATTCAAATACATGATGTTTAGCAATACTTAACAGCAAAATGTGCATACATACAAGCAGTTACAAGCACGTCGCAACTTGAACTGACAGATATACCTTCTCTGTAGATCAGTTTGGGCAGATAAAATGAAGGAATCTCCACATGAATGGGAGAACGAACATCTCTTCTCTCAAACAGCTCGGGGTGGTTACAAACCTGCAGTCATTACATGAAGGACAATTATTATTATTATATGAACAGCTCCTAGATACAAGCAAGCATGTACTATGATTGATTCCCCAGTAAACTAACAGCTGACATCCTATGAGTACATGAGTCAAGCAAAATAGATGGTGAACAAATTCTTTTTTTTACAAAAAGACTGTTTCACTTAAGAACATTTTCCATAATAAGGGATTCCATATTTATCCAATCACTTACAGTTGTATCTCACTTAATCACGTCACACATGCACTCATACTCAACTACAGGAAAAGGTCAGTCAAGGTTAAGGACGGTACCTCCTTTTGTTACTGCACATACGTTCTGTGCATATCGGGATATTCGGGTTTCTTAAGGAATTTGCCCCCTAATACAACAATATTTTTGTGCAGTTTTTGACTATGTGGAAAAACCAGATCTTAGCAAGGGCTATCAGAATCCAAAAGAAAATTGGGGGTAGCCAAGCATTTTTCAGAGACGAGCTTAACTTTGGAAAGAAATTGCCATGCATTCTTTGTATTTCAACGCTTTTTGAGAATTATGGTTGCTTAATTATCCCTGAAAAATGCATGGTTACCCAATAACTCTTGCTAAGATCTGCTTTTTCCCCATAGCCGTAACCTTTGCAAAAATGCATCTGTATTAGGAGGCACCGTCCTTAACTAATGTGGCCCACAGCTACCAGTGTGCAACAAAGTTTTGTCACAAGAACCAACTAGTAGCAATACTATTCTTCCCTGGATGGGATGGAAAAAGCGCAGAATATTGTTTCTTGTGAAAGAAACAACATAGCAGAGTCCTGGATCCCCATACAAGTCCCATCATAACCAATGACTTCAGGCAGAAAGTCTGACACCAAACACTACACCACAACATGGTTTATTTCAGGCATTTACTGCTCTTGAGTTCTGCTTGCTCATCTCAATCTCTTACTTCTCAGGTGCCAAATTTGGTTTTGTCGACAGTTGCTGTTCAAAAACTCATTAATAATTCATGAAGAAAATACGCAAGAAATTAAAATTTAATGAGTGTTTTAAATCGGATAAAACACTGCTGAAGTTTTAGCTCCAATTTTCTGGGGAAAAATAATTTAAAACCCAACGATTATTGGAAGAATGAACAGATCTACAATAAAGTTTTTGAAGCCGTTCACTAAACTTGCAGTTCATGCTTTATCAAGTCTAAAACACTTGGCTGCGCCTCATGATTTTAACTTGAGAAAACACTCCTACTTGTTTATTAAACTATACTTAAAAAGCCAATAGACAGCTTACCCATTTGACAATCTACTTGTCTGGGACAACTAGAAAGAACACTTTGTGATTCCTGACAAACAAATCTATATTTTTTTATGTTTATAATTAAGGGTTTGGACATAATGGAAAATTACCTTCCTAAACTGCATGACTAAATTCATCAGGCTGCTGGTTGTAGCATTTGTCGCTGAGGAATGTGTTGACGTGTACACAAGGTCATCAATTGAGATTTTGTTTTTTACTGCTTGATAAAGTCGGCGCTGCCTTGTAGTTAGGTGACACACAAGCTTTATCTCAATCTGAAATCAATGAGAAACAAAACTAATGAGGACAAATGAAAAATCCCAAAAAATCATTTTCTAATCAACTGCATAACATGACTGTAGAAAACAATTTAACCAAACAATTGAAGCTAAAAACAACAGACACACTGTCATATTTCAGTCAAAACAGATTTTATCCACAAATCACAATTATATGATCATGACTTACTATTTACTTTTATTGTTCACCAAAATTACCAAATTACACAACATAATTTTACAAAGCTAAATGGAACAATTCCACATGTATGCCAGCTGTTGTAAAAACTTCAAAATAAATATGCCTGACTATTATATCACAGTAAACAACTAAGATGATATTATAACATAGTGTGTTACTGTCATTCTTTTGAAGTAGATACCAGTGGATACCTTTTCAGAAAGTTCATTTTCTACGTCACGTTTTATTCTTCTCAACATGAAGGGCTTTAAGATCATGTGGAGTCTTGAAAGTTGGTCTGGAACGAAAAGAACATAAATTACGTGAAAGTCTTCCAGTGTTCAATGTAGGCTGCGTCTTTGCGTCATTGACGAGGTAAATTATATCCTGACGCAAAATGAAATTATTGTGGTGTCAGACTGATGCAAAAAAAGAAAGAAAACAAGTTACCTCGCATAGAAGTACTTACAAAGTAGCGGGCATTCGGCAATAAATAAAAGTAAAAACGCGCGCTTACAAGTACTTTTTGTGTCAGGCGTTCCACACAATTCCGAGAGAGACTAGAGCCCACATTTCGACATTTTGCAAGTGTTGCTTGGGCCATCGATGTTTTTCATGGTTTGGTTTTTCTTCTTTTGTAAAATTAACGTGAAACAACAACAAAAGCTGACATTTTTTATAGAAAAGTGAACTGCCGTTGAACCTCCTGAGAATGGTGAAGAAGGCCCAGAGATTGGCAGAGAAGGATGGTGAAAGATCGGAAGAGAGTTCGATAAGTATCACTACAAGTCAACTTCACGAGCCAACAGCTTCAGCAACTACCACAACTGTTTATGACCCAGACCATTTTTAAAATGACCCAATTTAAAATCACATGTGGTACATATGACCCACTTTGACTTATTTCTAGATTGAACACTGGTCTTCATCAGTTCCAGCTGAATGTTTTTAAGAATGGCTGATATCTGGTTCTAACAGGTTCATATGTTCTTTGCAAAGAGGAAAGAAATGAAACTACATGCTCATGTCAGTTTTAAGTCATTGAAATATATCATGGTTTACCTTGGTCAATGGTAGACTTGTTTTCAGCATGGTTTTCAATGTCCTTTGAGAACCACTCATTGAATTCTTCATGTGAATCAAACATAGTCGGCATAATAAAGTGTAGTAAAGCCCACAGCTTGAAAAACAAAGCAGAGTTACTGTGAATGCCTACATATAAAATGCACATCATTAAACTAAAACAAGGACAAAAGTCGTGGGTGAGGTTTGCACATGGCTACTTTCAAACTGGGACTCCTGAAAATGGGAAAACAGTTATGACAGTTTTAAATAACACAAACCTCTGCCATACTATTCTGAATGGGTGTTCCTGTCAAAAGAAGCCTGTTCCTGCATTGGTAGCCAAGGAGAATCTTCCAGCGCACACTGTGTGAAACGATTAAACAAAAATCAATGCAAATGAACCACTTCACAACCCTTGTGAAGGTACAGGCAAAGTAGATGTAGTGCATAGGCCAAAAGGTAAACCACATTTTTGTGGCATGAAGAACCCAGTAGTATTGCTAATGTACTCTCCCTCAGAGGCAGACCCAGGGGTGGGGTTGAGGAGGTTGCAATCCCCCCCACCTCTCTCCTCGACCAGTAATTGCAATCCTGTAAATTAAAATCCGCTCTTGCAAAACTTGCTGGGAAAATTTACCACTAGAATCCAGACCCCCCCCCCCCCCAGGCCCAGGGACACTCATAACCCTTTCTTTCATACAAGAGTAAAAGTACAAATTACCTGGAACTGCTTTTGATTGCTTGCGCTTCATCCAGTACAAGGTACTGCCACTTGATGCGCTGAAAATACCGCACATCTTGTACAACCTGACGATCACACAACATATACCAGCATTTAACTCAAGCATAGAATGTGCAGTTGCAGAAAAGATCTCTTCTTTCCTCATGGATGGTCAATGGAAATTCCAAAGGGCTGAGGGGTCTCAAAAGCAAAAATTTTAAAAGGAAAGTATGAAGCTAAACCTGAATTTCCAAAGAAGTGGGGGAGGGGAGGGGTTGGAGGAAATCAAACCCAAAAACTATGTGTATGGGGACAGTATGAATATTTTCTACAACTAAGCAATGTGAATTTCTGATAGACATTAAATTGAGTTGAAAATTGTGAACATTAATATTCACTGTCAATTTATTTTGAGCATAAAATACCAACAAAATTTATCTGACACCAGGTTGGATATTTCCTACTTACCAACTGGTAGCTTGTAATAAGCACATGGAACGGAGCATTCTCATAGTCATTTATGTGAATTTGATTCTAAACAGGGAAAAGAACAGGCCAATAACTTAGTATTTTTACTGAGAAGTTGTGCCTGCCTCCTGCTTGAACAAGGGCTTAATAATGCTAGAAAACATTAGCTTATCATTTTAAAAGGTATGTTTGAATGAAAATTAACCAGTGTGACTAGAAGCACATTGCAAGGAAACAGACTGAAAAAGCAGTTAACACTTTTAAGCCCTAGCAGTGAAGAAAATGAAATTTCTTTTTACATTATCACAATTTGTTCAAACATTCAAGTGATTACAATAAAGGAGTTGAGCTACACGGATTAGGTGTCTTGATATTAGACAAATTTGCCTCCCTAGTTCTACAGGAAACGTATGGAGAACAGTAAGGAAAATTGCATTTTCATATCAGGGCTAAAAAGGTTAACACTTTGGGTGTCAGTCATAAGGATTCAACATCATCCAATATTGCTGAATATAACTTTGTTCCATGAATGACTGACGGCAATCAAACTTTGTTTTAACACCATTTAACATCCTTCAGAATCACTAAAGATGATTCAACAAGGAACCAAAATGTGTTTAGCCTGCTGAATTCACCATCATTGAACGGCGTTCAAAGGAGAAGTTGAATCCAATCGGACAGGGCTTTATAGCGACTGTAAAATGTAACATAACCCTTTCAGCCCCAATAGTGATCAGAATCACATTTCTCCTCATCATATCAATGCAATACATCTTATACATGTTGTGAGAATTAAAGAACTGATCACCAAAGATGAATTGTCTTGATGTGTAACGCATTCTCCCAACTAGTGCTCAACAAAATAAATCAAGACCAGTAAGGAGAATTTGCATTATGATGCTGGGCCTCAAAGGGATAATTATGATACCTGATTCCAGTATTTCCTTAGAGACTTCCTGTCAATTTGATTTCCCCAGTAGGGCAACACCTGGAAACAAATAAAACATTGAGAACTGTATCTTTAACACAAAAAGGGATGTCGTGCCAACAAAGGAAGAGTAAGTAAATGTTTTGGAGTACACAAAATGGACAATTTACCGGTGATGGTCACACTTCTAACCTGTCAAGGAAAGATGAAACTTATGATGATGAAGGTCAAGCATTACCGGAAAATGTTTTGTTACGCTTTAAGATTTTTATCATTGTGTGTTTTTCACTTGAAGAATGTATATTGTACACAAAGACTGTAGGAAGATTTTTCTTGACCATTGGTGACATAAGCAGAGCTAGTTTAAGACTTCCCCTTGTATTGAAAAATGCCAGTTTCTGTCACAGAATACCAATGAAACCATACAAACCTTGAAATGTGGCACAAATCTACTGACTTCTTGCTGCCAGTTGTGCAATGTAGAAGCTGGAGCAACCACCAGGAATGGACCCCAAATGTTATGAGTCTGTTAGGAAGCAACAGCAATACATTGCAGTCATCATCATTCCTTCATGGGCCAAGCAGTGCAAAAAATACATTACACAACAAGCGTATTGTAATAAACAGTCTGCTTGCAGACTTGGGATATGCGCAACCTTTTGTGGCTTTTAATAAGTTCTGGTAATATTACAGATACAAAATACTTTGACTACTATTTAAAAAAGTCAGAAACTGTACAGGTTTCCACAGTTCATGAAGGTCAAAAACATTACGACGAGTTACGAGCATGACAGGACACAATGGTTGACATGTGGTCATGCTTGCTCAAACATAATAATGTGAAATCTCAACAACTCGACCCTTGCCTCTCAAAATTCTTGCTAAATCAAAACAAAAGCATTTGACCTAATTTTTACCTTCATTTACACTTCCGATAACTTGATAGCTCTAAACGTTTTACATGTGTTTTACCTAACGGGTCAACTTATCAGGATTATACTATAGTACATACAAAAAGGTTCAAAGGCCAATCTTGACAAGTCACATTTTTTCTTGCATGACTGGTTCCTCAAGCATGTCAAATGTGCATTTGAGCACACCTTTCCAGAAAACGTCATTACTTCTGCATTACTTCATGGAGGAAAGTGTCAAAAAAAGCCAGAGACACCGTAATCTAGGGTTTCAAGGCTTGACAAAAGTCTCATCAAGTCGTCAGAGATGAGAATTTTGAAGTGGGCAAGTGAAGTTCTCTGTTCACTACCACAGTGCACAAGGGCCTCAGAAAACCAAACATCAACTTACACGTACATGTACGATGTAAGTCTTTCAACTTGCACATCAAGTTGATTTTGATTTTGTCAACTTGAAAAAAGAAAAAGTTTAAAAAAAACTGTGTTAATCAAAGTTCAGGGCAACTAATCATTTCCAAAATTTTGTTCATCAGACAATTTTGGAGGAACACACCCTGAAATGAACAAGTCCTGCAACCTTTCATTGCAGAGTAAATTACATGGTGTAAAGCCCTCTCTTCAGTGAGATCTTTAATATTAAAAACACACCTCTGCCAGATAAGAGAGGAAGGCTATAGACTGAACAGTCTTTCCTAAGCCCATTTCATCAGCTAGAATGCCATTTATTCCCTGCAAGACAAAAATAAAACAACTTAAACTAAAGAAAAATGCACAATTAGATTATTGGTGGCACTAAATTTTTGTGAGGGTTTAATTTTGCAGATCAGCAATTTTTCATGTTTTGTGGGAACTAATTTTTGTGATTGGAAAAGACTGGTTTTTCTTGCTGAGAATTATTTTTTGCGATTTTCTGGAAGTTGCAGTCAAATATAACTGATAACATTTTTCATTTTTATTTGAGTACATGCAAAAGAAAGACAGATAAAACAACATGCGAATGTAAAACAGATTTATAATCATTGTCACTCTATTACAATGGATCAACAATAACTAGAGTACCACTTAATCTATTATCCACCGAGTTATCTGAGCATTTTTTCCCTCCAAACTTGTATTTTCATATATAATTTTTCCAAGTCAACCTCTGGATATCTTTGTGAGCTGAAGTAAATACTTGTTGACTTTTTGAAAGCATTTAATCATGGAAAGTTTCTTCCAGGGAGTTAAAATTTCCGGAGATCACTGCTAAAACCGTCTCGCTTTTCAAAATGGCCGTCAAACAAGCAATGAAAGAAAATCTGCAGTGCACTTCCAAATATGGTCATTTACGTATATCGCAGGATATCTGTCATGTACGGATGACAGATATTGAGGGCTTCCTTACCATATATGGGCATAGTGACATTTTGTTGAATAATAAAGAGCTGTATATACTCAGCTCTGTATATGTCATATACAGAGTGAATATAGCCACACAGAGTTTTTTGTTTCTGACCAGGCAGTCTTCATTACCTGTTCATAGAGATTGATCAACCAGTTCATCCCCTGAAAGACAAACAAGACAAATCAGTGCTTGTTATTTGGAGTTGTACATACCGTTCCCTTCTTTCAAACGTGTCTTACATGAAGCAATCTCTTTTTCCATTGGATTAAAATAACTTTGAATAGCATTCAACATTTTCAGGCTGCAATCCAGTTCACTCCTGGCTATGGACAGCAGAGACACCAATAAATTGTTTCAGTCCACTAGTTAGCATACATGTAGCTTTTTATGTGGCTCAAATGAGGTTTGGGGCAAAATTCTCCTTCCCATTTACCCTATACATGCCTGTGGATCAAAGGGAGAATTTGGCATTCGATCAGGAGTCACTTAAGGCCTTATTCCCTGCACCCCTTCAAATGTGAGTCAATGTAATCGGCAGTCTGCACTTTGACAGTGCGTGACCTGCGAGGCAACCTCTTAAGGATTTTTGCCCCCCCCCCCCCCCGCCTGCCTAGCTTTAGCTGCTGTTGGACTCAGGTAAGTATCGGAAGATGTATCAGTGTGACAGTTTCATAGGTTGCCATGGTTACCTGCCTGCCTGCCTGCCTGCCTTGAGTGGCACTGGTCCCCCACCTACTTCCCAGGCACCAGTTCCCAATTTTCCATTAACGGACACACATAAATTATGGTTATGAGTCCAAATAATGAGGCCAAAATTAACCCTTAAGCCCTGATATAAAAATGCATATTCTCCTTACTGTTCTCCATACATTTCTTTTGGAGCTAGCAAGGAGAATTTGTCTTAATATCAAGACAGCTTATTCTTGGTGATCATTTTCTTTATTCTTGTCACTTGAATGTTTGAACAAGTAGTGATAATGTAAAGAGAAATTTCATTTTCATCACTATTAGGGCTTAACGGGTTAACTGGAATTATCCCTTTCAAAAAGTCTTGCAGCATGCCAAACAGCTAACCAACAAATATTGAAATCATGAAGTTACCTTCAACTGATAGGTTTTTAGCTCCCCGTCAAAGAGTGTTGGTTGTGGGTGTTCTTGCTTCATGTTCATCATGGGATTAGCTAAACTGTAGCTCTCGTCAACTACACAAATAAACACAGTATATATGTAAGTTAAAAGTAAATTAGGTGGTGATGAATACAGAATGAAGTACAAGAATAACTCAAGACCCAAAATCACACTGATGAAAAGTAGTCTGCCAAAGAAATATATTAATGGCTGATGCGCCCTTCCAGGAACCACAGCAATCCCTTTCACTTTAAATGGTAAATCACCAAAGGTGCAAAATTAATGAATGGGAATTTTTTTTCTTGTGGGTTGAAGTTGAATGTAAGAAGAAGTCAACCATCTTTACTTGATCTCTTATGGAGTAAGCGGTTGCTTGAAAACTGTCAAGATCACAAGTCACAAGTCTTGCAGGAGACCGACAAGTGCGGTCATATAACATTTGTGAAATCGCCATGTAGGCTACCCATGACAGCACAGCAAAGAGAGAGAAGCTACTCAATGGCTTCCACACAAGATTTGCCTTAGTTTATGAAGTTTTTGCAAGCTACATACTTTTAGTTAGGAAATGTTCATGTACTAGCTAAAACAGGAAATCAAACTTACAAGATGCTTGTGACATTGCCACCTTCTTGCCTGTTTCCTGCTGGTAGCCAGTGTCAAAGTCTTTTGTCTGAAAAGAAAAAGAAAAAAGAAAGCCACTGGGCATTACAACTGATCTGATGTGCATGCATTGAATATAGAATATAAAAAAGTTCTCACAACTTTCCTCTCAAAGTCGTTACAACCACGGCTCATCAATGCTCACAAATAAATAGGAACCACTAAGAAAATTCCAGATAATAAAAAAGCCCAGTTAATCAAGATCTGGATAATTGAAGTTTGGCCACTGATTTCCAGCTTTCTCAAAATGTGCCTACAGTTGATTACTTTCCTGCTACAATTTTTTGAGACATTGTCATGCACATGTGCAAGATTTGGCTTCCGGCACCTCCCCGTTTTCAATGTTGTTTTGCTACACGGATCATGTCCAAACCACTGACCGAGGGGATGGGGGTGGTACTCAGGGCAATCCACCATACCGAAAAAGATGGTGACTAGTACATTTACCCATAATTCTTAGCACACAAAAACCCTAAAAACGCTCATAAAGGTGCAAAGAAAAGTTCTAAAACCTTCAAACTTAGCATACACAATGTTGCTAACACAGGCACAAATTTGTGCAGAAAATATTTATCTTTTTATGCACCTATTGGCTGTGTTAGGTTCGCAAGGTATTGTGGTAAAATGTACAACTGCCATCTTTTTATGTACAGTGGATTGGCAGCTTTCCTATGGGATGAGGCAAT
This sequence comes from Siderastrea radians, assembly GCA_964017195.1. Taxonomy (NCBI): domain Eukaryota; kingdom Metazoa; phylum Cnidaria; class Anthozoa; order Scleractinia; family Rhizangiidae; genus Siderastrea; species Siderastrea radians. The sequence continues at coordinate 32,344,955 of OZ024892.1, forward strand.
ACTGACTATGCAAGAGTGGGTTTTGAGTGAAAGTGTCTCAACAATTTTGCAGGTACTTGTAGCAGTTGAAGATCTGCCACTTTCTTCAGACTGGACTCCTACAAAAGTACGGGTTTCTAGCCTTTGCTATCTTCTATTTTTCTTATGCTGTCTACTTGTACAAAACAATTTAAGTGTATTTCAGGAATCCAATTCAAATTCACATGTAGCCTTCTCTTGCTACATTGTATCCAGGAACCATTCCACCATAAAAATACATGGCATAGTCCACCTCCATCTCCTAAATTAATTGCAAGTCATCACAATTTGTGCCTAACACTGAAAACACTGGTTTGACAACGAACAACCTACCCGTGTTTCTTGATCTTGAAATGCCCTCTGAGCATTTGTCAAAGCTTGTGATTTCATTTCATCAGCATCTACAATGAAAGACCATCACAGAGTGAGTCATTTTCATTATATACATTATACAAAAAAAAAAAACAGAATGCACACAATACTCTTAAGGCACATTAAAATGTAATAATTATTGTTAATAAGGTTTTCACTATGCAGTAAAATAGAGTAGCATAACTATGCTCTTCTCAAGGATAAAACATGGACACAAAAGCTTAAGAATATTTTTCATATTAAATTCAAATTTTATTTGAATTATAGGCGTAAAGCATAATTCGTCTTCCAAAAACCATGAGTCTTTTAGTCATTCTTCAATATTCTGTTTAGTTGAACCACAATCAGTTTCCAAACATCCAAGATGTAAAGCTTTATAAAGCAAGACTTCCAACAAAATATTGCCTCAAGAATTTATTTATGCTAGTATCACCCACAACCTTAAATTATCTTATCTTAAAGTACTTCTTTCTAACCATAAGTATCAGCATTCTCCATATCAATCAACACTCCCCCCTGGACAGTCTTCACATTCTGTTTTGCAGATGGTTCATCTAGCTTCCTCAAAATCTCCTGGGTGCCTTCATCTTGTTGCGCACCTATAAATTATTTGGCAAAGAAGCAACTTCAATTCAGCAAATGTCATTTTAATTTACCTTACTAACTCCTAAATGGGGCAAGTCTATGTTTTGGTTGGTGGATAAACAAACCTACCCTTTAACTTTTTGCTCATAAAATGAGCGTACAGCTCCGTCTGGGTGATTAAGAAATTCAGTTTCCGCTGCTGTCTTCGGACCTAAAATATCAAGAGAAGAGATTGCTGATCAGTTTCCTGCAATATTGAGTAAGTATCGAGTAAAACTAGCCCTAGTCATCATTGGTCATCTCAACTTGGGAGACTGTTCTTCACAGTTAACTTGATGACATTATGGAGCTTATGCAAACACCACGGCAATGTGGACAAAAACATTGCTTTAAAATGACTTCACAATCTTTCAACCCTTTTTGCGATTATTCTATCTCGTTTACTCTGTCTAATCTGGCCTAACTCTCTTGGAGCTCAATTTGTAGGGACAGCATTATAGTTAAGGGAGAAAAACGAAAATTAACCATTGTGTGTTCACGTTCCACACAAATCTTTGAATTTGGTTATTTCACGTCATAGTTGAACACAGGACGGCAAAGAAACGTACCAAAATGTATAACGCACATGCAGAGTCATTGTTTTGCTAATTAAAGCTTTTGTTTTGTAACGTACTCGTCAGTCTTGTTAGCCATCGCTGTCGTGTTTGCGTAAGCTCCCTATTAACACAGTGGACTGTAAACTGCAAACTGGAAGGGATGTGGGAGGCAAAATGGTCCCATCACTGTTCATACAGGTTTTACCAAACAAAATGTACAGACATAAACTGATAACTGACAGTCTGGATAATCAAGAGGAATGACTAATATCTTGAGACATAAGAACTACAACTCCAAACTGAATGCATCGTCAATCAAGATTTAGGGGAGCAATCAATGCCGCTTTGGGAATATGTTAATGTTCACAAGTAAATCAGGACCACAGAGAAGTTCGGAAAGTCAAACAGTCTGGATAATCAAAGTACGGATAACCAAAGTTTGACTACACTTGTTGAAGGAGCAAGCTCCACATTTACCACCAAGATCTTTGTCCTTAAATTCAATGACTTTTTAGGATTTTTCATGTACAAAATTAAAGTCAAGAAATAAATCTCCTATCATAGTACAGTGACTGATCATATGTAAACAATATATCACGCCAACTATGTCATGAACATCCAAAAGTTTTTCACCTCTCTAAACTCATCATCCAGCTTCCGTTGTTCCATGGCTTCTTTTTCAGCTTTTTTTCTGTGTTCTTTTTCCACTTTTTCATATTTCTTCCAGTATACTAACATCTGACAAAAATTAATAACACATATTAGGCTGTCTTTGAGTTAAAAGAGCAAGGTTAAAAGTGCACTGTGAAATGAAAGTGTTTAGAATTCTCAGATTTGCACAGCAACATTAATACTGGATTAAGGTTTGCCTCTGCAAGTACAAAAGAAACAAAAACTGAAACTAATACAAGACAGAACCAAAACACAATACCTCACAAACAAACAAACAAAACCTAAGGGCCAAATTAGACAGTACCGACGATTTTTGCTTATAACATTACTGTTGTACGGAACTTGCTCACTTCATGTCTGCAACATGAATCATGTCATCTAAATCAGACGTACAACATCTTCATGACAGTTGCAAACAACACAAAAAATAATAAGATTTTGAACGTTCTCTGGTTAAAAAATTAAAAGGTTTACGAGCTTTCGATTGCCACTCTGCAATCTTTGACAAGTGACGAATAAAAAGCGTGAACATTAAAATAGATATAATAATAATAATAATAATATTTAACCAGGGAGCCCACAAGCCTTGGTGGTTTTCAGTGGGGCCCTGCAAATTATAATAAAAATAAAAATTAAAAACTAAGAAAAGAGATAAAAGTTGATATTACAAAATTGATACTACAGAAAGTGTGAAAAAGAGAAATTATAATAAAACAATAAAAATACTTTAGTGGGAATAAAATGCTAATCAGAAGTTCATAATAAAATAGAATTGAACAAGAGCAGAGTGTGCTACAAAAGTTGTATACGACAGTTGCAAGCAAAAATGTACTGGTATATAAATTGGCCCTAATGTGCTCCACTAGTTACAGAAAGACCCTAGATTAGTCCATACCTCTCGAGATAGCCTCCTAGCTCTGGGTGCTGTCTGCTGAGTAACCTTCTGTGATCTCTGAGCCTCTTTGCGCATCTCTTTCTGGCACAGTTGAGCAAGCTACAAGGTGACAGATCAAATCCATCCTTATTGATGCAATTTATTAATGCAAATTTACGCAAATTGTTGCACAAGCAAGTCTTGAATAAACAAGGAAGCCCACTAGGTATTACGATGGAACCATGGAGGGTACATTGAATTTCTGCCACAAAAAAAAGATTCTGAAAGCAAATTAGCATGTCTTTTGAAACACACAAACATGGAGTGGCATTAAATACCAAGAGGAAACTGGAAGTTTAAGACAAGTGGTAAAACTATATTTCCTGAGCAAACAAGAACTGTGGCGGTGCTGTGTTGGCTGAGAAAACCAGATGACTGAGGCAACTTGCTTACAAAAAACAGGGGTATTAACAGAACAAGGCTTGCTGCAGTCAGCAAGGGTAATTAACCCTCAAGCCCAATATCAATATGTATATTCTCTTGGTGTTCTCCATATAGTTCTTACAGTACTAGTTGGGAGAATTTGCACAAACATCGAGACATTCACATTTGGTGATCATTTCCTTTATTCGCATGACCTGTATGTTTGATCAAGTAGGGATATTGTAAGGAGAAATTAGATGCTTCTCACTATCGGGGCTTAAAGGGTTAACCGTCACCACTCAAATACATGTTTTCTTATCAACATGTTCCTGGGGCAATGTTTTGGGCACTTTAGGAAGCATAGAGACCAAACAGTTTCACTCATTCTTAACTCACCTTTTTACAGTTTGTAAGCATGTTGTTCCTGGCAGAGGACTTCTGTCTGTGTGTCTGTAAAAAAGAAAGCTCCATATAAAATTATGCCATGTAAAACAACACACTCACAGCAATGCAGCAGAGCTTTGAATGAGCCATGGTGAAAAGTAACATACCCTAGGTATCTCCTTTCTGACTATCAAAGCCCATAATTTCCTTCTCTTAGCATCCGCCTCCTTTCGTCTAATCAGTGTCTTCTTTATTATTCTTTCCTCTATTGTCAGCTCCCTCTGGTCATCATCCTAATGAAACAAAAACTACATGTAGCTTAAAGTACATATACCTGATTTTAGAGAGGAAAAGTAGTGCTCACCCACTCAACCAAGCAAGTACAAATCCTGTTGCATGGGTATTACATCTTCAGTTTAATAATTCTTAAATTGTGACCATAACATGTAACTTTATATGGATAATCACGGTTCTTTTCTATCATTTACATGTAATATTGTCTTCTCTCAGACAGAGTGGTTAGGTATGGGCTGGGAAGGATTTATTTGTTTTTGGACAAGCTAAAGCTAATGCAGGCAAATGGATGCTAAAAGCCACTCATCCGTAAGGAAATCCTCACAACAGTAAGTTTGTATCCCTTCCAAAGGGTTTTTGCACGGGTAGGAGCCACAGCACTGGTGCTGTGCCTTGTTGCGGCTGGGAGGTTTGCGAGCCCTTACAACCCCTAGAGCTATGTCAGCTGGAGCTTATGCTCCTGGGAGGTTCAACCATGCTGAATTGGTCTACTTACGAGGGGCCCGACTAAAACAGCGCCCTGGCCCTCCAGGTTGGGGGTTAAGCACAGGGCTAACAACCCTGCCTTGTAAAAAAACCATGTTACTGCAACCTGAGGCCTTATGTGCCACTGTGCACGAAGAGGATGAGTGAGTGAGCGAGGAGAGGAGTGCTCTTGCAACTGAGTCAGCTTCTAATCTTGCTAATAGAATCCTACTCCAATACCCAAACAAGTAAGCTCAACCTTACCAGATCCTCATTATTTTTCTTTTTCTTCTTGACTTTCAGTTTATCTTTTTCCTTCTTATCCTTAGGAGGTTTCAATTTGCCTGCAGATAAAGAAAAAAAGACGATTTCTGATCCATAGAGATTTCTGGGCTGCCTACTTTCCAAGAAAAAAAGAGGTCCTTTTTGGGGTCAAAAAACTACTGAAATCAAAAATGAGGACCTTCCCTTGTACACAAAATACTTCTAGAACACGAAGAGAAAGGCACAAAGTGAACAAACCCTAATTAAACTGGCCCAATTTTTCAAGGTGCAATCCATTTCTGTCCCATATGTTTACTGTTTTAGAAAACTAGCAGAGTAATTTCAATTTCTTTTGGGTTTCCTTTGATTTTTACATGTATTTTAGCTTTCTAAAGTAATATCAAAAATAGATGACTTGGCTTAAAGGGGCTATGCCTCCTATTCAGGAACTCCACGAGAACCCTGTTTCTGTTGTTGGTGTTTGCAGGGGTTTGAGTTTTCAAGATTCTACTTTATACTCCTGCACATACCATCCTTTAGCTTCCTTCTTTTCAGCTTTTTGGATCCAGCCTGTTTCTGATATTCATAGTACTTGTCCTGATTTGAAAGCAAGCTGGCACTGTAATACTGGTACCTAGAGAGCTGAGAAAAAAAGAAACAAATAATTAGAAAAAGAACAAAGTAAAAGCCTTTGAACTGTCAGCCCCTCCTTCTCACCTTATGAAAAACTGAGAGTAAAAAAAAACAACTGAAATTGAAATTATAGCGACGGATGCTAATACAGTTTTACGAGGATACACTGGCACTGAATAAACATACAACAAACTAAAAGCATGTTGTTGTTGATCATTGCCATTTTTACAAGTGGTTGCTCCCATAGGAGCCATTTATATGTTCCCAACTCTTGTTCTCCAAAGGTTGTTTCAAACGTTTAATTTTCTCTCTACTTGGACTAAGCTGCTATTTGTTTCATTTCACTCATGTGTGCATTTTGTTTCCAATTGTTTTGAAGTGATGATCCAGAAAAAGAAGGTATGGCAAGTTTTATGTCACTGTCTAAAGAAATAGTTTAAAAGTTCACAACAACTGCAGTATCAGTGTTTTGAAACCGAACTTGTTTGTTAACAGCTGTACCAAAGTACATTTGTTTTAAAAAAACTAATAACAATTTTAGAAACCTCACTTCATAAAAAATATTTTCTTCACACAGCCACCTCTCTCTCTGAAGATTTATTGTAACGAGAAAGAGCTTACGTCTTTGTCAACATGGAACATCTGTTGAGCAAGTTTCTGTTGCTTGTGTAGGTAGAGCATTTCTTGAAGATCTTCCTCTGTCAAAGGTGCCTCATCATCCTCATTGCTTGAAGAGTCAGAGCTGTCACTCAGAAGCACTTCCTGATGGTATGAGACAGAAACATTTATAACGGATTTGCCCAGCCAAACCAATCCAACACAGTCCAATTTCATATAACAGAACTGAATGCAATTCTGTTGGGAGTTGTTTCACAGGTCCACATCAGTGTTCGCTGCCTTACTCTAACCTGCTTTACCAAATATAGCATGTATGTATGCAAGTAACCTACAATAAATCCAAAATCATCCAACTCTAGATTTGCTTGGCCGTCTTTTTTCAATTGTGAGGTAACATTTAATGATACCTCTAGTATGCAAAAAGGTCGAAAAATGACTGTTTGAGGAACTGGTCGAACAAATCAATGCTAATGCTATTACCTTAAGCCATCTCCTGTCTTTCTTCACCTTCCCAAAGTTGTACAATCTTGTTTTATCAATTCTGAGCTCTAGATAATACCAAAAAATAAATCAAAAATTGTAAGAAAGGATCACTAAAGTAATAACAACAAAAAGTTGAATATTGTGAAATAACATTACTTGAAAATTTAAGCCTTTAAGCTCTAACCATAATGAAGATGAAAATTCTCTTTACATTATCACTAGTTGTTCCAACATTCATTTCAGGAGAATAATGGCAATGATCACCAAGGATGAGATGTCTTGGTAGTTACACTGCACCACCACAGAAATTTACACATGGCTCTAATAACTGCTATGCTTAGTAACTCAAACAATTTTTTTTTATTTCCCCTGATAATTTACATTATCAAGGTTCTACTGTGATTAAAAAATTGTATTTGGCTTGCTGAAGAACATAGATAAAAAACAACTTAACCTACCATCACGACTCAATGATCCATTTATTGTTATTCCATTGCTGCTGCCATTTAAGAGACCTTCACCTTTACCAGGTTGTTCTGTTTCATTGTCACTTAGTTCACTCTCATCCTCACTGCAACAACAACAACAACAAAAGAAGGACATTGTTTAGTGTTTTCTTCTGCAGCTCAACAGGTTGAAAGTTCAGGGGAGGTACTCCCATATATAAGTTGCTATATATATATAGGTATGTGCCACATTTTGCCCCTTTTTGGAACTGTGATCCTTAGATAGGGTTCCCTTTCTTGTATTAATTTAAATTGTGGTACATAAACCATGTGGTTATGATGGTTAAGAGCAGTTTTCAATCGAGTGTTGAAAGTAATTCACGTCTTGTTTTGGTTTTACTTTACTTCACTGTGATTGGTTAAAACATCTTGCGCCACTTTCTCGACCAATCAGAAGTAAAACTTAAACCAATCCTGACTTGCTCACGCGCGTTTTCCCTCGCTTGGCTCCGGTTACATGTATTTGCTTCGAGTTCTGATTGGTTCATGGGATAATTTGTGTTTGTTGTGATTGGCTGGGGTAATTACTTTGGTTTTGGTTTTGCAACACTCATTTGAAAAGCGCTCTATTAGTTTAAAAACTAAGGCTTGTATTCTGTGCTTGTTGCTAAACTTCCCATGGTACTGAAAAGAAATAAAAACAAACCTGTTCTTATTATTATTAGTTTTGTTTATCCCTCGAATAGGGTGTCATTTTTCGGGTTTCAGCCTTAAAGTGGATATCAATTGTCAATTTTTTATCCTTAAATAGGGTCAGGGTTTAAGAACCTTTGCGGCACATACCTATCCTAAATTAATAAAGTACCCACTGGGGGGAGGGGGTTGAAAGTTGCTGAATGGAAAACAGGTTGGCTTAATTCTGTCCAAAGACATTCAGCATAGAGTAGAACATAGCCTTACACTACCGGTATTCCATTCAACACTGTACAGCATGGTGAGTGACCTAAGATAACACAATTTCAATATACATTACATGTATGTATTCATACAAGTACACTGAGGAGCCTTTCTTGAACAGAAGTCATGACACTTGTTAACCAAGAAAATTAATGTTAACCATGTGTCACTGGCTTTTTATAGTAGCAACTACAGGCACCCGCAAACAGGGAAACATTGCTATGGGAAAATTGTTTTCCTTATGTTTGCACATTTCCGTGTGCAGGAAACATGTACTACTGAAGCAAATTTTGTGTTCATTGTGTCCAAGAAGCAAAACACTGTTTCTGAAAAATGCTTCCACAAAATGTGTTTCATGTCTGCACAAATGGGGAAACGTTTTAGGATGTAATTGTTCTGCAACACAGTTTCCTCATTTGTGAGAAACATAAGCTTTGATTGCATTGTATAAACCATAGAAGACCTACGATAGCTAATGTGATTAACCAAAGCAAACCATTGTAGCGAAATGGTTTGCCCCTGATCATGAGTCACATCTAATCAAGAGAAATCATACAGAGTTTTACATCAAATGCAATCAAACTCAATCAAACTTAATCCACAGTTTGACTTCAACTGAGTTTGGCATCAAACATTATCAAACTCACAAAAAATTACAGGTCAGTCTAATGCAATCAAACAGATTAAGTTTGACAATGTTTGATCAGTATGACTGAGTTCACTTAGTTTGGTAATCAAACTAACTGATAACTTCAAATGTGGTAGTTTTGAGCATGTTTTTGTTATCCCTGTTACTGTAGACAGTTTGGTTTCGCCAAGACATCTATATTTCAATTAGCGATCAGGCAGTCAAACATATTATAAGTGGAATTCGTTCCATTACATTCAATTTTCAAACATAATTAAACATAATCCATGGAATGAGTTTGATATCACAATTACGGTCAATTTGTTCTTCTGAGTTCAATTGGTTCCATCACCGAACTCAATCGGTAGACTGAGTTTGATTAAGTTCAGCTTTGTTTAATTGATTACCAAAATTAGTGTTCAATTAGATAAACAGGGGAGTAACTAAAGCAGATTATGTAATCTTCACCTCCGGAAAAATAGACACATCCTGTAAGTCCAGTGATCTCAACAAATAAACATTTACAATTACCTTATATTTGATAAGTAAGGGTCGGTAAAGACACCCTCTAAGTAACTGAGGAATGGATCCAAACGTAGAGCTTTTTCCAGGTGTTGGACATAGAGAGGTGCAGCCAGGGCTGACTGAGGGGATGCCATGGAAACAAGCCCTTCAAAATCCTGAAATTGGTGAAATCAACAAGTGAAATGTGTTTTCACGATAACAGCAAGCTTGGGTCAATGGCAATTACGACACGAAAAACGTGTCAGATTGACCGACAACTTTCGCTTCCGATGGTAAAACGTGCGTGCTCAGAATACGAAAGTTGTCCCTAAAATCTAGAGAGTGGAACACAGAGAGAAATTATGAGCCTAAACTGGGTGAAAGGAAGGCTATTTACGCCAACAAAACCACCTTTCAACGATTTCCTCGTTTGAAGCAACAAGACAAAGGAAGCTTCGCGAGTCTTTTGAACAAAACACGTTCAACGAAAGCTAAAACTGAAGAAAGTCTAACGTGCAGAAACCAAAAGAAAATCGCGGAGAAACATGTCTCTGATCGAAGGTGAAACGAAGCAACCCTTACCGGCGATCATCCGGTCCGTTCTCGCCACATGTTCGAAGAAATTCACCTTTGTGAAACCATATCCACCCTACTTCAAGTCGCTGTGCCGTTATGGCGGATTTGGTCCGTCGTGTTGGCAAAATGCTTGTAATGCGGCCCATGACCATCATTCCCCTTCGCAGGGGGGCTCCGCCATTTACAATCGCGTTACTACGCATGCTTGGGATCAATTGCAACGTGAGGTCCTGGGGATGAAATTGTTCCACAGGCTCCCCAATGATATCTGTGTATGTATTTAGCCACCAACGCAGACTTTCGTTTGGAAAAGCTTGACGAGCCATAAGAACGTCTGTGTAGGAGGCTAGCTTGCCTCCATCCTTGTGTGTAATCTTCACTAGATAGCGAAACAGTCGTATTTTTTAATTTGGTCCGTGAGAAACGCGCGGTCTATGAGCATGTGCGTGTGAGGCTCATGTGGGCCTGCGCCTCCTTTCTCTGTTCGCGCGCTTCTCTCTGTATTACAGTCTAACTTTTCACGAGTTCCTTCACCCAGGATACTGATACCTTCGAGTAAAAAGCTCACCTCATAACAAAACGTTTATTAATCATTTAATTTTTGACTACATTGTATTTATTTTCCTCCACACACAAACTGAAAAGGAGAGTTGTTTCATTTACTGTGTCTCGCTTAGACGAGCATAACTTATTATTTTCCATACCACCCTAGGACAGTCCATTCATAGATCACAAAAAGACTACGCTGAAATCTTTTCAATTATCTATGACACTGAGTCCATCATCAGGCATGGTGTGGGCGCATAGATACTAGCTACCAGTTTCTTAGTTTTACCGTAAATTTGCATAATTTATACACTTCCGCTTGAGCGTAGGATCTGAGGAAAATAGGAGGAATGCTCATGTCGCAGTCTGAGGTCTCTTCCCACCCCTGGCCCCATTCCCGGGTCCCATCCACTCTCAAATCTCTCAAGGGGGGTATGTCTTTGTCTCTCTCGGTTATTTATAAGGTAGTGCGCCCCCTGACAAACGCTTGATCCTTCATACACTTCACTTTCATTTGATCAAGAAATCCTAAAAGAGTGTGAAAATATGATTTTTGCGGAGTACCGAAACACGAAATTCCCATAATGCAAGACGTTCCTCCCTTATCCAGCGTGGCGAGGTTACCAAGCTGTTTACGATTATCTGCTGAACACGGAACATGGGGACTTATAGAGGGCGCAGTGAAATTTGAATTTTCTTTCTAATTGCCATTCATCCGAGACATAGAAAAAAGATCATACTCGCTCATTACGAGTAATGCGAGTTGTTCAGTGAAGAGGCTCGGAGAATCAACATGACGTTTTACGACGATTATTACGAGGCGTCGATGCCGAACCTGCCCTCCTACGAGTTTGTTCTGGACGATAGCCCGACATGTCACCAGTCGCTGAAATACTGGACTGACCGAGCTGCCGAGGTAGCGTTTCCCACGTTTATGGCTGTTTTCTTCATTTTTTCGCTTTGTACAATTCATCAAAAAGACTTTTGTTTTTGTAATTGTACGAAGTAATAATAATAGTGATCTGTCTTGACTTGTGTCTTCAGGGGGTTGTCTCATCGCTTTCACTCGTCTTTTCCGTGAATCTTACCGTGTTAGTTACAAGGGGATTATCTCCCACCCCAAATTTAACTTGTCTAATTGTGAATTTCTGAGAATTTTGCATATCTAATTAGTGTGTAGAATTGAAATAAATTGTAATTGGGTTGGAGACATTATCGACTTTTAGTGACATTTATACTCTCTTGACACCTGTTTTAGCATTTGGCGCCTTGCTGTGCATGAATTGTATTTTTTTAATAAGTTGTTCTTGGAACCACTGGAAGTTCAGTGATAGTTTACTATATTGCAGTTTGGGAGCTCAGAAATATCCTTTTAAGACAAGCTATTTTGCAAAGTATTGTTAATTACATAAGCTTATTTCAGTGTAACAAGATAAATTACTGAGAAACAATACCTCTGTTACGGTCCTATAATCTTAGCCAATTCTGTTGGGAAGGTTGTCACATTTTACCATGCTTTTGTTTCCCTACCCTCCCCCCTTTCAATGTTGGATTTCAACTGACTTTTCTTGTGCAGTATTGTCTGTCAAACATTCAACATTGAAACAGGGGGTTGGGGGACTGGCAAATAGAGATGGAGACTACGGAATTTAATGACGGAATTTTTAGACACAATGAATGAAATCTTAGTAAAATTCTGTTCATGGTCAAACCTTCCCAACAGCTTCTGACGACGTTGTAGTCTTTAATATTTACTAAAATTACCATGAATTTTGATAGTATTGTTGCCTCTTTTATAGATCACCCCTGCACTATCCAATCTTGCTGGAATGGTAGAGTCGTACTATAACACTGGAATGCAACACAGTAAGGCTGCAGCTGGGTTTGGAACTGCTCTTTCAGATGTGGCCAAAGCTGTTCAAAAAGATAAAGACATAAGTGAACCAATCCTGAAGGTACTGGACCTTTAATAACCATTGTCTCCCTTGTAAAAATCCTCCACAGAATCTTAATAGAATTCTACTCTAGGATCCTAATAAGATCCTATAAGATAAGATTTTTGCTTACAACTGTTGCGTGTGACTTTTGTAGCACACGCTACTTGTGTCAGGCAGAGATCATAGACAATTTGTCATTCTAACATTATAATTGTGGCCACACCTGTTATAGGGTTCTAAAACATGTTTCAAAATCCTATATAATTTTCCTGTTGTGTGCAACTGTCATGAAAATGTGTTTCGTCTGATTTGGACAACATATTTCATGTTGCAAATGCAAGTCGCATTCAATAGTTGTAAGCACAATTTGTACTGCAAAATCCATGCTTAGTATCCTACAGGATCTTATGCAGAATCCTGGTAGATTTTACAGTATCCTGGGTAGTATCGTACTCATCCTATAATAATCCTTAATCGTGATAAGGATTGTTGCCATTTAGGATCCCAGGTGTAATCCCACAGACCTTGCAAGATCCTACAGGATCCTGTACAGGATTACTATCAGGGAAGTGCAGGGATCCATATTAGCTTTTTTCCAAACTCGTTAACTGGGCAAGTTTGTCAGAAAAGATATTTGCCCTGAAAAAATTTTAGTTGCCTGTTCAAAACTGCGTAATAATTAAGATGCAGTTAACAACAAGTACAGTGGAAAGGTTGCATTTTATTTTCACTGTTACTGCAGCAGCATCGCAGTAAGGCTCCCGTCAAACACTTTAATTTTACAATTTCAACCACACAGACTAAAAAGATAGACCTACTTTGCATGTCAAACGTTCACTGTTTAACATTTGATTTTCCACGTTTAAATTATGAGTACTTCTTGATCAAACTTTCAATTTGGTGCTCTTCAACGTCACTGTCCATGTCACTTGCATCCTTAACACCACTGTCATTGTCATCTAAATCCCCTCCCTTGCAACGACATCCAAGTCTCCACCTGCATCACTCTCTTCCTCCTCTTCCTCTTGATCATCCACTATAACCTCGTCGGCATCACCAATGTGCCACAACTCACGTGCGGCCAAAGACCGAGAGTCTACGTGTTTGCATATTGCTGCAGTACTTCAGCAATCGAGAACAAAAATTGAGACTGCAAACATTGAACTTCTGAGAGTACCGCATAAGATGTCTTATACGTGCAACGAAACGAATTTGACAGTAAAGAATAACCGAATAGCTGGTGGACATTCAAAACACAGGTACACTAACTAGTTAGTGAGAAATTCAAGAAAAAATTTTTGCTCCTTAAAACTTACTCATCTGCCGGACGAGTGTGTGAGTTTTGATACTCGTCCGTAGGACTTTGACTTTGACTATGGATCCCTGACTAGTAGTGGAATATAGTGTGAACATCATGTCTACCCACTCAGGCAAGCGTATTCAAGATCTGTTCATTATACGTCTATGGTATTTGCTTACCAGTGGCATTTGTCACTGAAGTCAGTTCTTCAGTGAAAATTTAATGTCCATAACCACATGCTTCATTCAGCAGTTGAACATTTAAAGCTTAGCAGCCAGGCTTTTGGTGGAAAGTAGTTTACTGTAAAAATAAATGTAAATGTTCTTGTGGACAAGGTATGCCCTACCCTGCAAGCAGAGGTTTTTTCGTGCATGCGTGACATTCCTCCCGTGGATTGTCGCTTCCCTTTCTTGTATATTTCGCATGTGGTGAATCTGACTATGGAAAGGAAATCACCTTCTTCTGTGAATCTGGCGATAAAATTTCCAGTTACTGATTATGGCAATATTGAAAGCCAAGTGAAACAAATGGGCATTAAAATTGACTTGCTAAACAAGTTATAAGTACTCTTCTTGGTCCAATTGTGGTAAACAGAGAATAGACTTATTACCGGTGGTAACCTTGTTTTCATAGAGGTTTTGGTTCTTTTGAGTTACCATCTGTAATTTAGAGGTGAAAAAGACACAATTGTTGAAAGAAGTTAAAGAAACATATGTACAGTCGAACCTCCACAAATGGCCACCACTCTACAACGGTCATCTCTCCACAACGGCCACTTTTTTGTGTCCCAGCAGCAGTCCATACATTCACTCTTGTTTTACCCTCTCTACAATGGCCACCTCTCACGTCCCAGCTGCCCAAATAACCTCTCCACTACGGCCATTTAAAAGCGAACAAACTGAGGTACTCACTGCAATACTCACTTTGGTTTGTTAACATTTTTGTTCTGAACAGTAGGTTACTGATTATTTTGACCACTTTTTGTGTTAATATGTTATAATAAGCATTTTTTTTTTTCAAAATAAAAAGGTTCTATCCATTCCCCTCAAAAGTGATGCCATGTTGCATCCCTACCTCCCCCTACCTCCCCACCTTGGGGACAGAGGTGAGTGGCCGTTGTAGAGAGGTTTGACTGTATATCCACAATAAACAGGTGCTTTACTGCAAGCCGTGTGGCATGTCCAGTCGATACTTTCAGCAGGGTTGCAGCTTTTGGGTTTCCTAAGGCCCCTCAAATTTGGCCTCTTACTCTAGTATTCTTTGACATGTCTGGTACACATTTTTGCTATCCAATAGTAATGACCCCCATAAGCAGCAATAGGAACAGGCTGCTAAATTGAAAGTAACAGGGTCATTACTATTGGAACTTTATGGCAACTAGAATGATATTTAACTTAGTCTTGACTGTGAACCATCAGTGGCACATCTATGGGAGAACCCTTTCTAAATTTCCTGAATACCAAGTTCCCCCACTCCCCTTAGAAGTAAATCTGGATCTCCTATTGCATTCCCTTGGAAGAAAATGAACCCTCACTGAAGTTATGGCCAGATTCTTTCAAGCAAATCACCTTTTTCAGTGAATCTGGCGATAAAATTTCCAATTATTGATTATGGCAATATTGAAAGCCAAGTGAAACAAATGGGCATTAAAATTGACTTGCTAAACAAGTTATAAGTACTCTTCTTGGTCCAATTGTGGTAAACAGAGAATAGACTTATTACTGGTGGTAGCCTTGTTTTCATAGAGGTTTTGGTACTTTTGAGTTACCATCTGTAATTTAGAGGTGAAAAAGACACAATTGTTGAAAGAAGTTAAAGAAACATATGTACAGTCGAACCTCCACAAATGGCCACCTCTCTACATCGGCCACCTCTCCACAACAGATTCTTTCAAGCAAATCACCTTTTTCAGTGAATCTGGCGATAAAATTTCCAATTATTGATTATGGCAATATTGAAAGCCAAGTGAACCCTCACTGAAGTTATGGCCAGATTCTTTCAAGCAAATATATTTAGTTCATACTTACTACTTCAGCCATAACAGTGAAAGTGAGTATGCATGAAATCAGTTACTTAAAACTTGAAGCTGACAGATCTCAATATTTTTCTTCAGTTTGCAGATATGTTACAGAGAATAGAGTGTTACAGAGACATGTTCTTAAGTCAAACACAGATTCTAACTCTGCAACCATTGGTAGCTCTGACCAAGGAGTTTGATAAAGCTAAGGTAAGATTATTTGGTTTGCAAGGAGTATCTTGTTTTCCTAAAACTAAAGATTGTGTTTGAATAAATCAAATACTAATTAATAAAGTAAAGATTACACATTTCCAAAAAAAAACAATGTTAAACATACAATTTTGTGAAAATATTTAACAATTATCCTGCGAAATCGCGCGGAATATCACCTGATACTTAGCCGACGAGGCCGTAGGCCGAGTTGGCTAAATCAGGGGATATTCCGCAAGATTGAGCAGGATAATTGTTTTATTATTCAACAAATTCTCATCGACTACCATTTTCATAACGAGAAAAACTATGGTTCTATGGTGAAAACGCTAAAAGCTAGCAACACGTAATAAAAATCAAAACAGAACTTCAAGAAATCGAAGTTTAATACCGTTCACTTAAGAAAGACTTATTTACAAACTCATGTTTGGAAATGAGAAGACAGAGTAAAAAAAATACTGCTACCTTACCGAGAATAAGTCCTCTTCCTGTGAATTAAAGTCTTTTCAACTTTACAACTTTCCGTGAGCAAGTGTGCTGCTTCATTCGCAATACCGTTTTCTTGGTTGAGTTCTCACTATGAAAATTCCAAGTCAACCTCTGGATATCTTTGTGAGCTGAAGCAAATACTTGTTGACTTTTTGGGAGCATTTAATCGTGGAAAGTTTCTTCCAGAGAGTTAAAATTTCCGGAGAACACTGCTAAAACTGCCTCGCTTTTCAAAATGTCCGCCAAACAAGCAATGAGACATCTGCAGTGCACTTCCAAATATGGTCATTTACGTATATCGCAGGATATCTGTCATGTAGGATGACAGATATTGAGGGCTTCCTTACCATATATGGGCATAGTGACAATTTGTTGAATAATAAGTAGAAGTATGTTGCTGTAGGGTTGTTAGATATTTAAATATAATATTTAGAAATTTATTTTCAGGATCTGCAGTCTCAAATGCAAAAAGCTCGAGATGCGTTACATGTATCCTGGGAAAAGTATTCCAGTATTTCACATCTTAGTAATTTGCAGGAGGTATGAAATGTTTTACTTTTCCCTTTAAAAGTTAGTTTGGAGTTGTATATAATGCAGTTTACCCATCACATGAGTATAATCCAGTGTCCTCTGGTCCTGTTTCCTTGCAGTTGAATTCAATCTACTATCCTTGGTAGAAATCCTGTACATAAATTCACAGGATTTTTTAGGATCTTTTAAGAATATTTAAAATCCCACAGGATCCTACCCCCAGGGGGGTGCCCTGGATTTCAAGTGACAAGGAAGTGCAAATGGGGACATAAATTAAAACCCAAAAAAATCCCTGGGGCTTGAAGCAAAACCCCCAAAAAATGCTCTGGACCAAAATGAAACCCAAATAAATCCCATGCTGAATTTTGGAGCCTTACAAATACCCAGAAGAAATTAAATGGCAATAGCGAAGAACAACAGTACTTTTTGAATGGTTGTGTTGATCTGTTTATTTATCATACTATCTGCAGTAAACTTTCCCAGATCTAGTTGTCATTCTTACAAACTCCCAAAAAGAAATTCTTGTCAAAATTTTCTTACCCGAAGAAATCTCGAAATCATGAATTTCGCACCTCTTCATTGTACCCCCCCCCCCCTGGAATCCTACCCAGGAACCTATAAGATCTTAAATGCTGACTGCTACACCCCCGCCCCCCCCCCAAAGTCATGTATTTTGGTTCTAAGTTTTGGGTCTGTGGATAAAATCCTTACCGTTACCATTCCTTAGGAGACTGTGGCTTACATAACAAATTTTGTGCTCTTTTGCAGCCTACTGTAATAGACAAATCAGCCCACAGTATGTTACATGCCAGGCATAATTACCAAAGAATCCTACTTAAGTATGTGTCAACTCTGAGAGACATACACACTTTAAAGAAGGTATCTGCTGTGATTAATTACTGACTTCTCACTACCTTATTGTATTGTTAATTCAATTGGGAAGGTGATGAGGAATTAATGGTTATCCTTGTACAGTCAAGCCTCTATTATCCGGACCTCAATTAGCCAGACTTTTATTATCTAGTAGACTTTTCTCAGTGGTCCGGATTCAGACATTTACAAGTCATGGCTGTAACAACTTTGAGTACAAAAATTGTAAGTAATTTCTTAACCCTTTAAGCCCCATTATCAGCATGTATATTCTCCTCACTGTTCTTCAAACACTTCTTATAGCATTGAGTGGGAGAATTTGCTTAAACATCAGGACATTTCATCTTTGGTGATCACTTTCTTAATTCTCATGACCTGCATGTATTATAATGCACTGTTAAGGTGAAATTTGATGTTGGTGACTTTTGGGGCTTAAAGGGTCAAACAGGTGTTGGTTTTTTGATGTTCCCCTCTGAAAATTGATCGAGATCACATCTTTAGACATCTGTGAACCTCTGAAAGTAGCCACCATGATGTTTGCTCACCTAAATCTTGTTTGAGTATTTATTCAGTTCCATGTAACATCTCTAGAAAATATTCATGAGTGACTCTCGGTTAAATAGAGTGTTGATTATCCAGAGAATTGACTAAATCCCAACAAGTCTGGATAATTGATCTTCAAATATGTACCCGCAAACAGGTTAATTTCATGTGGCAGATGTTTTTACCTTTTAGGTCATAATCCTTCAAAAAGTTCTGGAACACATGCTTGCCCAATTTTCTTTCTTCAATTTTGCATACCAGGTATTTATTCATTTATTTATTTATTTTGATTTAAACTTGACTGAAATATTTGTTAAGTTCCATAGTCATATGTGATTAATCACTGATATTTAAATAGTATTAAGATCACACAACTAGCAAGAATGATGTAAATATTATTTGTTATATCTTCAATCAAATGCTTGCAAGCTCACAGCAAAACACGTTTTTTTTTTTAATTTAGCCCATTTTGACACCCTTCATTCTGTTCAGTTGAGTTAATTAATTGTAGAACTTTATTATAATGAAATAAGCATTATATTGTCACACGTTTTGTTGTACATTGTAAACACTTTCATAGACTTTAAAGGATGTGGAACCATACATGAATGAACTGTTTCAAGAACTGCAAAATACTCATGCCAAGCTAGAGGTAGGTTGCTATTTTCCATGTTACCACCTTTTCATAGCAAGACATTTTTTCTTTTTTCTTTTTTTTTTCGATAAAAATTAAAGTCGCAAAATTGCTGTTAATAAATCAAAGATCTTGAACTGGGAACTACAGTAAAGGTAAGATTTACAGATGATCAAAATCAGCAGAACTGACATTTTGTTGTAAGGCATCAGTTTTAAAATCTATCCCTTTTAGACAAATTATATACTGTACCCAATCAAAACGCCCCCGACAAAAGCCCCCGACAAAAGCCCCCCTAAATCAGATACAGTGCCCTTTCAAAATAAGACAGAATACCCCCTAAAATACTGTCAGAAGTACTGAACTTAAGTACCAAACTTAACTGGGTTTGGTCTATAACAATTTTGCATCAGTAACATGAAAACCTTCACAGGCTGAATCATTTTGTAAATTCATACAGACAAACCATGGCAGAGTGTGGTTTGTCTCCGAGAACATCTGGAAGGCTAGTCCACTTTTTCATTGTGACATGCTTGTCTACTAAGCTGTTTCGGTACGATCACGCCGCCAAACAAGAACACCTAAGTAAACTGCCTGGAAAACTGATTTGATTGAAAAAATACTGATAATTTTAAATCTATGCACTCAAGTATGTAGACATGGCATCCATGAATAGAGTGATCCTTACAATGAGTAAGCAAATATAAATTTGAGCGAATCTGTTGTTTATTTAGATTTTCTAATTTTAGTGGAAAAAGTAAGATTTTAATGCTACTTGTACAAGGGAAAATGAACCAGTGACCTCCGTGATACCAGTGTGTTGCTCCACCAACTGAGCTATGAAGCCTTAATTGATACATAATTTAGGGTCTCACAAAATTTCAGGTGAACATCTTGCAGTCCTGTTTTTTAGCAGTTATTTGCATCTTGGAGTCTCAAATTTTCAGCAAAAACAGTCTTGAAATCTCAATGTTTTTGTCAACCTTGCAGTAGCAGGATGTCAATCTTTTTGCAAAGCTGCCCAGAGTGTTGTCTTTTTAGCAGGCAAATTTTTATGTCCTAAAAAATTTTGGGCTCGCATTTAAGAAAAATTCTCCACACTGTCTCACAAATATTTAAAATTTTGAAAGGGCTGGGCTTACACAAGAAAATAATCATCTTGCCATCTTGCAAAGTGTCAAATTTACTATTTGCTATCCCTTATCAAAGAGAGTTCTGTAGTAAAGCATAACCAAATATGAAAGCAAACACAAAATTACTTTCAACACTCATATTCAAAGCCCTCTGTGTGTATTACATCTTTCATTTATTCATTATGTTAGTTAATTATTAACCTCACAAACACAATTTGAGTTATTTTTTACTTACCACAGGAAAACCTTCAAGATGACGAGGATGTTCAAGCTAAAACTGAAGCTGATATTCTATCTCAGTACCAGAAAGATGCTCAGTCATTTGCTGAGCCACAGACTACTGTACTTGGGTAATAGTTATGTGGCATACTTATTTTCCTTAGATACATTGGCATAAATTAATATAAATATCCATACATTTGGGCATCGTCGCAGGATAGGGCATAAAACATGAAGTTACCTGGGGCCCATTTCTCGAAAGTCCTGAGAACTATTCAGGCCCGCAGCTATATTTTAAGATGAAAATCTATAGAATTTTGGCGTTGTCTTTAGCCCGCATATCAGCCCGACTTGTTTTATCAACTTAGAATATTATATTGAGCACTCAGCTTTCATAATTATACAAATTAGCGTCTTTAATGTAAACATCGCGCAAATAGAATACATTAGCCTTGCGGGTCTGAAAAGTTATTGGGACTTTCGAGAAACGGGCCCCTAGTGTCTAAGAAACAACCAGTTAACTAATAAGTCTGGCTACAGTCCAAAAACTGCAGTTGTTGAGACAAATGTAAATGGACCATGTTTTTTTCCATCTCCTCCCAGTGGGAAGGGTGTACTCCCTATATTATCCGATATGTGGAGGCTCCACCCATAAGGGGTTTTTGTGTGCTTGCAGTATATGAAAGGATACTGGAAATTTCTTATTTAATTAGTGTTTTAAAGGGTCACTGAAATACACCTTAGACTGAAATGGATGATCACAAAAATTAATCACAAAAATATATAAATGTCTTGAAGCCCTCAGATGACTTGAAACCCACAATGATCTGTTTTTTTTTTGGGCTTATTTTTGAGGTGTGATAAAGTGCAGTAAGTTATTTTGTTGGTATATGGAAAGGGTACAATTTTGACAAAAGTTAGTAGACGAAAAAAGTAAGGGACGGTTCGAACTTTGGGTGGGGTCTCCCCAAAAGTTGATTGAGTGTTCCCTGTGCCTAGATAGTAGATTGAAATCCTTTCCCATTTGCCATCCTCATTTCAATGTTGTTTTGAAGCTCTGATAATTGAGTAGGCTTTGTTTTGTTGGCAAAATAACGTTAGTAAGGAGAGGGAAAACCGAAGGTAGTCAAAGTTGTCCAGCAATGAGAATTGTCTCTCAACAGTTTTGTCTGACATTGTAGTATTGGATTACTTTAACTGATTAACAAGTTGCATTGTGTGGTTTCAGAAAATATCCGTACCGCATTTTCTCGGTTAAATGCCGGGCCCCGAACAAACGCCGGGTCTAAAAGAGGAAGTTGGGAATAAGCCCCTTTGCCTTTTATTTGTGGTATAATGAATATAAGGTGTAAGGGCAAGATACAGGATGTCAAGTAGAATGAATAAAAACTCTTTCCTAAAAAATTGTGGGCCCAAATAAACTGCTAATTCGAACAAATGTCGGGTCCCCCAGAATAAGATTGAAATAAATGCCGGGGGCGTTTAATTGAGAAAATACGGTACCCCCACCACAGATGGTCATTGGAAATTCCAAGGGGGAGGGGTGTCTTAAAGGCCAAAATTTTTAAAGAAACATAGGAGCCTAAACTGTAATTTTCAGAGGAGTGGGGGGATCAAACCAAAAAAAACCTCCGTGGGCGGGAGTATGGATATTTTCTGTAACAACACATTATTCTGCTTATAGGTCAACAGTCAATGCCGTGAATGTGCATGCAGGCAAATTCTTTAACAGGATTGGGGATTTGTTTCAGGGCAGTGCAGCAGGTAATTTAAATGTGAAACTTCATGAAAACCGTTTAGGAGAGCTGCACACTTACATGTAGAGCACAATATGAATACAGAACATATCTCAGTAATGTGAATCTTTGCTTTCAGGATCTAAAAAATCTGGCAAGGATCATGTTCAACGTCAGGTATTAATTGTGTCTACAGAATCTTTAATATTACAGTACCTTGCATTATCCCTTTGTTTGTTTGTGTCTGTTTTTGTTTTCGGTTGTTGTTGTTGTTGTTGTTGTTGTTGTTGTTTTTCTGATCCTGTTCCCCCATAGTTTTTTCTCTCATTGTAGAAGCTGTAGTGTTTGATACTTTGCAAAGTCAAAAATGTCTATGGGTTTATGGTCTGTGGCTACAATCATTGTCAGATTTGTTGGAACACTGACTTCCCCTGTCCATCTCCCCAATGTTGATTACAGTGACAATTATGCAATGGCAAAGCTTGTTTCAGTCAACATTGAAAGGAAGGGAGAGCTGTGGATACGGTTATGGTGAATTGTGACCATGAACCAATTAAATGTGACAAAGGCAGTAGTTGGCAAGTCCTTTCATTTAGCCTGCATAGAACAGCGGCACATGTGAACATTGAATCTAATACATGAAAAATAACCAAATATGATTGCAGGATTCAGAATGGGAAGTAGTTGACAAGCCAGTGCAGTCGTCTTCCCCACAGGTCAGCAGAAAGGACCAGACATCGTCATCTTCAGAGGGGAGACATCACACCGCACCACCAAGTAGCTTACCATCTTCTCCATCCAAGAAAAAGGAAACCTCTTCAACCACACCTGACGGTAAAGCAGGATCCACCTTATTAATCATTTAAGCCCCAATATCAATATGCATGTTCTCCTTAGTGTTCCGATATGTTTCTTATGGTACTAGTTGGGAGAATTTGCACAAACGTCAAGACATTTTATGTTTGGTGATCATTTCCTTTATTCTCGTGACCTGTACGTTTGATCATGTAGGGATATTTTAAGGAGAAATTAGATGCTGGTCATTAATGGGGCTTAAAGGGTTATTTAATAAGTAATATTAAGTACCTTGCCTCAGCTGTTACCTTAAAGTTGCCATGACTGTAATTGTTTTTGAGTTTCACAAAATGGCATATTAAATTAATAATCAAACATGTAGGAGCTAACCAAAGTATTTCACTGGCAAAGGACCTACAACTCACCAACAATCAAAACGTCAGCTACTAAATTCTTTCCAGTGGCCAATTTACCTTGCTATCAGCTCAGATGATATCAAATTAAAGAGTGCACTCCCCCATCGATGCAGCATCACAGGCCATAGAAGCTATTCCCCTTATCAGCTATTTGAGAAATTTTTCACTTGCAAATTATGAGTAAACATTAAGACAAAATAGAAGGCTACTTGAGGTCAAATACACAGGGTAGCTGGATGGATAAAGTCTTTATGAGCCTAATTGCTCACAACTCCTTTCACATAACTCAGCTTTTGTAGTGTGAAACAAGTTGGAGTATTACTAGTCCCCCTTCCTTGGTGACTGCTACTCCATCACAGGGTTACTATCAGCGTTTATAGTACAATGCTAAATTTTGGCATGCTCCCATTGGTCGAAAGCAGTCACGTGATGCAATAGTGTCTCTCCTCAGTGGGCACCTATCAGGGCATGGTGCCCATTTTTGGAAATTTTCACTCAAGATTTAGCATTGTACAATAAAAGCAGTAGAGTCCTTCTGTCTCAGGCCCTATGTGGGATAAGTTCTCTCTGAAACTTGATGTTCAAACTTCATTTAAGCCCTTGAACTAGGTTCTCAGGCTAATATTTGTTGTGAACATCAAATTTCCTTGGGCAACCTATCAAACAATAGTGCCCTTGACAGAAGAACTCTATTGTTTAAATTGTTAGGTTTACCTGAATGGTTGGCCAGTACTCATTTTACACACCTCTGTGGAGAGACGATCGCAGAACACAGCAGGTTAAACATCACAATGGCTAATAATATGAAATTCTTTGCATATTGGTTATTGATATTTTTCTATCCTCAGATGCTCCTCAAGAAAAAGTCATTAAAGTTGTGCCAGAGGATCTTCTCAGTCCAAGTTCTGAAGCTGCCCCAGTTTTAAACAGCAATTTTGAGCTGGAATCTGATGCCTCAAGACCTATTGAGTAAATATATATGCCTTATTTGGTGTTTTCATTACAAGCAGATATTTTATGGGTTGAGTAGTGTGGGAGCAATGAGTAAGGTGTCCTTTGTATGTAAATTTCGTGAAATATTGTTGAATAAACTTGTCCTTGTCCTCACATATTATTGACCAAAACACCAAATAAGAGGTTTAGCAAAATACTGGCCAAACCTTCAGCAAAACTCTGGCCAAACCAGGATTGTACACTGATAGTGTAATATGCTAGCTAGCATATATTTTGTGCATTCTCTTGCCCTTATATGGTAAAATGACACAACAGTGGAATAATAAGACAAATTTATCCTCTATGTTTTCATTGATAAGAAGTGTTACAAATACTATGGATACATGTTTAGCAGTTTTTTCGTGAAATACGTATTTGATTCCCCAACCCAGATTTCACATTACATTGTGTCTCACATTTCAGAATAGCAACAGGCAAAGGTGATACAGTTACGTCTTCACAGGGATGGGAAAAATGCAAAAGGGGTTATTTGAGAATAAAACAGAAGGGCTTCCCAAAGTCAAAGTGGCCACTACTGGTAAGCTACCTTAAGCTTGACATCAAAATTCTCCTTGCTGTTTTCTGTATACAGTTTATTTTAATCCCTTGAGAGAATTTTAGAATTGATCCTTGAGACAGATCACACATCTTTGCTGGCTTTATGATAAACAAAAAAAACATTACTACTCCTCGTAGTTCCAATCAAGTGATCCGTGGTGTTACATGAAAGTACAAAATAATGGAGTTTGCACTATGTAGTGATTTCAGTACTTTGTACTACTTAATTTTAGTGGCTTTACAACTCTGCCATTTTTCGGCATATTATCTGACGTATTTATCTACTTCACTGTTTTGTTAGTACTTCATTGTGGATGAAAAAGATGGCAGATTGTTGGCTCAAGGCCAAGAACAGATCAGTCCATCTGTGATGGAGAATCTCTTGCTGTGTACGGTCAAGCTGTGTGATGCATCAGATGTGGACAGAAATAACTGTTTTCAGGTACATTAGTACAGTACTCAACTATTTTTTTTTTTTAATGATGTTTATTTGCTTTTACAAAACATTTACAATTCAAATTATACAAATTATACTATATACAGATATAAAGAAATAATTAAATAAATAAGTAAATAAAAATGAAAGAAGGAAAAAAAAAGTAATTAAAAGCACTTAGTTTATACCGCCGCAAAGATACATGATAGTTTGTGTAGCAGATAAACATCGTAAACACACACACACACACACACACACACACCTGCAAGTCCGTAGGCTTTAAAGTGGCAGATTGTTAAATTAAGTAATGCAGTACCTAATTACATCAGCAACTTATAACACCTAATTACAATAAATGTACCTATACTTCAAAGTTATCTTTTCCATTTCCACTCAAATTTAGCCAATTTATTGTTTCTGTGCATACATATTTTTCTATCTGGTATTTGATGTCAACTTTGACTTGAAATCCTGCTATATCTGGAAGTTTTTTGCTCCTTCGGCAATCCCATAAGTACATGCAATTTTCCTATCAGTAATAGATAGTTCAGTAAAGGACACTCTGAACTTATTATTCCGATACAGATGTCTTTCAAAGTTAGGCGTACTGGCTGATTCGTTCTGCTTAAGAAATAAGACTCAAATTCATGCCAAAATAATTGAACATAAGAGCAGTAGAAAAGAAAATGGTGCAGTGTTTCAGGTTCAAGTTTACAAAAGGAGCAAGTGTTGTCTTCAACGTAACCTATCTTGTGTAATTTATAATTTGTGTAAAGCATAGAATTCAAACCTTTATACTGAGACCTTTACGTAGGGTTCAAAAGCGATGGAGTGGGGCAGAGAAAAGGCTTGTTTCAATTCGTCACCAGACAAATCGAATTCACATTTCAATTTTTGCCCATTGCACGGAGAGAGTGCTTTTTTACTAATTAGAAGAGCATAATAATCTTTGGATTTTTTCTTTGTTGTATCAAAAACACCGTTCACGGTTTTGAAAGACAAATTCAAGTGCACATTATTTAACGTATAACTTTCATTCCCATGTATTTTTAACCTTGATGGTATAGAGTGTCGAAGACCTGCCCATTCAAGAAAATTTGTCTTTTCTATACTCTTAGCAATTATTCATAGGCACCCCAAACTCTACGAGCATTTATCTAGCCTACATAGTAGGCATACAACTTGTAAATGGGGAGGAGGTGCAATGTAGGGGGAAGGAGGAAGTAGGGGGGAAATGAGGGATCAGTCCCCTTTTTTTCTCTCACTTTCTTGCTTCCCTACCCCCTCCAATTTATGGCTGCTGTGCAGGCTAGCATTTATCTGACCATTGTTATTTATAAGCACCAACCTCATTTTGAAATTTGTGTATGTCAACAGTTATACTAGTTGCATAGAAGTGTAAACTGTAAGGGTGTATTTGGGCAATAAATTATTAGCGTATTTCGGAAAAATAATGAAGAAAAGTACAGCAAAAATGCTGCTCCTTGCTTCATGATTTTTTTGTAGTGTTTGTGTGGTGTATTTGGTCATTCCAGTGTGATTCCAATGGGCTTTAATTTCACTGTAGTCTTCTCTATACATGTTCCCCCAAGATAGGTTATTCATATCACAAAGTCCATCAGTACTAGAGGGTAACATGTAAGGTTCTGTTGAGGTCTTTTCCTTATTATCTGCTACATTTCCAGCTTATAACTCCATCTAGTGAAAGAATTTTCCAAGCAGTAACTGATCAAGAAGTTCAAGAGTGGGTCACAGCCCTCCAGGTAAGTACAACAATTTTTTTTGTCACACACTACGCCTTAGCCTCCAATGCAGACGTTCTCAGGGCTTGTCACGCCATCCACAAGGAGCACGTTACAAGTCCAAAGAATGTCTGCGTTGGAGGCTAACCATGCCTTTGAATAACTCACGGAATCTGGAGTTTCAGAAAAACCACTGTTGCATTTTTCACTGCACTCGCTTATCATGGCAGAAGTCTCAGAAAACAAAGACGTTTAATGAAACAGGCTCAAAAGTCACTTCCATGCACTGTTGGTTGTAGGTTTTAATCCACTTTGTTGGTTTCTGTTTTTTGGGGTCCATTAATTGGACCTTAATTGCATTACGATTAAGGGCAGTGAAAATTTATGCAATAATAGTCAGTTAGGTTTTGAAGTTCACAGGTCTTTTTGCTGTTGAAACTTTAATACAGAACTAAAGTTTTCCCAAACTCACTTGAGTGTTTGTTTCAGGCTTCGCAGACACAAAGGAAGTAATTTCTACTATATTGATATATTTTACAGTGCATCATATTATCATACAATATTATTAAACCGTACATATACAAAGTATAACTGGAGTGTGTTATAATTTTTTATAAAAGCTTATCAGTGGTTTTAATCCTTTCTGTTATTTTGTTTTCTCTAGAAAGCAACAGCTGATGCATTGAGAAATTCAAAGGCAAAACTACAGGTTAGTAGTTAGAACCCTTCAGTCAGCATCACTTTGTAGTTTTCATAAAGGGCTGACAAAAGCACATCATAGAAGGAAGATACCGGTACTTCCTGAAGAGCAACAGTCAATGCATTTAGGAAATGTTCTGCCGATTTCTCATTATTTGGAATTATTGCATCATTTAATATGTTATCCTGTTTATGTTTAAGTCACTTGCTAGATCAGAAGCAGACCGATCCAACTCCGCAGCCAATGCAAAGAAAGTGTTTGTTCTAAATGCTTCAGAGAGAATAAGAAAGATCGAAGGCAATTCATACTGTGCAGATTGCTCTGCTCCAAGTAAGTGAGCCTATAATCACAGAATTTGTAAACTTTTCTCTTTTTATCCTGACCAGCAGCTAGTTTCATCTGACAATGTCAGCACAAAATTAAGCTTGAACTTTTACAAAATTTAAGGATCTGATCACCTCTCGATGTCACCTTCTCCCTGTGGGTAGCGTGAGGAATATAGAGGATTCGTATTTAGGGACCCTAACTCTCGGCATCCCAACCAATTTTTGCCTACAATTCTGATGTCTTGACAGTTTTGTTCAGTATAAACTCCAACAGCATAAGTTCCTTAACCCTTTAATCCCAAACAGTGACGAAAATGAAATTTCTGTTTTCAGTTTCAATACTTGTTCAAACATTCAAGTGATGAGAATAAAGAAAGTGATCACCAAGGATGAGATGTCGTGATATTAACACAAATTCTTCTTACTAGTTCCTTAAGAAATGTATGAAGCACGGTAAGGAGAATGTGAAAAAGGTGAAGTCCTTAGAGGGAGAGTCACGAGGTGCAACCCCTTAGTGAGAAATTCAAGATGCAGGAAATGCCATTGAACCAAAGTCTAGTGGAGCTACCGTGCTCCCTATGAAGATAAAGCTGAACTTTGTATATACTATAGTGATCAGGTCACTCAGACATGGTTCTGATTAAAGTTGGAAAATTGGTGTTGTGGGCTTTCATGATTTAAAGCATTTTAAATTGTTCGGTTGGTAAGTCGTTGATACACCATTACATGTTCAGTATAGCTGAACCCCTTAATTCCTAATTATAACAAGCATCTAATTTCTCCTTACAGTGTCACCACTTGATCAAACATACAGGTCATGAGAATACAGGAAATGATCACAAAAGATGAAATGTCTTGTCTAATCAAATTCTCCCAACTATTAATAATAGAAATATATGAAGAACAGTAAGGGGAACATGCATGTTGATATTGGGGATTAAAGGGCTAGTGTGCAGTCACGTTATTCACACTTGTACAAACACCCCAGCCCCCCCCCCCCTTCCTTGCATAAAATCCAGGATCTACCATGTGCCTATTTTTCCTTCAGTTAAGTATTTCTGTTTGTTTTTTTTAGGACCAGATTGGGCAAGTATTAACCTGGGGATCTTAGTTTGCATTGAATGTTCTGGAGTTCATCGCAGTCTTGGAGTACATGTGTCTAAAGTGAGATCACTGACATTAGATAAATGGGAAGAGCAAACTGTCAAGGTATGTCAGTGTAAGTTCTTTTGTGAATTAACTGCACTTGAAAAATTATTTCTTCCTGGCCAAGAAAAGGAGTGCAGCTTTCGAGTAGCCTGAAAGTTTTGGCATTTTATGTGATTTGTATTGAAGTGTGAATATTATAGTATTAAGAAGTGAAAAAAAGGTCAGCTATTTCCCAAGAAATTTTCAGAAAATTTTCCTTTATTGTGTCAAGTGAATTATATTGCCCTCACTCTTCAGAAACCACCAAATAAAGTTATCACGAAGATTTTCTGTCTGTTGAAGATATAAAAAATGTACCTGACCCCAATCCAAAGATTGACCAAGGCTTTCTCAGTTACATTATCTCTGGAAATGGTTCCTCCTTTAGAGACCCTTTCAAGAGGGTGAATTCTGACAAACAGCACTGCCTGGCATACTATGTGACATTTGTAATAAGTGGATTTGCTTTCCAACAAACTTTTGACTAGCAATTAACAAGGCACTCCTGTTATACTGTAAAGATGGTAAGGAGTTTGCAAGAACTTATCCTGTCGTGATGCTGTTGTTGTTTTTCCCCTTTCTTGAGATGAAACAAGAAAAAAAGACTTCAGAGAACTTGAATTTTCTTTTTTTTTGGGGGGGGGGGGTGGGGGGATGAAAGCCATAGGCAAAAGTTAATGTAAAGTTTTCTTAGTTTTAAATTTTGCACAATTCCCCTCTCATGCCATCATCAGGCTATCAATGGGAATGTAAGAACAAACCAGACAATTTCTATTTATTTTGTAAAAAGTAATTATTATAGGATAAAAGCGATATTTTCATGTAATAATATTATTACTCTTTTAATTTTATTTTTTTACCAGTACATGGAAACTCTAGGCAATACTAAAGTAAATAGAATATATGAAGGCAATCTTGGAGAATATCAGAAGCCGACAAGAGAATCTACAAAGTAAGTTGCAATAAAATGTTTCATGTCGGTTTTTATCTTCTTGAACAAGCCCACTCTACCCCACCGTACCAGCATTCTTCCTTCATCTGTTTAGTTTGGTTATTTTTTAGAAGGATAGTGTCCTAGTTTTGAGTCTTCAGACATCTTGGTGACAATCCATCTGGATATCGCCAAATTTAGTAAAGTTAGCAGTCTTGATATATATTCAATGCAATGAAGTTATTTTTAAATTAATAATTTATTTTTATTTTTATGTTTATTTATTTAACTTGCCACACACACGCTGCGCAAATAAACAAATACGAAAAAAGATGACAAATTGGAATATGTCAGTAGTGGTAAGGACTCCAAAAAGAAGCCACAGGTCGATAAGAAATAATGATGACCATCCCAGATATCAACTTAAGAAGCTGATAAAAGAACATGCTGAAAAAATTCAGGCTTAACTGAGATTCGAACTCATGACCTCTGCGATACCGGAGCAGTCCTGTTCAAGTGGTGCTATCCCATTCGAGCCTGAATTTTTTCAAGTTGTTCTCTTATCCGCTGCTTAGTTGATATCTTTAACTGCGATGGTCGTCATCATTTCATATTTATCCGCAGTTCACATGTCTCAGTTAACTTCAAATATTCACTCTTGACATGATAACAATTTCATGGCGTGTCCATGGCTGTGTTAACAGGGTCCCACCGTACTAACTGTAGTGTTATGTTTTTTTCCTAAAAGGGATGATAGGAAAAAGTTCATCCACTCCAAGTACATAGAGCGGAGTTTTTACATTCCTGAGGAAAGTACAGACCAAGAACTTCAACAAGTTATGAAGAACAGACCGCCAGGAGAAGATGAAGATGAACTTTTTAATGATTCAGCAGAGGTACAATGTATGGTGATCAACACAAAGAAAAGCGTGTTGCATGTTGTGAGCAGGGTTTATTCTAGAAATTGGCCAATGAGGGCCCAGTGGGCCCCCTTCTGTAATTTAAGGGGCCTTTTTCAAGAAAGGGGGCCCAAGAAAGGAGCAACTGAGAAGGCCTGGACTCAAGTAACTGCAGAATCCCAGATGTTTGTCTTGTAAAATAATGGCTTTCGTCGCTTGCAAACGTATGACTTTCCCTGTTTGCTATTGTTATTATTATTATTATGATCATCATCATCATCATCATCATCATCATCATTATTATTATTATTATTATTATCATCATCATCATCGTCATCATTATATATGCACGGAAGAAAAAAGAATAACTCAGAAGCAACTCAAGGAAGTGCACAATACGAACACAGGAACAAACGAAGAAGATAATGGCAATTGAGACAGTAAGAGGCTATAAATTTCGAAGTATAGAGCGGCAGTCATATCAATCTTATCGTCAGTGATGTTTTCGAATACTTATTTCAGAAAATTAGTAGTTATCCTTGGTCACAATTTCATGTGCCCCATTTGACGTGCCAACGTAAATTTTATGTGGCATTTTTTTTTTTTTTGAATTTCGGAAATCCCGCGAAGCCGCGCTCTAGAATAAACCTTGGTTGTAAGAATATGAGAACTGTTCACACTGACATGACAGACTTGTCTCAATGATATGATGATAGTTGAGTCTTTCATTCCACATGAGCAGTTTCAGATTTCATGTTTTGATTCTCCTATCCCCCCCCCCCCCATTGTGTCATTGTGTCAGTGTTGTCTGAAATACAGGATTGCATGAAGGGGTACAGTATTCAACATTAAGAGAGGGAAGAATGAGAAAGAGAAGAGAGAAGACAAGTTATTAACTGTAACTTTTTTATTCACTAAAAAAAATTGCAGGTAGTTGTAGTTTGAGCAAGTGGCTTAACAGGTTTCCTATTGCTTTCCTTTTAGTTCCTCAGTTTTCTGCAGCAGCGAAGCCTTCATGGCACTAGCCCCAGCCCTGTTTGTCTTGTGGAGGATTGTAAGGTAAAACTACATCATCTTTGTTTGTTTAGTCAGTTTTGATTTAGAGAAAAGGAGACTCTTCATCTCTCTTGTAGTGTGTTTTAAAACTGTGTTTGGACTAAGTAATTTGAACTTCAGTGACTTTTTTGAACTAAGTAAAAGTAATCACACTCGGGCCAATCATTCTTTCAAACTGTATGTAAAAAACGCGAAATGTAATTCTTACAAATACTTGTTTTTTGTACGTATTATTCAAGAATGGAATAACCTACCGCACCAGGTGGTAGAGGCGGGAACCTCTAAACTTTTTAAAGCAAGATTGAAATCTTTTCTTAAAATGTAAATAGCTCTTACTTTTAAACTTTTTTAATCGTGGTTTAAATTATTAATTATTTCTATTGTAAATAGTTAATTAGTAATATCGTATCTCTCTCATTATTGCCACTACGAGCTTCTATATGTACATACATTCACTTTTTTGTTACTTTTTATTTAAGGGAACGTTGTAGGGTTAACCTCGTTTTTTTTCTCCACGTCTTAAATAAACATGTATTGTATTGTTAGTATATTGTATAGAGTACAGGGTTGTAGCAAGTCACATTTTCCATTACTGATCCCATTTTTTACCTAAAATTTTCATCCTTAATCTTAAATTTGTGACAGGTTAATACCTGGCTCTGCACAATTGTACAGTCTCCTCCCTGATTCTTAAAATAATACTGGTCTTGATTCCGGGGTTTTTTCTGGCCTTCAATTCCAAATCCCACCCCATGAATCCCTGATGCTTCACTATTATACTGAAAGCGGGTAGACCATCTGTAGGTGTGGCAAAAAAAAATGGATAGTGCTGGAAGGAGCACTTTGAGCTTAACCTATAAGCTGGGGTTGTTTGCCTTCAAACAAAGCGCTTTGTGAGTTTGTGAGTTTGCAAGGTTTTGTTCAAAACCCATTCAGTGAATTTTGTGCATTGAAAAAAAGCTCCCAATCGCCTTCTTTTGGAAGGGGTAGGGGCGAATGAAATTCTGTATTTAATTTGTTGATCCGGAGGATCGAATTAGAAGAATTATCTCATTTATCTCTTTCCTAAAAACTGAAGCAACTCAAGCAAAGCGTGTGTTCTTTCTTCTTTGGTTTAGTTGCTTGAGTTTTAAGAAACTTGCATCATGCAATCTCTTCAACTTTATAGTGATTTTGTGTTTTTCCTGCAGGAATGTCCATCCACGTCAGAATGTGTTCATAAAGGCCAGTTTGCGTCGTCGCAGTTGATCATCAAAGCCGAGCAAGGAGATGACAGTGAATGTTAACTTGAACTAGAAAGGAATAAATATTAAGGGACTAGTAAGCTTAGCTGAGTATTCAACTGTGCGTGGTTGAGTTCTATGAGCACAGAGAATTTAAAAGAACACAAAAGAAGTGCTTTTCGCACTTTTTAAGTGTTCGTTTATATTTTCAAGTGCTTATAAATGTCAATGCTGCACAAGAAACAAGCTTACTTATTTCCTTGATAACATGTCCTAGTTGCAATATAACTCAATAAAGCATACGCGCGCGTGATGGAGGGCGCGTGCATTATGGCGGTATAATGAACTTAATCTGCCCAATTACAGTATGCGCGTTCCCTTAAACGTGCTATTGTAACAGTGATAATTTATTTAATACATGTAGCTCTAAGGATAGTTGAGTCACACCTCTTAAATACAGGCAATGAAAAGACAGAAATGAGTGTCTGTGTTACAGGGGTAGAGCTTATGTGATTTTTTTGGTCTCTTTTGGAAAAAGCGAACTGTCCGTTAATAGAGAGGTGTCCGTGTCATTATGTGGTTGTCGGTAGGGAGAGCTGCGACTGTAGCACTCTTGCACTGCTGTTAGATGCAGCTACTTGTGTACATATAACTTGTTAGCTGCCGACGTCTTACTTATTCCTCAAGCTTACAGTTAATGAGTGACAAGAAGGACACTACGGAGGAAACAGCTGCATTCATTAATGTCTACAGCAAGAAAAACGGTGCCAAATAAAGAGCTTCAAAAAGTTACGGTTACTTGACGTGCCGGTGCACATCTGAGCAAGGTTTTTTGGACATACCTGTCGGAAAAAGATACAGATGGCCTTTAAAAGCGGAAGAGCTGACCAGTTAAATGTTGTTAACACTATTTTTCACAAAACACTGGCTACCATTGAAGGAGGAAAGGAACTTCTACGCTGGTGAAATCGTATGACATTCTTTTATGGACAAGTTTCGTAATCAAGACGATGTTTCAAGACTAAGATGATTTGAAGCGAGTGTTGAGAAGAATTATTCCACGAAACTGAGTTGTACATGAGCTCACAACCAACAAGGCATGCATCGCCTCGTTGCCCTTGGAACAGGAAAAACAAATTTCGGTAACCTACCGAAACATTATCCCCTTTTAATTAAACGAGACATTTTTTGTACTCGTAAAATATGAGGTGATAGCTTACTAGCTATCACCTCAATCTTATCAGATTGCACAATAGCCCTTTTCCATGGGCTCTCTTATGATAATAATTGTTATCACCAATTTGAATTCAGATACCTAAAGGACGGACCGTTAGAAAAGTTATGGGGGGAGGGTGGGCGAAATACAAAAAAATTCGTGCAAAATAAAATTGTGCGAAAAAATCTATGCACAGCGAGCAACGCGTGAGATCTTACCTTCCAAAAAATTGCTGCACAGCAAATTGGGGCTAAAAAAAAATTCGTGTAGCTTGGGAATCCTCCCTTCCCTCAAATTTTTCTAATGGTTCGTCTCTCAGGATGGGAAAAATGTGAATTCAATTTTAATTAATTTACTTTACAAAGCTCAGTTTTTCAAAACAGGCTCAGGGGAGGGGCTACTGAAACTCAGAATTTCAGAAAGGCATGTGCCAGCAACGTTTGTGCCTGACACCCACAACCAAGTAAGAGAACCAACGACAAACACAGCACCGAGTGATATTACCAAACTCTAACATCTGTACCCTTAGGCCAAAACGGAAAAACCTTGTCTAACCCATTTCGGACCAAAAGGCCAAAAAGTCTATTCCCGATTTCAGACGAAAACGGCTCCAAGACCGTGCTATTTTGGTCGGGGGAGGGGGGGCACGATCACCCCCTTGGTTCAATTTTTATTTTCAGTTGTTTTATTCTCATTATCATGCATTACCATACACAAAACCAAAAGAAAATAAAAATTGAACCACAACATATATATCCCTGTGATAATATAAGGGAGTGCCTCTGCTTATAACCAGGATTGGCTTACGGCGGCAAGTCGTTTGTCTAGTGGTAGTTTGTATCAAAAGAAAATTATCTGACCTAACAAGGAATGTATTAAAACGGTGTGTATAGTAAATCTGTTATTTATTATTAATAACAATGAATAATGTAGAATCGTAACGGTTGCTTGTTGACAAGTTATACTTCGGACGAGAGTTAAAAGTATTATTAAAGGTGGGCTGATACCAGCTTTTCAATCAATCCAATATGAGTGCAATGTTTATTTAGCCAAATATTAACACTGAAAGCCATGGCGGTTTTACCCCGTACGGCTTTACCATACGCTTCGTCCTTAAAGGAGCTGTGTCACGAAATTTAGCCAAACTCAGCCACTAGGACTTGGCCACCAGATTTGGCGAAACATAAAAATAACCGCTTAGAACATTGACGAAAGGTTTAAATAACACAACAAATACAAAAGAAGACACCGATGGGCCAAACTGAAGAAGATAAACACGGATTGTAATTGTGGTTTTTGAAGAACTGTTAGGCTGAACAGTTTTCAAAAATTATCTCTGTTGTTTGTAAATTTAAATATAACACTCGTGATACATATTTGTTTGTAACGAAGCTGTGATTTTGTTATTTACAAGTAATTTCTTCGCTAACGTTAAAGTTTCATAGCAAGTAAGGGTGAGTAATTGGAAAAAATAAATCATAGTGGACTGGACTGCTGTGACACAGCCCCTTCAAGAGGCGCAAGGGTTCATTGCAAGATTATCTCCCTAAGGCCCTTGGAACCGAGCTAGGAACGAGGTTGTGGTTAAAGGAGCCCTTTGTCTCGCAGAAACAAAGTGCGCATGGTGCTTTTGTGAAATTCTGGTTACGGATACATTTTAAATGAATTTTTAGTTTGTTAACTTTTTGTCATTCATTATGACACCTGCTAGCATGGTAACAACTCATCAAGTAACTCAGGACCCAAAAAGGGAAAATTTCTAGGGAATAAAGCAGTCAAAGGAATAGGCTTTGATTCTGTCTTCTGTAATCTAAAATGTTTGCAATAACTACTTTACTCTCTCCCTTCTCAATTTAACTTTCAGTCGTCTACTGCAACACTGAATTTTCAGGTATTTTTCTGCTCACACTGTACTACGCAAATGTTCCTAGAACACGGACAAAAAGGGTAAGTTCTGAAAGGAAGGTGGAGCTAACCCAAACAACTTTTCTGTGATTTTTCCAAGACAATTTCAACGAACCTCTTGGGGACCCGGGAAAAGGTTCGAAATAACGAATCTGGTGTCAAATGTCATTCTTTTTCAATCTCTACTAAGATGTGGGTGTCTGTACACTGTATATAAAATAATACTGAATTGACATATATCGTCCTTGCACTTATGGGCAGCAAGCAATTTTTCGATGAGACACTGAGATAGTTCATGAGTTTTCTGTCAGTTGAAAACAAAGCATCTCTTGATTTTCTGAACTAAGTTTGTTGACGAGAACGAGCAGCTAAGCAAAGAAATTTTAGTTTTACATCTCGTCTCTTATCAATTTCTTCCGTTTTGAGTGTGTTCCTCTCTTCGATGTTGATTCTAAATATTGGGGATGTACTTAACCCACTGACGCCCAATGCGCCCCTATGCGCCCTAGAATGAGCGGGCGTCTTGTTCCACTTGTGACGTCATCAGTTTAAGTGACGCTAAAAACCTTTGATAGTCAGTTGATGCAACGCAAAAAGATCTTGTAAATGATGCCTGAACGACAATGATCGGATCAAGTAAACCTGAATAACAGCCAGAAAACCACGGAACTTTTACCTCAAAAACACAAGAAAATCATGGCCTTCCCACCGACTGCTACTTTTGGCCAACTCTTTCCTTTTCAAACGAGCTTTGAGGCCAAACTTTTCTCATCGCCGAAAACCGTGGTGGTTTGGCTAACTCGACAGCAAAAAGCGAAAACCGAAATGAGAACGAAAGCAACGGGCTTGTGCGCTAAATCTCGAAGAGCCGTAGACGGTGGAGTTTTTCGCGTAAAAAAACTGTCAAAATTTTGAATTGTGCGCATGCCCGAACTCAAAATGCTAGAAAACGTCCTCAAACCGAAAGAAACGGCAACTGTCCATGCTAGAAAGCACTTTTCATGAGGATTGGGACAAAATTGGGTCAAACAGGGCCAAAAAAGGTCATTTGCTGCTTAAAAGTACCATTTTTTCGAAGCTTGTCGGGTGTCAATGGGTTAAAAATACAGGAGACTCTCACAGGGGAAGCAAATTTGGTTCGAGTTAAGGACGGTGCCTCCTAATACAGATGTATTTTTGCAAAGGTTATGACTGTGCGGGAAAAGTAGATCTTAGCAAGGGTTATTGGAATCCAAAAGGAAAAATGTGGGTAACCACGCATTTTTCATAGATAATCAACCATAATTCTAAAAAAAAGCGTTAAAATACAAAGAATGTATGCCAATTTCTTTCCAAATTTAAGCTCAATTATCTCTGAAAAATTCTCGGTCACCCCCAATTTTCTCTTTGGATTCTGGTAGCCCTTGCTAAGAACTGCTTTTTCCAAATAGTCTTAAACAGCGCGAAAATATTGTTGTATTAGTGAGCAAATTCCTTAAGAAACCCGAATATCCCGATATGCACAGAACGTATGCGCAGTAACAAAAGGAGGCACCGTCCTTAACGGGCTCCTCGAGATGTCTGAGCTTCGAGATGTCGGATAAAATAACAGTGTTACGCTGAAGTAAATGCTCGAGAACTGGTCTCGAGTTCGACATAACGGGACTCCCCTTTAATATCGATCCTGGCCACCCGCAGCCAAAGACACGTATACGACTCGTATACAGTAGAACTATACTATCTCCAACTATAACCCGTCTACCTGGGATATGCTTACCACTTTGCAGTCATTTACCGTTTGGAAATCGAGTCCCCCGGTATCTCGAAAAAATTGTGACTTACCATGACCTGAATGAACAACTCTGACTTATCTCAAACTGCAATAATTCTTGGAATGTTTTACTAAGTGCACGGATCAAAGTTGCACGAGGTTACCTTAGAACAAAATATTTTCTAACAGCTGAAGACGCATGATAACTCCTCAGGCGGTGAAAAATTATATATAGAGAGAGGATATTGCCTGTCGGCGCGAAAATATGAATTTTATTTTCGAGTGGCAAAAACTATTTTACAAAAGAGTGCAGCGACTAAAACATTGTTTTATACCAATAGAAAATTAATTCATATTTTCCAGCCACCTTGCAATTATCTTTTTATTATTGGACAAAAGTATTTTTGCACAAACAACAGTGTAAAAGTGGTAAATGATATCATAGCTATCCATACGTACAAGTAAGGATATGGAAAATGCGCCACTCGAGTCCCGGATGTAGTTTCTCATGAGTGGTCTATTCACCATTAACACACTCTTGTCGTTATAAAAAACAATAATTTATTGCTTATTTTCAAGTGTACTCAG
Source organism: Siderastrea radians (assembly GCA_964017195.1). NCBI lineage: Eukaryota > Metazoa > Cnidaria > Anthozoa > Scleractinia > Rhizangiidae > Siderastrea > Siderastrea radians. The sequence goes on from OZ024892.1 coordinate 32,383,634, forward strand.
ACCAAAAGGAAAATGTTTAATTACGGTTAAAACATGAAGCGAGGCCGGAAGGATTTTTTTCTAATGAAGATCTCGAATGCAGAGTCGGCTTTAAAACAGGCTTCTGAAATCCGTTGCGACCCTCTCTGATCTCAATGTCTTGGCCGAGAAAATAAATAAAAAAGTACCCGGAAAGAGAAGGGCGAATTTTAGTTGTTGACAATAAAAATACAATAAGAATAAACACTGCTCGAGGGAAAAAATTAGTCATGATCAACTGTTTTGTCTTTAAAACATCATGCGAACCACACAACCTTTCTTAACGTTTCCCTGACAAAAATAGACTTTCGCTTGCACGGATTCGGCGCATACGCTTTGATTCAAAAACAAAGCTATGACAGTTCGGAGTGCATTCGTAAGTGTATTATTCAGCCTAATTACAACTGGAAAAGTATAGCGGATATTTATTGAAGGTAAGATCATCCACACTGAGGCCCAAACAACAGTATACGATAGCAAGGAAATGAAACTAATAAAAATGTAAATTCCGGGCTGAGTTCAAGAAAGGCTTTAACAAAACATGAAAGATGACAGGTAAAAGTGGCGGATTTGTTGGCACGAAACAGCTTTAGACACAATATAGTGGAAATCAGACAAGACACGAAAGGGGCTTTCACTTCACAAAACGCGAAAAAGCGCTGGAGAAAACAAGAGAAGCCATTAATTCCAGCTACTTGACCCCGGGGGGGGGGGGGGGACTCTCATATGAAAGTGACGGGGATGCTCGTCGGAAAATTAGAATTAAACCCCTAAAGGAGACCAATCTGGGCGTGGTTCAGGCGTTCTTTGACCCCTGAACGAGACCATGCTAAAACAGACAACCAAATAAGAGCTTCAGTGATTTTAAATGCGCTAAAGATTGACGCCGGTTGGTTTTTTCATATAGATATTTCCTTACGCACACCCTAAGCGATACCTGAATGGGTAAAAATATTGGCTTTCCTTCCTAAAAACCCTAAGCGAGACCAAAATCTGCAATTTACAACCCTAAGCGAGACGACGAGCATCCCCGTCACTTTCAAATGGGAGTCCCCCCCCCCCCGGGCTACTTGAGTCCCTCAGAATGTGAGGCAGACTTGTTGTTAGGAGAAAGGTTGCAGCAGCCCTCATCCGGAGCTATGGCAACTATAATCTTCTTCATAATTATCCACATCTTAACATTTCCTTTTACCGCCTGTTTGAACACGCTGGTGATGATCGTTGTAAAGAGAAAAACCCAACTGAGGGCCCACAAGTCAAACATTCTCCTCGCTTTATTAGCGTCGACAGATTTCACTGTCGGAGTTTTAATTCAGCCCGTTTTCATCGCAGTGTTAGTAATGTTCTTACTTAATGAGCCGAATGGATATTGTGTACTGCGAGTTCTCTTTCCCTTTATGTCTTGTCTGGTTGTTGCTTCGCTGTTTCACCTGGCCTTGATAGCTGGTGAACGGTATCTAGCCATGAAGCACCCTTTCGCTCACCTAACCATCGTTATCGAAGCGTGTCTACTAATTGTTTCTATGTGGGCGTGGCTCCTGTCTGTAAGTCTGCACATTCCATTTGCCCTTGATAAGAGGCGGCACGCACCTATCGGAAAGCTTAACAGGATTGGCTGAGAAGACAAAAGAACAAACAATAAAACAATGACGCTAGCCCTTAAAACAATAGAGGTGCGTGATACAGGAAGCCAATAAAATTACAGGTTCCGAAGAGGTGCGTGGCTTATGTTGATAAGCGTGCATTTATGGGGGAATTACTAATGTATTCGTCAGCATAACAGTTGCCTCTATCGTTTTCTGTCATGTTACTGCCTACCGTGAAACCCGCCGACATGAAAAACAAATCGCAGATCAGCAAGTTACCCAAGATGCAAGGGAACAATTTCAATACAATAAAAAGGCACTTAAACTGACAAGCACTATTTTGGGGGTGGTAGCATTATGTTACATGCCCCTTTTCGTTTCTACAGTTGTTACAGTAAGGTTTCGCAGTAAACTCTCTCAGGAAACAGTGTACATATTTTTCTTTTCTGCTTTTTCAATAGTTTTATTAAACTCGTTATTCAATCCAATTATTTATGCGACCCGAATGAGACAGTTTCGCCTCATGTTTATCGAGTTAAGCTGCAGAATTGTAAACATTGCCGAGGCCGAAGAAATTGAGATGCGAGTATTTAGAGTGTCAAGCGCTTTGGGGAGACTTAAGCCGCGGCTACACGAGCGATTTTTTGCTTGCGATGGTGATGCGATTTTTTTTGAAAATTGTCGCGTCACCAGCGCGCGGAGAAAATCGCATGTGTAGCCACCCTCGCACAGGTGATGCGACAGATGAAAAAATCGCAGAAAAAAATCGCGAGAAATTCAATGAGTTGAATTTTTTGCGACAAAATCACGGACTTCGTCAGAGGGTGGCTACACAGGCGATTTTCGCCGCGCGCTGGCGACGCGACAATTTCAAAAAATCGCATCACCATCGCAAGCAAAAAATCGCTCGTGTAGCCGCGGCTTTAAAGCAGAACAACAACACGAAGGACAAGATCAACAAAATGAAAAACAAGTTAATTTAAACAAAAGTGGCAATCACAACAATGGGCTGCCACAGCATGACAATTGCATTGCAGATGGAACAGGCGAAGAGCAATTGTCGTTCACCGTGTAAAGTATTGTAAAATGCGCAAGTTTCATTTGGTATAAAAATCCTAACAAAAAGCAATTTTGACATCAACTTGATTTAAAGAAACTATTATAGTTAAGGTTAAGAAATTGTCTTTAGCTAATTGTGTCCAAATAAATATACACATACTTGAACGGCATGCAGACAGCACCATTGGCGTGTATTTTTCAGTCACAAAAGGGTCGGGAGAATTCTCTTGAAGTGGAATAATGGAAAAATGGCCTTTTGCAGTAGGATAATAGAATAATGGCCTTAGTTTTTCAGGAATAATGGACTAACGATTTCTCGTTGAATAATCATTTCCCTACGAACACCCTCCACATCTTGCCTTAAATTTTTCGCCAATATGTTGCTATAGAAACAGCTCTAATCTGATTGGTTCTCGTTGGTTTCTTTTGGGTTTTTTTTTTGGTCAATCAGAACCCATTTGTCATTGCACTCGTGTTACAAGAAACTGCACTCCTTTTTTAGCCCATCAGAATTGAGTAATCTCAGGATGATGCAGGGTTCTACAAAAGCCATTCTCATGGCTGCGAGAGAGGAGAAAGCAAACACGGCTAAAATCCAAGCGGACCATATTTTCTAGTAACTTGTGTCCGTGTGAACACAATTTACGGATTGGTGTCCAGATAGACGAAGTTCACCTCAATAAACTGTGGCACGCGCGTTTTTTTCTATTTATAGTCGCATTTTTGTGGCATTGAATACAAAATCGAATCTGCACTCTTTTCGACTTACACACGCCATTCATCCTTCAAAGTTAAGTGTACGACTTATTGTTTGTGCTGATATTGAGATGATTTTATGCGATTTTTTGTTTGTTTTTTTTTTGAAATTTTTTTAGAACTTGAGTTATCACCTCTTTTCTCCCCAAGGGAATTTTTTTTTCTTTCCGAAGAAAGTACGAGCGACTTGGAGCAAGTCTTTTAAAGAGAGTACAAGGCGGTCTTTTGGGTAAAATAATTGTCAAGCAAGCTTTCTACTGTACAAATTACTAACCGTACAGATATTGCAGTACACGATATTTGTTATTTATACAACATCTAGTTGGGTTGGATGATAGTAACAATTTATTATCAATCTTAACTGAATTTTTTTTTCACGTGCGTTGATAGAGAGATACAGAGATTCTTGAAGTAATGCTAAGTCCATTTGGTATTTCTAAATATTAAATTAAATCAATAAAGGGATAAATAGACTCGCCACAATGAATTTAGTATAAAAGCGAAGTTTTAAGACGTGAGAATTTCATGATTTTTAAAAAGAAATGTGGGGTGTGTGTGCATACATTTCAGTGAAAAGAAAATCAACTGTTTTGTTATTATTTTTTATCTCCTCAAGTCCCAGTCACTGTGACAAATCTAGTCAAAAACGTAGCTTTTCAATTGATTTATTATTTAAAAATGTCATTCTAACCATAAATTGTGCTGTTGACAGCTTCTTTAAAACTGAATGCTCCTGGGTCTCCAAGAAAAAAAGTTTTTGACTCTTCTTTGTTCCTACTGTTCAATACTCAAATGTCTTTAACTTCAACAATTCTCTGCATATATTTTTCGTTTGTACATAATAATTCCTGCTACTGTAACGTCAACACCTCAGGTATATATTAAATGATCACGAGCTCAGTTTTTGGTAATTTGATAACGAAATTATCGTAGATCCTATCACTCTGCACAGCAGATTAAATGATAGAGTGCAAGTTTTGGGGACACACAGAAGAAGAGTATGCACAAGGGGAAAAGGACACAATCTCTCCTTGTTCATACTTCTTGTGCGTTTACGAAATTGCACCCGCCATTAACTCTTCATGGCTGTTTTAAAACATTAGAAAACAGCACAAATTTTCTTGACTTACCTCTATAAAGGTTTTTTTTAAGGCCTTTATCACAAACTAATTTTCACAATGACAACCAAATGAGGAAGGCAACCTGTGCCAAAAACTATTTTGACAAATTCTCCTTACTAGAACCTGAACAGTAACGAGAATGTTTTAGCCAACTCTTTTAAGAGTAGGCCAACTGCTTTTCCAGTTATTCAATTAACATTGAACTGTCAGTCCTCTGACAACAGGTTGGTGCAGAAACCTAAGATTTTTATCAGAGAATCCAAAACAGACCAGACCACTGTAAACAGAACCTTGATGTTGTGTAATATTGCCTTGTAAAACCACCAGTTTCACTAAAACATTTCCCTTCACAGCAAGACCTTGTTGTTGTTTCAGTCAGCTTCACTGCTGTTAAGTTTAGCCTTCACACCCTCAAGATACAGCTTAAATTCCTCTTCAAGGTTGTCATCTGATGTTATCGCCCACAGACATGCTGAATAGTGAATGCAGTTTATGGATCGCAGAACCGTTGGTGGTGAGCTCCTCTTATTGGATACACAACTGAAAACAGGGTTCCAAGCCATGCATGGTCTCCCAGAACAAAACACTTGGGTTTGCCAGAGGCCCCCGACTTTGCTCCGTTCAAATCGCACATGAACAAAACCCATAAGTCCAGTTACGAAGCTACTGCCTTGGTCTGTTTGAAGCTGATCAACAACCACAAAAGTTCTCTCAGACACACCTTGTACTAGAGGCACACCTTTGTGACTGCACTGTCTATTCAGTTCCTTTAACGAGTCAGAAACCTCAGGGGTTAGATATTCACTTGATAGTTTCTCATCATTAAGTTCTAGCACTCTCGAATTGGTTGTTGTTCCCTGTGAACGACAAATCTTGGCGTGTTCACACAAGAAGGACATTGGCTTGTTGCCCAGTTCTCTTGCTGTCACACAAGGAGGGTAGTCGCATGAGTACACATCTCGCATCCTGTTGTCTGGGTCGCTGCGTTCACACCAAACAAAGCACCTATGATCCGGACCCACTTTGCTTCTTCGTACAGAAAAAACAGTCACTATTGAGTTTGATGGAATTTGAAGCTGAATAGCTTGCAACATGTGCTTCCTGTTTCGCCTGAATGGAGGATTAGCCTCGTTTAACAAAAACTTGCAATGCTTGCACACCTTGGAACGACAGCCAATGAGACACTGGCATTTCTGACAAGGCATCACACCACGTCTGGTTGCATTTCCAGGAAGCATTCTTAAAAAAAGAAAAGAAAACATTTAATCTCTGAACAGTTCATCAGAGAATGACTGTACCTACTACAGATTCACTCTTCTTCAATGCAAGGTGATATTGGTGCAGACACAGCTGAAGGTTGAGCCATGATAGTAAAAGGGGGGGGGGGGGGTCTTAATAACGAGTCATGAGCCTAGTTTTCTTCAATTCACAAATCATGCATTTATTTTTGGGTACTTCATGCATTTTCCATGTAGTGCAGAAAACCAGCATCACCACTTATTTGATTCGTATGAAATTTAGTTTTCAATAGCATAGTATTAAGACTTTCTATCAGGCTTGTGCAAAGTGTGAAAGATGTCCTGGAAAGCTTAGGTCGGACCAAGAAGACATGCCAAAAGTGAAAGGTCGGTTTTATGCAGCACAATTTGTGTCGCTGGAGAGAAAGAATTTGGACAAGCATCTTAAATGGCCTGAAACAGTGCAAATCCTATTTATTTTACATGTAAAAAATCAAACTTTTGATCTCATTTATGTTCATGTGCGAGCTAAAAATTTGGCCAGACTATGTCATTAACCAAAACCAATCTGTTTTTGTTTTGTTTCTTTTTTCACCTCTTTATTGTATAGCATTTGCCAGGAGCCTAACTCCTGCACTTGTTGAGTTGTATATGTGTTTTGAAGACAAAAGCAGAGTTAACGATTGGTTAGATAATAGAATGCGGTTGACCTATAGCTAACAGGATCCTATCATCTGTATACAAGCATTGGTGTCTTCAAGTTCAATTTTATCATTTTCACTTTTTTAAGGATAAATTGTGACCCTCCATATGGCTTTGATGCTAAAGGTGATAGCACGCTCACAAAACACTTGCACAACACGATTAGTGTGTCCTAAGACACGGAATGTGTGAACAGCTAGTTGACTCTTTGTTTTAATGTACATTTTCAGTGAATTCATGAATCACAGCCCCCATAATAGGCAGATCATGCAGCTCAAGCTGGGCCATTTATTCTTGTCTGAGTTTGAGCTGTTTTTCACCCATCACAAACTTAGTTTTGCTCAAATCACACATCAGGCATAACCCCTTTACCACCCTGTTAAACTACTGTGTGTTCTAAGGCAATTGTCTATTTGGATTTAAAACAGCCCCCATTTTTTCAACAATCTATCTTATTCAGATGTTTTACTATTCCATTATGCTCTAATAAGCTGTTGAAAGGCAAAAAAGTGATTTTTCTCCTCTAAGGCCTGGTAAAACTAAATAAAATTGACAAAGGAAAAATCGAAAATACCTAATTTTTTATTATTATATATTTTGTTTGCCATATGTCACAGTTTTAGATGTTGGTATTGGCTTTTCAAAGCGAAATCTGGATTGCCCAAAATTTCAATTTAACCGTTTTTGAGGATTTTTTGTTTATTGTTGTCATTGAAATATAAATTTTCACAAAATGTAAACCACACTAAAGTTCAATCCAAGACCAATAACTGGTACAAATTTCATGTCAATCTGACAATGAGAAGACTGTCTAGGAGCCCATTGTAAAAGTAAGGTGCAATCCAAAAAAACTGTATCGAAACACCTTAAGACACTGTATGTAGCCAGTTCAAGATACATGTATTACATGGATGAGAGATAGTTAAGCAAATCAAAAGGAAACGGCTTTGGTTCGAGACACGCAGTAGGGGAATCGACATAGCCAATTTTAAAGAGCTGAAGTCAACTGTATGCCAGATTAGTTAAGGTGAAATGGTAGATTTTCCAAGAACATACCTTATCTGTGATTCTGTGGGCTTCACTTCAGCAACACTGTCACCTACATCCCCAGCAACAGTGGAATCTACACTTGGTTGAATTTCCATAACAGCTGAGCCTTCATCAACAGATTTGGGTCTTATTTTCCTGTACTTTGCTTGACTAGACATATCGTCCTCCACTATAACATGCTTAGTTTTAAATCTTATCAGACTGGATGCACTTGTGCTAGGCTGAGTATTTCCACTAACAGGGTCTAACACAGTCCTTATTTTCTTTCCATTCTGCTGTGCAAGATGTCCCAAGAACAGTGCCACAGAATTGGCATCATAAGCATTCTCTGGACTTCTCACAGTCCCAGCTGGTACAAGTGTATTATCTTGTCCCTGTTCAGTCTCAACATCTCCACCCTGCTCTTCTTGCTGATCAGGGTCTTGAATCTCCGTACCTGCTTTGTCAGCTTGTACTTCAGTCTCCGGGGCTATGTACACACTGCTGTTTTGGTTTTGTACTAAAAGAGTGTGGATTAAATCCTGCAGGCTTGTGTGGTAACTCCTTTTCCCAGCTGCCATGTCACTACTATTTTGCTGGGATGTTTCTGCTTCTAAACCTTCAATGGCATTGATACTCGATTGGGTGTCCTGTTCATAACTTTCAGTCACAGTAGCTTCAGAAACTTCTTCCGCTTTGTTGGCAGTATCCTCTCCAGTTGACGACACTTCCGCAGTGTTAGAAGTTGACACTTCTGTTTCATTTTCAATCTGGACACCTATTTCCAAATCAACAATGCGCTGACCAGCCTTTCCTGAATCTTTACTTTGGACTTTTCTTGAACGACTTCTTTTCTGTTTGCCAAAGGAACAATACTTGCACTGCTTTGAACGGTAACCAATCTTCTTTGTACAGAGGGGACATGTCTTGACTCCTCTTCTTGTAGCATTTATACCCAGTAATCTGAAAAAAAGGAAGACAAAGTTTTGAGTGTAACAAACTTTATCTTGATCACAGAGGAACACATGAGCAATGGCCACACATACTGTAGCATTATCCAGACTGGGGCACAGCCCTTGAATAACTCAACTGGAAACCAATAATAATAATACTAATACTAATAATAATAATAATAATAATAATAATGATAATGATAATACACGTACGTTAATAATATAATATTGAAAACATCACATAAAGCTAGAAATAAGGTAAAAGTACAGTAAAAGTTGCACTTTGGGCCACAAATGGTCGCAAATAGACCATATGGCCAAAGGTTAATCCAGTTTCTAAAGCACTTAGGAATATTACTACTCCATCACCCCTCCCTTCACTGGAAAAGATGCTAGTCCATTCCAGGTTTACCCTACGCATTTTTTAGTGGTACCCATTAAAGCCCTTAAGTGGGGATGCAGTGGTGTAGTGGTTAGTGCATTAGACTTCAGATCCAAAGGTTGGTGGTTTGACGCCTAGCCCCTACCATCATGTTGATTCCTTAGACAAGATACATTACCCCACATTGTCTCTCTCCACCCAGATGTACAAAATGGGTACTGGCGACATACTGCTAGGGGCAACTCTGTGGTGGACCATCATCCCATCCAAGAGGGAGTAGCAATACTCTCAGTTGCTTCATGCTATAGATAGTGGGTTAAGCTCCGGCAGTGTGGGCCTTCTTGGCTCGTGTGCAACTTAACCTTACCTAGCTGTTAAAATGCTGGGTAGCAAAAGACAACATGGAGTAAAGTTTCTGGTCTGAAGAAACAACATGACACTGCAGACACCAACTTACAATGCTGGACAGAAGTGCTTGGGACACAGCTTAGAATTTAAGACACCAAGAAAGAAATTCTACTTTTTGCTCAAAGGAAAAGAATGATCTTTAAGTGCATTTCAACGAGTCCCCTGCCCCCTCCCCCACCCCCTTCATAACAACGTTGACATGTGAGAAATATTCTGGACACATGAGCTAAACATCATAAGTGGGGGGAGGAAGTGGGAGAGATGAGGAGGGTGGGGAGGGTGGGGAATGAGAAGGGAAAGGACTAAGAAGATTGGAATCTATCCCAAGACTTTTGACCACCATTGTAGCATTGGAACACCAAACCTCCAATCTTCCAGTCAAAAGATTGAGTCACTAACCCCTACGCCACCATGCATTCACTTGAAATTAATAAAGATTAATCCATGTGAGTGGCCACTCTCACAAGTGACTGTTGTTTATCAAACCCTGTTTAAATTAGTTCAGAGGTAAAAAAAGGTAAGTGAAGTCAGCAAGAGCCACAGGAAAACCACACAGCCAGAACTTTTCCCTGGTTCCGCTGTGGCATGAAGCAACTGGGAGTATTGCTACTCCCTGTCAGATGGGATGCTAATCCATCATAAGGTTACTCCCACCAGCATGTCACCAGTACCCATTTACATACCTGGGTGGAGAGAGACAATGTGCAGTAAAGTTTCTAGTCTAGGGAGATGACACGATGGTAGGGATCAGGCCTCAAAACACTGACTTTCAGATCTGAAAGTCCAACACTACACCATCAGTCTGATAAAGACTTCAACTGGTTTTCACAGGTGGACAAAAATCTTTTAATTAAACACTTTTTACAACAGCCCCAATTTTTCCGTCTTGGGATCCCGGAGCCCTGCATTTCTCAACCAAGAGCCCTGGGAACCTTAACTCCTTAAGGACTACAAAATGTATGCTATCAGTAGAAATTTTCTTAGCTCAGGTTTTCCTTTTGCATGGGAAATATTCAATTTTGCAGTTTTCCACATTGAGATTTTAGAAAATATAATACCTCAAATCTGCACTCTTACAAGTTAAAAAAGCTTCATCTACCTTCCAGATGAGTTTGCCTCGCCATCAGCTTCACCCAGCTTTTCACCTTCAGCCTCAGAATTTGCAGGTTTAGGTTCGATTTTCCGCAGTCCTTGTGCCTGCACATTGCTGAACAAAATAGTGCTGCCAACAACAGCTGCACCAGAACCCGCCAGAAGCTTGGTCAAAACTTCGCTTCCAGTCGAAGAAGCAGCGTTGTTGGTGGTCAATAATTTAACAATGACATGCTCCTCTCCGCCTCCAATAATTGCGCTCTCTAGGATCGGAGCCGGAGTGGAGTCTTGTTCTGTTGATTGTTCGCTCCACATTGTGTCATTTGTATCAGCTGTCTGCCGTAGTTCTCCACATGTAAACAACGTATTTTGACCACTTCTTTCTCGCTTTTTGAACAACTTCTCAGCCAAAAGCCGCTCACTATCGACGTAAAATGTCTTCTTGTCGCCTAACAACGGACAAGAAGAGCTTTTCCTCGGACAAACGACGATTTAAAGGCAAGAAACGGGCGCCCACTGACACAAAGAATCCTAAACATGGCGGATCAGAATTTCGTCACATGCCAGCGATGCCTGCCGCTGATATGTTGAACACGTGACCAGACTAAAAGGGTCACCAGGGAAAAACTGACATTGTAGGTCCAAAATGTGTACGTGTTTCTAAACAGCCAACACGTAACACGTCGCTTACAACATAATAACCATTTCGATTATTTCCCCGACAACAAACGAATAATCAGACATTTTTCATCCATTGTAGGATGCGGTTCTCTACCATATGAGCAGAGTAACTACCCTAACCAGAAACTCATAAGGACTTGTTCAACTCCTTATGAGTTTCTGCCCTAACCTACTTTTGTTTCAGGCCTACCGGACTGTGTTGAACCGTGTTGGTTAAGCAAACAAGTCTTTCTAATGGCGATGTTTGGGGTTTTTGAAATGATGTAATCGGTATAAAGGTAAAAACATGTTGTCCTTTGTTATTCTTTGTATGTTATCCTGCGTTTGCTTTGCTGGTGTGAGGATTGCGAGATCGGCTTTACAAACTTGTGTAGGCCTTGTAACAAGCGCACTCTCCCTTGATTATAACCTCCAAACGACTGTGGGCAGGGTACTCCAAAGGCTGGAAAATCGTGCTCCCAGGGGCTTTTCCTCTCCAAGCTATGACACTAGTGCTAAATATCTCTTTGAAGTACTTGGCTCAAAAAATCTTGACTTTCAATATCAGATTGCCCAAGCTGTTATATATGATGTTATGACCTAAGTTTAAGCACTTTAACATTTTCATCTCAAAGAGATTTTATTCGATCCATAAATGCTCTCATGGTCGTTGTTGGTCGTTGTTCATCGCGTAACAAATGTTTGAGAATTTCTGGACGAATTTTGAAATGTTTTAAAGAAGAGAAAAGGGGGGAGATTAAGAAATTATAAGGCAAAGAGAAAATTGAGGATTTGAAGGTAATTGCATTAAATTTGAGGTTAATAATTAACTACACAGATACCGGACAGTCCCCTACCAACCCAAGGTGCTCAAGCGCCCGTTAACGGACTAACTGGTGTCGTGTATCTCCTTGTTTCCATTTTTTATTCCTTTAATAAATCCCTCTCTTTTTCACAAGCTTATCCGACAAGAAAGTCCCCTTAAGATGTACCGAAGTTCAACTTGCTATTCCTCTCCTCTTAGAGTCCTCGTACACCACTTTCTTTCAAAACATGCAGCTTTAGCTGTCAGGCCCGTAGCAGGGGGAGGGGCAGGGGGGGACTCGAGTCCCCCCCCCAGAATTTTTGGAAGTTACTGAAAAACATTACAATTAATGTGCCAAAAGATATATCATTAAAACAAATGAATGTGCAACAATCAGTCTTGAATGCTGATGCTAAAAGTGCCTTTTACAATTTCACGGTCTTTAACAGGGTTCGACATCTGTTGAGTCACTTGCCACCGGGCAAGTGGGCTTCAAAAATCTACTAGCCCTGTACATGGGTGGTCTGACGTCGTAAGCTGACAGATGATTATATGTATTCCATTAGCCAGAATTCTTGTACATTAATATAGAGTAGCAATGGTATTAACAGCAAGAGAAAAACAGAAGTAGAAGAAGATAGCGTCAGTATTAAAAGTAGTATGAAGCAGAATCAGGTGCAACCTAAAGAGTGGTTAATGTAGTGGCATCCAGGGCGCCGCACATTTTAGTCGCTCAGGTTCCTTACCAATGTCTTTCTTCACCCATATCACTTTGACCCTGGCAGTATAGCTAAAGACTGTGAAGGACCTTAATACCTTTAATACCTAAGCGACTTCTGTGTATTTGCTGCAAGCTTTAAGCCCATTGTTGTAAAACAAGTCTTAAAACAGGTCCGAAATTCGTAGCTTAGCTGTCGAAATGTTTGAATTTTAACAATCCTTGTAACTTTAAGGATACTTTTTTTGCTATAAATCTGGTGGATGTTGTCATCAACTTTGTCAGCGAAAAAGCAAACAGGAAGCAGCTTTTTGGCAAGTTTTCAACGAACGATGTCCCCATAAAGGTGTCCTTTTCGACAAAATCGACACAAACTGTGGCATTGTGAACAGTGTTAGTATCTCTCTGCGTCTGTCTTTTGACGGGGGGGGGACTTTGACTAGGCCAATTTGCTCAGCCCCCCCAGTTACTTCAGCCTTGATACGGGGCTGGCTGTAGTGGTGTGGTACTCCTAATGAAGTCCAAGATAGTGCAGCCTCGTTCAAATTTGAAAAAGGGAAAAAGTCCTGGGAACGAGGTTGAAGATAGCATACACTCAGCTTACGGTTGCGGCTGGGTTCTCATTTTAAGAACCACTCTTAGGCTGCATAACAGGCTTCGAAAGGGGTGGGAGGAGGAGGAAGATCGATAGTGCTACGTGCAAACATAGGACTCGAGTGGAGACAAGTTACTTGTACCCAGCCTGGTAACCAGGGCATTTCCCTTGCAGAAAATCCTTGCTCCCCTTCTTCCGCACTCTTCATAACACATTTGAACCTTCCGTAAACAGAAGGAATAAGTTTCCTGTTTATGGGATATATCTTTTTGTTTCCCTATATTCTGCGTGGAAGGCGCTAAAAAGAGGGGGGGTTAAGGACGCGCGAGCGCTGAGCACGTGCTCTGACGAGCTCCATGCCCGCGACTCACGCTTCGCGCCCGCGATTCTCTGTTTTCTAGCTCCTCTTTGGGCGTCTGTCACGCATATATATGTCTGTTACTTTCTAAGTTATCTAAGAATACGAGGAACCAATGAAAACTTCTTTACTAGAAACGGACCGCTGAAAATTTCGTTTTGCGGGTATCGCTCTAATTTTAGTTCTTTGCTTCCTTTTATATCCTTATTCTCTCTCTCTCCCTCCCTCTCTCTCTCTCTCTCTCTCTCTCTCTCTCTCTCTCTCTCTCTCTCTCTCTCTCACACACACACACACACACACATTGTGCAGTGCCACTGCCATAAATATGCGCATTATACCCTAAGATGTTACAAGATAGCTAAAATTGTAGACAGTTTGAAAACTAAAAGTGCATTTTCCCCTTAAAGGTACGGGCAAGTGGAGCTGGCAAAGTGCCCCCGAAACAGGATCAACTTTATGATGTGCGATTTTTTGCCAGTTTCGGAACACTTAAGCCACTAACTGACTTCGAAAAGTTCGTGATTCTTTTCCCTAGTAGTCGACAGTGCTCTTATATGGTGGATAGCAAGGGGGTAGTTAAATCCGGGGGGGGGGGTACTTAACTATTTAAATTAAAGGACCTTTTAAATACCTAAATGACAGATTTCCGACCCTTTCATATACTTCAGCTCGCGTAATCCCTACCTTTTTATATACCTGAAGCCTGAGAGAGATACCCCTTTCCGGCGGAGCCTCCCCGTATAGGCCATTATAAGTAGTACACCCCCAGCGAGCGTTAAATAAGCCAAATCATTGTCAGGGTGGTGGGGTAGTCCCTAGTGTTGTGATCTGCCCTGGGTAGGTGAGTCCTGGGGGGTACTCCCCTTTCTTGCTCCACAAGAAAGGGGTGCCTTTTTTTACGGTGGTCCATGTAAAGTGACTTGCTTGCCTTTTTTGCGCTTGCAGTATCCAATAGGGTAGGGAAATCTTTTGTTTAGTATGTTAGAGGGTCGCCGAAATACACCTTATACTGACAAAAATAGCATCTAAGTCTAAGTACTAAAAATCAGTTTGCAAAACACTGGCAGAAATTGCAACGCAAAAATGCGAAAGTTTTGGAGCCTTTAAGCAAGTAAAATCCAGCGATGATAGTGTTTGGCTTACTATTGAAGTATTAAAGACGTGCAATTTTTCTTCTAGGTGTATAAAAGGGAAACCATTTCGATTAGTATAGTATAATTAGATCAGTATATTAAAGGGGTAAGGGTTTGAACTTAGGGGCGGAGCCTCCCGTACGAAACTTTAATGAGTCCCCCCCCTCCCCCCTGGCAGGGAGTAAGTTGACATCTTAACGTATCAGAGCGCTTTCGGTATTTTTGCACTAAAAAAAATTAGGAGAAGAAAGAGAGGAGAGAGAGTCAAAGACGCGAAGTTCCTGAGGAGCAGCTCCTGTACTTTCGGGATGGCCGTTACTGTTGAACTGCTAAAGATGCGTGAAATGACATACAAGAAACTCACTTAGGTATTCATTGTCACAAATGAGTTTCCCATTGATTCTACAAAGTATTAAAAAGTACTTAAGCAACTTTTTTAAATTAATACCTTTATTGAAGCACAAAAAACTTTAAACAATGCTTTAGAACACATAAGAAAACTTCACCAAAAAAAGAAAGCCTGAACAAAAAAACCTAAACAGCACTACAATACTCTAATACCTAGGCAAAATACTCAACGAGAAAGTTTAACAATAGGTCTATATACAGAAAAGCGTATACATATGTCACGTATACAGTACTATTGTCTGGGATCCGCCCCTTTCGAAGGGCCTTACAGTTGAGAGGAGGTGTCTTTTGGGAAACGCAGTCGAATCTCCCAAAAGCAGACGCCCTCGGGAAGTAGAAAAGGTGTCTCCAAATATGCCAAGGAATGTGTTCAATTCAGAGTTCCGGTTCAGGTGATAGGTCCATGGTTAAACATCGATCACGATTGATCTAGGACAGTTAACCAAGCACTAAGCGTTGTCATAGTTACAGATGATTATGGTAACCTAATCTTACAAGTGGAGGTTAATATAAATTTTTGCTGCTAGGTCAACTATAAACGCAAACATATAGAACTGAAATGCATGGTCAACTGAAAAACATGGCAACAGAAAAACTTGCAATGTTGTCTTTTGCTCAAGTACTTTGGAGAAAGAAAGTAAAAAGAGTGTGTATTTGAATGTGGACGAGTTTAGCAAGCATGCTAGAATTGAAACCACGAGAGTACACACCGCGAGGGCGAAGAAAGGCAAAAACAAAAGCTTTCATTGGTCCCCTACCTCTTCCACTTTCTCGCTCCCCTACCCATTCCCCGTTTAGGCCTGCTACGCGGGCTATCTACCCTCCTGCGTGTGTTCCAGTATACGTAACTACACTTCGTGAGCTAACAGAACAACACCTTTTAGTTAGAATTCCTTGCAGTCTCCCTTTTCTTCATAGCGCAGGTGATTACCCCCCTTGCCATGTACTCCCCTTCCGGGGGGTGGTAATCGCCCGCTTTTATACGCAGTGTGGGTTCGTGGAGCCGGCCCCCTCACACGCCCTTAGTGGTACCTGTATCGCGTTTGATCATCTCTGGATTACCCCCAGCAGGTTCTCATTTATCCAAAGAGAGACAATGTGGAGTAGGTCTCTCGTTTAAGGAAACAACATTGCGACAAAATGCAGAGAATAAGCTTTGAACCAATGAGTCTCCGGACTTCCCGTCGAAAGTTCATTGCACCTGGATCGCACTAGCCAGTACGTACTCCGCTGCTCCACCACTATAATGTTCCCCCCGAAAATTTGGGTGGGGGTGTGCGACGCACTTCTTGAAACCCTCACCCTTTTTCAGACCAAAATACGTGATTTTACCTATCCTGTTTCAGACCAGACCCAAAATGCGATGCCCTAATTCAGACCTACCCAGGAACCACTTCGGTATGCGTAACTGTATCTGAGAAGAACTTCTAATTTCCGATGTTAATCAAAACGGTCTTCTGCTCAGGCTACAAATAGCAGGGGAAAAGCATCTTTGACATTCTGCCTTTGAACAGGAAATGTTGCCAGTTTGTGCTGGATTGCTTTCAAACTAAAGGAATTTAGAGATTCTCGGCAGTGGGATGATATGTCCCCTGATGTGGGCCCCTTGATAGCTCGGGGGGACTCCCAGATGAAAAGGACAGGGATGTTTGTCGGAAAAATTAGAATGAAACCCCTAAAGGAGACCAGTCTGGGCGTGGCTCAGGCTTTATTTGACCCCTTCAGGAGTCCTTGCTAAGCAAGACAACCAAATAAGAGCTATAGTGATTTTAATTGCGATAAAGATGCTGACATCGAAAGCTGTCTTCTGTGATTTAAAAGCATTGTCATGAAATCTTTAGATTTTTGTTCAGTGTCTACCCTTAGCGATACGCGTATGGGCAGGGTAATGGCTCCTGCTATGGGTAAAAATATTGTTGGCTTGATAGCCGCCAAAACTACAACAGTTCCTGGTCAATCGCTAACAAGGGTGATGCTTATTACGTAATGAACAATTAAGAACACCACGTGACCAGCCAATGCCAGGGCCTTTTTCCCACCTCCCCAAATTTAAAAAACGGAAAAAGTCCTGGGAACGAGGTTGCAGGCAGTTGGCCAAGCTGTCATCAAACGTGCGAATTTTATCACCCCTGGCTTTGGTTTATTTCACACTGACATGAGTGGGCTAGAAGGGCGGGGGGGGACTCCCTATATTCGGCTATACGGGTAGGCTCCACCCGAAACGGGAGTCTTTTAATACGCTTACAATATGCAATAGGGTAGGGAAATTTGCTGTTTTAGTATGTTAAAGGGCCGCCGAAATGCACCTTTAACTGAAAGAGGTAGGTAGCGGCACTAAACCAGCTGACCTCTTAGTGAAATTTTGGCACTGAAAATCACAACGCAAAATATTATTACAGAAGCTTGGAACCTTCGAGCGGCTAAAATCCCGCGATGATCTACTACTTTTGGCTTATTTTTAAGGTATAAAAAAGGTGCAATGTTTGTTCTAAGTATATGGAAAGGGTACCATTTTGGCAAAATTAGTGTTTTTAAAGGTATGGGTTGATTTGAACTTCGGTTCGGTGTCTCCGCGCACGAAACTGTATTGAGTACCCCCCGGGAATTTCAGACCGAGTGGGCGTATTTGAATACGAGAAATTGATATCCATGGCATGGCGAAATTGTTACAGGAACGTTCCACGTTCTTCTGCATACAAAACATTCTCATCTGTTTCGGTTGAGTGGAATTAGGGTAAAAAACCCCGGTGATAAATGTTGAAGAGCCATTGTGAGTAAGAAGAATCCAATGCAATGCTCCATTCGCGCATTTATAATTGGCCAACTAATATAATCCGATAAAGTACCACACATTTTAATTGTATTTTTTTTCTTGATATTTTGAAGCTTCAAATTCAAAACACACCCAAGACTATATACGAAGAATGCCTTGCATATATTTAGCTGAGGTGGACTATTTCGGGCCTTTTCGTTGCATGTTTCTCCAGATCTATGTTTTTCTTGGTTGCCTTTCTTGTCTGTTTTGATAACAATAAGAACGTGAATGTATGCAGCACAGAAGCCAAGTGAACCGTTGCGGAGACCGACGCCAAACGACATCATCTTATCGGTTTTACGTTTTTCGTGCGGTGGCCCCCAAATCAAATTATCGGTTTTCCGGAGATCATATTTCACCTCAAACGGCCTTCGTCTTCGGGAAGCAAAGCCAATATTTTCGACACGAAATAGGCAACAGCTTCAGTGTCAAGCGCTCAAGCATGCGAAGTTTCGATGAACGGACGTTTTAATTCAATTTGATTATGTGGCAAGACAGAATGTTGTAATGGTGGGTGAATAAAAACAGAAGACTGCTCTCAAATCATTATGAGTGTTTTCACTTCTGCGACCAAACACCTAATGTTTTGACACATCGCTTTTGTTCTGATTGGTTTAAGTTGATTTAATCGCTCTTTCACTTTGTTTTGAGAAGCTGGTTTGACATGCCGCACAATAAACACCAAAATCACTTCTATTTTAAGCAACTGAGGGATTCAATTACCATACCATTGAAATGACGATTCACGCCAAAATCTAAAGAACGATTCATTCGAGAATCGGAGCATGAAAGAAAAGAGCTTTGTTTAAGGTATGGGGAGGTTTCTCACTCTAACAAAGGGCACGAAAGTGTGATTTTGGCCTTTTAAATCAAGAAACAAGAAACGAAATCGGTTCTGTTTGTTTTTATTAAATCCTTGACGGTTCCACCTTGTTTCTGTCTGCGAAGATTTCGGATCACGTGTCAAAGAACAGATCATCGCTCGGTATGGAAGGCGACGTATTCTTTGTTTCTTCCGCTCTTGTTCAGCAGCAAGCCACCGCGTGAAAGAGAACAATACAGTGTGCATTTCAACTGAACTGTGATCACGAAATTCAGAATTTACATTTCTGTGCACGCTCCCGGGAAAGGAACGATTTGCGGCCGCAGTTCGTTGCAGACGCTTGTTTGTTTCACTTTCTAATATTTTATTTTTGATTGACGTTCTACTTACAAGAGCCAATCAGTGTTCACGCTGTGAATGATGACGCAAATAAAACAGTTATTGGCCTCTGTAAACAAAGGGACAAGGGAGAGGATGTCTTTGATGTCTGCTTGCTGATTCCGTTTATTTAGCTCCTTGTGCACTTTGCTTTCGCTCCAACCTTGCAAAATATAATTGATTACCCCAGAAATTCATTTGAGCAGCAGGCGGGAATGATTCAAACATTTCCCAAGCTAGCCATCGCGTCGCGAGCGAAAAACCCAGCCCCCCACCACGTGGTATATGATAATTATGTTGCCATAGAAATCATTATCTTTTTGACACTAATATGACACACCTCTCACGTTCGCATTTTATATTCGTGTGTTATCTCAGTTCAGCAAATCGGAGGAAAGCAAAAAGGCAATCGGTGTTACGAGAACCTGTAGTCTATTTAGACTCTTCAAGCTGGCAACATGTCTACAGCACTCGTGTCGGCGTTCTATGATGTAAACGACGTTCTTTATAAGGTAATTCTCCGTCGTGTCGTTTTCTTTAGCGCGAAAACAATCACATCTATTCATTTCGCGATGTCCCTAAAGTAGGGTTCTTTGTGCGAGGTGATTAAGAGCAATTTTGAACTCTTTTTGGCGCTATGATCTCACGTAAACATGTTAATCGTTTCTATCTTTCAGAATAACAGAAACCTTGGCTTGGCCTTTGAGCAGAGGCAGAGAAGCGAACGAAAGCCCCTTCCAATTGGCCAGCCAAGAAGGCATTCCAGTTCTGTTTCGAGTTCGCGCTCGTCGCCGAATCTGATCACGCTCACTGGGTCCCCAAACAAACGAGAGCGCTCGCTGAGTTTAAGTGCCGAAGAAGAGCGGAGGCGATCGAGTTCAAACTCCAGCCGCTACAAGACCGAACTGTGTCGTCCTTTTGAGGAAAACGGGACTTGCAAGTACGGCGATAAGTGCCAGTTCGCACACGGCGTTCACGAACTTCGTTCGCTTAGTCGCCATCCTAAGTACAAAACCGAGTTGTGTCGAACTTTTCACACCATCGGATTCTGCCCATATGGACCGAGGTGCCATTTTATTCACAACGCTGAGGAGCGAAGAGCTGCGATGATGATGAACGGGTCGAGATTGTCGCCTCCTTCGCCGTTGATCGGTCCACCTTCTCCACCGCTCACAGAACCAACCTCGCCACTGCCGAACTCGCTAACGCCTCCTTCTCCTTCTCCGCTTTCATTCTACAACGACGACAGCCCGTTGGGAAGTCCTATACAGAGCCCTTTGCCAATCCCTTCTCCAGCTTCTAACAACGTCTTCACCTTTCCGTCCCAAGCTCAAGATTTCTCTCCTGTTCTATCCCCGACCATGGGCAGTCCTCCCGGAGTGTTTTCGCCCGGAATGGAATTGAACGAAGAAGACGAATTGAATGAAGACGAAAATTTGCCCCCAACGCCGCCAGATGCATACGACGCGCTAGGCCGAAGACGTCTGCCTGTGTTCAACAGAATCGCTCTTCCAGATTGAGTTTGTAAAAAGTTTGCTACTACTTCAACATTTGTACACAAGATTTGTAATTAAGCATTTTAAAAAGACTGATCGAGTCAACAAAACGCTGGAGAATCAGTTGTTATTTCACGTCAAAATAGGGCACACAAGAATATATATATATTATTATTGTATAATTAACCTTATTTTTTATGATCGGGACTTGAGCACAGATTTATATATGCATTGAGCAGTTTCTATAGGTCCTAGAGCTATTTATCGAACAAAACAAAAAGAAAATTATCGACGGAATTGTTGCTAGTGTTAAAACACGACATTCCTAAGTGTAAGTTTTTCGAACACGTTTTATATTTGGTCAATAATTACCACTGTATATTGTAAAGCTGTGAATAATGGCAGCTAAAATTATATGGTCGTTTTTCCACCTCTACCTCCCTCGATTCCTATCTATTTAATATATTATTTATTTAACTTATAATACCAAGCGATAAGTGCTATTTTGTTACCGAATTACGAATCAAATCCATAATTTTTGTTACAGTTAGGTAGAAGAGAGTAATTGTTTAATATATCTCGTATTTACTTGGACGTAATTTAAACGTAGATAATTTATATTCGACTTTACAGGTTGGGAGCGAGCGTCGTGCGCACTGATTTAAAAGAAAAAAACGAAAACAAGTTGTTTGTGAAGATAGGAACGGTCATTTGGAAAGTAATTCAATAAAGGTTCCTCTAAATTTTTGTAAATCACTGTGTGTTCAATTGTGTGGTGTTTCTCTAGGAAAGGGGGCGTAGCTCGTTGCGTTTTTTATAAAGGTTGTGCAATAGAGTTTATAATAACATCGCGACTGAGTTTGGCGACGATGATGCCAGGCTTTGAAGGGCTCGCTTTCACAACATCGGTCGCTGTTAAAAACCGTTTCAGTTTACAATTTTGCATGCGTGAAGCTCTCTTTTGAATTCATGCCAACGACGGGATGCCGAAAAACGAATATCAAATGATACTCCAATCGTTCGGCCAATGGCGTGTTGGCTGCCCTTTCATCGCCCCGGGGTTTGCTTGAAATCAGAGAGGGTTTCGAGAAATGAAACGCTTATCGGGCATAGCAGGGTCGAACTGCTGACAGACAGTGAAATAACAAAGGGTGACAAGATAATCAAAGACCGTTTTTGTTAGGTTTGCTCTCCGTGTTTCGTTTGTTTATAAGCAGCATTTCCGTCGCGATTGATTAGGCACAACTCGTTTCGGTTTCGATTGGCCTGTGTACAGCCGCAAACTACCTTTGGAAAATAAATCACAGGAAGAAAGGATTTGCAAGGCTGCACGCAGGCTAATTTTCTCGATTCTATCAATGTCGCGAGTGATTTTGCAACAAGTACGTCATTTTCTCAGGGTGTTACCCGAAGCGAGTGATATGGGTAAACCATTTGAAACCCAAGCTCATTTTTCTCGATATTGGATTTCAAAGGATTTACAAAGCTTTTATAATTCTAGTGCGAAAGATGAGCGTAGATATACACAAATCGCGGTAAAATGAAAATTTCAAAACGACTGATGAAACTTGCTTCGGGCAAAATTCAACCAAAATAAATTTTATTACAAAAATCTGCATAAACGCAAAAACAATAATTAATTTCCACCACCGCATGGAGACGGTCATTCGTTACGGTCTCCAGTTTTGTTTAGCAACAATGAACCTTTCTCCACATTTTACCCTCTAAACGTATGGGTCGTGAAATTAAGCAAGGAAGTAATTTTCCCCTCGTAAAATGAAGAACTTTCTTCGAATTTCCCTCCCAAAAACAGCGGAAGCACGAGTTTGCGGAGGCAGATACTGCCTCGTTTCCGGTTTTGGTGGCGGCGCGGTTTTCCGGTCAGTTGTAATGTCACGTAGCCAAAGCTAATACAAGGATTATTTTTAACAAAAAATATCACTTGATTTACATAGATATATATTTACTTTGTTTAATACAAAAAACACACATATAGATAGAAAATAAAACCCTTAGCTCTCTCTTAGAGTGATGCTCTTGGGGCCGAAAGTACCTTAAAGTGTACTGGGCGGCCAAAAGATATAAAATTAATTATAAATAATTTAATGCTCAGAAAATTTATAAACAAAGTTTTGATTTGAATTCCAAGCATTTGAAGCCCTTGAGCTTTCGTGGTTCCAATATTGTTAGTGAGTGCCTTCGTTACTTGTGTCTTTTTATAGATTTTTTTAGTTGATTGTTCCGTGCTCTTCTATGGCGATATATGAAACTAATTGCATAGTTTCATTAACAATTTTTTTGTACATTACAACATTTCAGTATCGGTTCGGTATTTTCCTTCGACATCCTATACAGCTCACGCAATTTTTTATCGATAATTAATATTCTGTGTTGAAACAGTTGAGGTCTAGACTGCATATGCATATAAATCAGTTTTGCCGAATATTATTTAACATTTTTTTGATCCGACTGAGAACTGGTTTCTGTAATGAAATAGGTAGATTTATTCAACCAAATGCTTCTTTACAGTTTTGGCCAAGATAAACCGACATGCACAAAAACACGAGTTACTAATAATAGCTTTGAAAATAAATGCATGAACCGGCAAGTTGTTTCGGAGTTACGTGTACGCTATATGAGATCACTTTCTGACCCTAGTGGATTTTTTTTCTTTTAATTTTGTGAGGCGTATGTCAAAGCAAAGACTCGCAGAAATTCACCGGTTTTCTACAGAAAGAAAAGATAACTATGGTATCGGTTCTAGTCATGTGGGTGTCTTGCAAAGTTTACTTTTCACGTAGTACGATCAGCCTTGCAGTCTTGTTTGTTATTTCATTTTATTTGCTGATCAGATCTCTCAGCAGATCCTACGAATTACAGCATTATCGTTTGCGGTCCCTTGCTGTTTTAGTCTAACTATGATTTGTCTACCGTGACTCCAAATAATGAAAGGCAAGTTTCAGTCTTTTAATATCCTGTTTACCATAGCCAAATATTCGAAATAGTATTCGTACGCTCATGATCGTATTCAATTTTGGCACCGGCGACTTTAGTGACATTAACTGGCGCATTTTGCGGGGTGTAAGGATTTGCCATAGCCTGGATAAAGATTTTCTTCCAGTTTTGATAGAAGAAAGCTTTGCTGAGCAATTGGAACAAATGGCCGGTAACAGAAGAAGACGGGAACGAAGAGAACCACTATTTTTATTGAACTAAAAATTACTTTAGAGATTTTTCTGTAAACAGGATTTAGTGACAACACTTTTTAACAATTCTCACTCGGTCGATTTTTCACGAAATACCCAAGTGCCCCTACAAAAGTAGCAAGTTTAAAAAACACGAATATTACGACGAAGTGCGCTGGGTACAAGCGGTTGCTAGAACCCTACTCTTGAACAACTAAAATGTTAAAGTAAGACCCACTAGAAAGTAATGATAAAACGTTAACAGAAACAGCAACACAATAACGCCAAACCTAAAGCTCACAAGTAGCACAAATCTACTAACTTTCCGATGTTTAAGGAAATGGCCTGGACAAAATGCTGAAATATTAGGTGGTGATTTAAATCGAAAAAAAATAACGGATGAGCTCGCTTTAGGTCAGTTTAAAGATGGATGGGCCAATCGCGACCAAACCATTGCTGCAGTAAAGATAGGACGTTATCGCTACTGTACTTTCAAAATACGAACTTAAAAGTAGCTGAAAATGCCTGGTCTGGTCTGATCCTCTTATGGCTCCTTGTGGAGTGTAAGGTATCAACCAAGTTATTTTCAAGCCTCCGTTCACAATGTAACCGCACCCTGGAAAGAATAGTACCCTGAAAAACTATCGCGGAGAGGTTCCAGCCGGCGATAGGCCTCTTTGCTGTTGTTGTTATTGTTGTTCCTTGAGAACTGAGGTTCACGTACCGGATTTGCCAGGGATTTTTTTACGTACGGAGGTGCTCATCGTTCCTGAAAATCCGATTCAAACATTTTGCGTTGGCTACTGGGCCACGGATCCCAAAAAGTTAACACAAAATGTCTTTACATTTGTCTTGTTCCACCCACTGGGAAAGAGATCTGACAAGACTGAGAAAACACCCTTCACTGACACACTGTTTAGTTATAAAGTATTACTGTAACAAAATCAGCTATCTTCGTGCTTGATATGTGATGCACTTGGGAATCCACTTCGTTACGTTAGAGTTACGTGAGGTGCTTGTTTGTAAGTGCCGAACTCGAATTTCACGTATTTTGCGTGATCAGAAAAAACATTACGTACTTCATTGTAGAAAGCCACTTCAGTTGTCCAGGAGTTGTTCCAAAAATATTGTGTCAGCACACATACTTAACTCTTCGTAATTTGCTGTGAAGTGCCCTTACATCACGGCTCTGTTTGAACGACTACGTCTATTCTCTTGATCTGTGGCCGCATGAATTGGGATGAAAGCCTCAACCACGCCCCTTAAACGTGCCCCCCAAGAAACTAAAGTTCACAGTCAGATTTCTTTCGGAAGTGAAATTAACCTCTAATGATGTCTCTTTGCCTTTTCCCGCCTCTTTCCCTTGACCTGTCCTTGTTGTAACAAAGCAGGAGCTTTCATTCTGCTTTATGCTAAGAATTTATAGAAATCAAGTGGGTTTTATTATAAGGTCAGTGTTAATACGGTTACGGCAAAGGTCCAAGACCTCAATAAATACCATCTAAATGGAAACAAATGAAAACAAAAGCATAAGAACAAGTGCAAGATAAAACATGACCTAACTGATTGGCTGAGGAAATGTGAGCTGTTTGCATCGCCTACGAAAATATTGTTTCGCCTATTAGTAAACTTCAAATTGACAGTGGTGTAAATGTTTCCTGTTAAGGATCATTTAACAAGATCTGGGAAAATTAATTTTATTCCAAGTGGAAGACTCGTCGAAAAAGGAAAAGTTTGTTACCAGATACATCCATTTTCAACTAGAAGGGAAGGATTAAGCCAGGGGCAATTTATCATTTAGATCCCGTGCGGTTGAATTCCAAAGTTAATATTGTTCCACTTCCGTTTCATCTTTAGGAGTTTGCGTAAATCATGTGCCTAACAGGTCCAAGGTTTCAACTTCAACTTCAACTTTATTGCTTCCATCACCTAATACATTGTAATATATTTATACTGACTCTTGCAATAAAAGTGATGAGGGATTCTATATTCTTTGAAAATTAGAAATGTGGTCAACTGAAACTTACAGAGCTATATTATCAGTACTTACTACTTATTACTTACATACTTAGCGATGAGAAATATTATAGTTAATTTTTTTTACAAATTTCCTGAAGTTACTTGAAGTTTCTCATGAAAATAATCAAAGAAGCAAGAAAGTAAATTTTATTATATATATTATAAACATCTGAACATTCAGATGAAAACTAAAACTCGCTGTCGAATTTCTAAAATACTGGAGGAATAAAAGTAGGAGTTCGTATGCAGTACAAAGATAGAGATTATAATAACTTTGATCTCTTTAGGCAGAGTGTCTGTGATATCGACCCGGAGATCCCTTGGGACGTTTAAGTAGGGCTCTGAA
Organism: Siderastrea radians; assembly: GCA_964017195.1. Classification (NCBI taxonomy): domain Eukaryota; kingdom Metazoa; phylum Cnidaria; class Anthozoa; order Scleractinia; family Rhizangiidae; genus Siderastrea; species Siderastrea radians. The sequence goes on from OZ024892.1 coordinate 32,409,717, forward strand.
ACTCCAACCCCATCTTAGACCAAAACTATACCCTATTTCTGGTCTAACACTCCTTTTTCAGAATAAAAGGGGGCAAGACTCTTCACCCCAAGTGAGACCAAAACGGCTCACAACCCCTACTCGCTGCCCAATCCACTGGGACCGCCCTTGCAAATATAGCTTTTATAAGGAAGTACCCCTCCACCGGAAAAAAAGGGGTTGTTTTTGTATCGTGGAGGTCTTCGAATCACCTTTTTCCCTGCGAAAATATGATGGTCATTTTGTTCGGCTTAATTTAATTTTGTACCTCTGTGTGTAGCCAAATCCGTTTGTATAAAGCAGTGATGGGAAACTATGGCCATGTGTCTTGGTTTTGGATAACACGCTGATGAAATCCAAGAAAGCATTTCCTTTGCTGGACTTGATACAAAGGATTTATCAGTAAAAACAGTAGAACAGTACAAGATTATCTTCAAAGTTGCGCAATGCCTGTCTTGACGTTTTGGCCTGTGGATGAGATTCTACAGTCTGACCATTTAAATGAAAGCTTTGGTGCTGTTTTGTTTTTGATTTGGTAGGCTGTCAGGGGTCGAAAGGGTTAAACTATTGAGGTAGAAACATGCATTTGACATTGATCTGCATAACAAAATTACCTTCATGCAAATCTGGCTTATTTTTATCGTTGGTTTCTTAGACAACAAGTGTGTTGTTTTTTCATTTCGCCTGAGCACACAACTTTGTGTCAAAATCAAACATTAAAATGCACTGACCATTTAAACCCATTAAGGTGTCAGACTGCTGTTTTAAAAACAAATACACGTAGGTTCCTCGTGGCGAATTTAAAAGGTGTTATTTCTGGAGCTTTCCCTCGATAAAGACCATCTGATCACAGACAGTTCTCACTTCAGGTCATATACGATCATTTATTTTCCTGTGCCCAGGTAGATCGTGGAAACAGGCACGCAATATCACAATGGACAACCTTCGATATTGTCTTACGAGGTCCTAGAGTTAGCCTTTTGTTGCGGTCACAAATATTACAATAATCAAGCTAATCGTGAAAAGACACTAGCTTCGCGTTTTCCATTTGAGTGAGTTTTGTTATTTATAAAAGTGATAGATGCGCCAAAATACAGACAGCTTGGAGCCTTAAAGGCCGCAATCGATATGAAAGGTCAAGCCCATTAAAAAGAACCTTTGTTTTGCATAGACAAAACGTTTTTAGACAGGGAAATGTAGGAATGACTACCTGTCATGTATTGTTGAGCTGATTCGAAAACAGTTATTACTGGCCAATGAGGAAAACGGATTTTTCGCGTAACTTTTTGTTATCAACGTAGCAAATTGCTTCTAAGCTCTTCAACGATAATCTTTGAAACGGATGGGATTGTAACAAAAAGCTCAAATTTGGTTGCGGGTTTCAGGTTAACATCGCTGTTTCTGACGTTTCTCCGTTAAGAAACAAAGAGGTTTGGCACTGACAGATATGAGCTTATTTGATATATGATAATAACTGTCCAAATATAACTTTATTGAATACATTACCAATTCAAGGAATGTCAAATATTCATATTGTGGTTGGTGTTTTTAATTTCTCTTTGAATTTGTGATCAAAAGAGAGGAAATTTGAATTGCTAATGTCAGAGCATTCCGTCAGAAGGTGAAAAAAAGTCTTTCTTCTAATGGAAACGCACCGACAGGCCAGGACGTGACTTCTGAATACAACAGTGCACAAAATTGCGATTCCTAATTCTTAAGACCCTATTCAAAATCCCCGAAAATCCGAAACGAAAATACACAGAGAGGGTTTTTTAAACTGCGTTGCTAACCGCAAAGCCACAAGAGGGTCAGTAGAAAAATGTATGTATTCAAAGGTAATGGCCTACCAAAGGACTTTTTCTCATGTATTATATTATTGTACAGTTGGTATAAAGTATCTTTAAACTTAAACTTAAACTAGACTGGGGAGGAAGACGGAGCGGGAGGTAGAACACTTAAAACTGCGCTATTTTAGGCCTCATTCCTCTGGCCTTTGTTTTTTCCATCACACAACGAAGAAACACTCATAGCATTTGGCGATGTACCTAAGTAGGTTACACAGTGGACCTTGCTTACTCGTCATCACGTCTTTTTTGTTTTGCCCATTACTAAAGCGCAATCAGTCGATCATCTCCCCACCCCGCAGCCCCAAACCCCCCCACCTGATCTGAGGTTAATTACGGAAAAACAACTGAAAGCTCGCTCATTTGTAACTAAGCCACATTTTACGCCAGATGCGTTCCGTTGAATCTCTGGTAAACAACCAAGTTTATACAAAAGGCCGTTATGAAAACTTTCGAGCTATTCTTAGACATTTCCTCTCAGCTTTCATTTTGCGGACCAATGATAACTCTAGACGCCTCTAGCCTTGGGAATACACTTGAGGAATTATCGCTGAAAGGGTACTGAAATGCGCTGAATGCGACAATTCCGCCGGATTGTGTGTATTTCTTTCACTTCCTCTATCAGTTTATGAGTCTGTCGTTCAAAATGTAACGGTGACCATCGCCAATTGAAAGCTATTTTGAACAGTACATACAAGACCATACAAATTCAATTCAATTCAATTCAATACTTTCCTGAGTTTTTGAGTCTGCGGATGAAATCCTTAAATATGACCATTCAAATGAAAGCTGCCAAGGAGTGCTTTTCTATGGCAATGTTTGTTTTTCAATATTTTACAATGTGAAATTTGAGTGTTTTATTCGGGTTTCAACTTGGACGCTCTTTAATAAGAGTGTACATAAAAAAGATTTGACGCGCAACGTCAGTTGGCCTGGTGGGGAAGTCACTCATCAAAAGAGTGCTCTTCAGCTATTTCCGCGTACAGTTTCCCTTTCAGAATACTGATTACACAGCGCAAACAGTTACTCGTTTCCTGCTAATGACTCTCATGCAAGGTGCGTGATCGCACGATGACAAGAGAGACGAGACAAGGCAAGTTTCCGGAGCCTCGTCAGCATGACGTAACTGGCTTATGACGTCACGGGTGAGTACGTGCTCGTCATCAGGCTTTCTCGAAATTCCCGATATTCTCGAAAGGCCCGAAACTTTTCAGGCCGACTTCGGTTACGATAATTCACACTGTATCTTGTAAAACAAAGAAGTTTCTAAACATATACAAAAAAATTTTTCCGGCTTTTCATCTTCCGTGTTTGTTTGTAGTTTCAGTTCTATTTTTTTTTTGGCGGTGGGGGGGGGGGGGGGGTATTTGTTTGGTATTTTCCACTTTCTTATTTCTAATTAAAATGTATTTAGAGTTTAACGCGGTACGTTATCCCTGTCACTTAAGCTTATGTTATTATAGTATCACGTATCCTACTTATGTGATATATTTTCCAAATTTTAAATCGCAACGTTTTAGTTTTTTCGCCAGCTTTTTACCGTTGTAATATTAGCTTCTTTAAATATAAATTTCAAATCGTAACGTTTTTATTTCGTACGCCAGTTTTCAAACGTTGTAATACAAGCTGCTTTAGTTGTTATTTTAGTATCATATTTTATACCCTTAGTTTAAATTGTAACGTTTTTGCCCTTAGAGTCATTATCTGTAAGACCGTCCCTGAAGAAGAAAGAATATACAGTTTCCCTACCGTTCAATCAGCATTGCTTTTTTATCGTACAAAAAACTTAGCTATAAGTTAAAATAACCGTCCATACAGAAACAGTGGTATACTGGGTATACGTTTTTACAAATGGCTTTTAGGGGCCAAAAAGTTTTGGGGGCTTTCGAGAAACGCCCATCGGCCCCAAAACTTCAACAGAGACTCAAGTTTTTATTGATTTTGAAAGCTGAATTTATTTCACTTTATGTATTTTTTATTTTATGAAGAACACGGGCAAGTTTGCCTTTATAATAGTTACCACCAATCAATTAAAAAAAAAACAGATTTGAAAATAATACTTACCGGCCCGGTAAGCGATCTGGAGAGCCTGAACGGGACCCGGAATTTTTTCATTGTTTGCGGTGGTCTCGGAAAGAAAGCACGGTATGGTGGGCTGGTAACAAATGTATTCTTCAGCGAGAGAATTGAAATAAACACCATGTCCAGCTCTGGCCGTTCATACCTTTTATTAACGAGGTAACTTTTTTCGAGGTTTGAATAAGTTTTTGTTTTCCAAGCCTATTCCACAGGGGTCCTTATTTCTTGGCTACGCCCTGATGACGGTTGCTCTGTCGTCCAAATAAATGAGCACATTTTTATATGTTAGTTTGTGTATGAAGTCCACTGCTGATCCTTAACTAAAAGAAGATCCGGCTACAAATTTCTTCTGTTTAAGTAGTCCCCCTGTTTTGTATGGACAAGGTTCGCGCCAAACGAGGGTGATGGTTGTTGAGAGTTTAAAGTCTTGCTCTCACTTCGTCTAAAAATCCGGCATGCGCTCTCGGCAAATCTCGTTCGCTCTCGGCAAATCTCGTGCGTTCTCGGCAAATCTTGTGAGCTTTCGAAGATTTAGAATCTCTTCAAATTTTAACTAGGACCTGGCCAAACTGAAAAACATTGTTGCAGAAATTTCATTACGGTAGCAAATCGGTCCCCCAGTTTAGCTACGCGAGAAACGCATGTTCGGGAAACAAATTTTACCTCTTGGAATCAATAAAATATTTTTAAATCAAGTCCAAAACATTGTTCTTTGTGGGCCGCAAATTTCGCGTCTGAAACATGTTTCTCAGTTTAGCACGGAGGAAACAATTCGACGAAACTATGCTTCCGTAGCAACGTTTCCTAGTTTAGCCAGTTAAAATTGGTAGAAATTCGAACTGTCGCTCTCGTTTGCCTGTACTTTTCATAAATTCTGACTCTCATGCGCTCTAAGACAGAATACACTCCGTCAACTCTCGTTCTTGTTTGGCCCAGGCAACGGAAGTCACCTTCGCACGCTGTTACATAACAGCGAGGTTTGTTTAGAACCAAAAAATTAACAGGTTTAGTATTTGATTCACTTTTTTCGTCAGCGGTCATAGAAATAATGCTATAGATTTCCCTATTGAGTGGTCACTCTGCCCAGAGGGAGCATGCTATGTGCAACATATTTAGAATTTCCTCTATTTAGTACCCTTACGCAAAGGAAACTGAGTTGTCCAAATACTATTGGCTTTAACTCGTATATGACAGTAAACCTTTCAGTGAGAGTTTTGAGTTCTGCCTGTAACCGAATGAGTCAAGACCAGCAATAACACGACATGTTCCTGAACGAAGTGATCCACTTGATGTAAAGATCTCGGTTAGTAGCAGGGCACCTCTCGCTCAACCATGGAGCACAATTCCCTTAATAAAAGACCCTGTTACACGTGCACAAAACAGAGCGGTTTTCAATTTAGTGTCGTAAAACCCAAACTAACCTGTGAACAGGGTCCGCGGTGGGGAAAACAGCGCGGAAAAAAACACTCGACGAGCAAAACGCGCACAGCAATTTTTTTTTACGTTATTTTCCCGACCGCGGAGCCTGTTCACAGGCTAAACCAAAAACAAAGGAATAACTCTGACCAATCACAACATATGCAAGCAACACAATAAACCAATCAGAACTCGAAGCAAATACACGTTATCAGTGTCAAGCGCGGGAAAACGCGTGCGACCATCTCACGGTTACTTTTGGTGATTTTTTTTAACCAATCACCGAGTGAAGTGAAGCAAAACCATAGTAAACGCAAATAACCTCCGGTACTCGATTGAAAACCGCTCTGTTAGGGAGTACTTACAGGATACCGACTTTTCATTCCAAACGAGACGAGAACCATACACCGCGTTGATATAAACAGTTCCTATAGCAATGAGTTTTATTCTGGTAAGAAATAGTTAAAATTAAAAGGGATATGAAAAGAACAGACATTCCACGTGTAGATAAGAAACGGAAAGGAACCATCCAGTACAGGGGTTAACTCGCTCTGTTATGAATCGTACTGATATGAGTTTTTGGTTCGGGTTTCATGTAAACCAATGCAGAGAGGGCACAAGAGGGAACATGGATGAACCTAGAGCGACATGACCGGTATGTCAGTCATGTAAACACCCCTTTATACTGAAATTGAGGCGGGACCCTAGGAGAAAAGGGGGGGGGGGTGTACGGAGACGGGAGAAGAGGGGGCGGGAAGTGGGATTCTCAAGGTGGCGGGAAGCGGGAGAGAGACGGAAAATTATGCAACATTGCGCAATATTTTGTAATTGAAAAAAGCGCAAAGAGGCGGGCGCCAACAAAAATAAGGCGGGAACCAGGATTAAAGGGTACGGGAAGCAGGAAGTTTAAATCTCCCTGTCCTGCCCCCCCCCCCATTTAATTTAAGCCTTAAGGTCAGATGCAAACTTCTTTCATACCGCCGACACCAATTAGGGGAGAGGATTGTGTCTGTATTTCAGAAGCAGTTTTATGTATTTTGTTGCTCTCCGAACCCGTTCAAAATAGTGGAAGTATCCACAATTGAAGGTTGAAGATTGACTGCAGAAACAAGACTTGGAAATCATTTCCATAAAAGTTTTATTGACTTTGTCTGTTTCTTGAGTGCTGACAAAATTTTCAACACTTACCGTTCAATACTCTATAAATATTACACATCTTTACATACAACTGAAGACACAAGATCCTCCTATTAAATGGGTCACTTAAAACCGTGGGGAGCTTTCAAATAGGAGGCCAACAAACACATTCTTGCGGTGGGTCGGCCAACATAACAACAACCGAACGATCATACGCGTTTTTCATTTTTTACTTCAACTCTCTCTAGCCTCAAGTTGTTCGCCAAATACAGGTCACGTACGTCTCTGTGAAATATGTAACAGTGACTTGATTCTGTAGTTCAACATTTGTAGGAAAATCACTGCGACATACCACAAGATAGCACGCGAAGGTTTGACAAGATACGACTAGAATACGCCACGACTCAGGATGTCGACTGAAAAGTATAGATGGAGACAAATGAAGCTAAAAGTGACGTGGCAAGCTGAGGCAGGAAACAACGCAAAGCTGTAAAAATAGCCCCAAATAATTGGACACCGTGACTACATAGTATGCTGGCAAACAACTAAAAGCTGTGAAGGACGTGGCACATTATGGCGAGAAAATAACTGAAAGCTGCAAATGTACATTGTGGAGAAAAATTAATATACCGGGAAACAACGGATGGCTGACTTGTGAAAGTACAGTGTGGCGGGAAATACCTGATGCGGTTTACGGATGTGGCAAGCTGTAATTTTACATTATGCCGGGGCATGACTGGACACGTTGATGTACGTGGCAAGGTAGGGTGGAAAATAACTGAAAGCCGTGGCATAGATCATTACAGCAAGATTGGACGCGGAGACTTTGATTTATAGCATGGCGAGGAACATTTGAAGGCAGTGACCAATATGGCAAGTTACAGCGGGAAATAACAGAAAGTTGTGACTGTGACGTACGTCAGGAAACAACTGTGGAGAACGTGGACAACCATGTGGGCCCTGGGAACGAGGCTGGGACGTGGCAAGTCATGGCAGTAAATTGTGTTAGCGTTAAACAACACCAAGCAGTAAAGATACAATATGGCGCTAAACAACTGGGAGCTGATACGCAGCAGTTGTGGCAGCAAAGAAGCTGTAAAGGAGAAGACAGGCGCTGATTATCGTAGAGAGAAAACACCGTTGCATACCCCCACAAATTCATTTATTCAGCGGCTCCATCAATTCTTAAGCTTCTGGTTGGCTGTATCCACAGATTCGAAATAAATACCAGGAACGTGTTCACTGGCATAACCGCTGACGGACTGCCCTTGAATTAACGTGGTTTTGAAATAACTTTCATGTCAAAACGCTGAACGAACTTGAATAGCTTGTAGCGACGGGTCTCCACCACGCTCTACAAGAAAAAATGTAAATTGAAAAGCTTGCGCAATTTTTTCTAATTTGTAATTCATGTCCATTTTAGCCTTCCGCCAAACGCACTTGTTTATGGCTTCGGAAAACTACTAGAGTAAAACGAAAACTGAACTATTATTTTTGGTTTTCCTTTGTTCCCAATGTATCTTCTAATCCAATAGTAAGAACAATGGGCAGCCCCTTTACTTTTTTGTATTTTGATAATTGTTATTCATTTCAAGAGTTACATACAATGTTTTTAAATGTAAAGAAGCAGTTATAGAGGCAACTTTTGCAGTTGCGAAGAGAAAGCCTGAAAAAAAATCAGGCTTGTGCGGGATTCGACCCCTTGACCGGCGCAGCGCTCTAACCAATTCAGCTAACAAGCCAACTGGGAGCTGGTCAGTTACTCGGTTCGTTATAAACTCGTGAAGGATGAAGATGAAATAATGAATATATGAAAATCAGATATGGAACTGCGGGATGAAGAATTAAATGTAAAGAAGATCATCGCAGTTAATCCGTTTTGTACTTACCCCATTTCATATTGTGACCCGACAATTTGTTATTTGATTCGGCGATCATTGTCTCGAGTAGGTAAACACTTTAATTTTGGAATTAAATACTCTAATTGAAGGTAGAGATTTGTTCTGTCTGCAAGAATATAAGTATTGTTTTGCAACTGACAAAGTATAGTGAGGAAGAGTTATTCGTAAACCACGGCCCCTTTCCGACTAATACACAGGTTAGCCTGTCAACGTAGCTGGGAAGGATTCTCACGCGGTGGCGAAGCCGCTAGAACGAGCGGCTAGGTTGCGGGAGGCCTGATTTGATCCACTTCAGGTCGAAAAGTGCGACGCACTAAGCACCTGAAAAATAAATACTCCGACTAGTCTTTTAACTGAGAAAACTGGGAGTGTACTTAGCAAAGAGACTGAACTTTTATTGATGTTCTCACCATGGACAAAAACATCAATAAAATTTTTCAACTCACCCTGACGTGACGTATTTTGATGCTCCAAAAATATTCCTCCTGCTTGGATGGTGTAGACGAAAGAAGCAAACGGAGCTACTGGTGATTTGGAAATTAAAACCTGTTTTGGGAATAAGGAAACGGCATATTTTCCAAAGATACTCTTTCAAGCCGAAATAATAATAGCCCTGAATAAAATGTAGTCATTGGTTTGAATCTAGGATTCTCGGTGGTTAGATAGGGGCGACCATTCGGTAGGGTTTTCGGCAAGGTTATTTCTGTTCAGTGTATGTCGTGTGACTTACGGAGGTGCAATGGAAGGGAAACACTCAGAGGAAAACTGCCTGTCCTATCTACAGATAACGCACAAAGAAAACGAGATAAAATTTGAGCTTTTACCTGGCGAAACCTGTCGTCCAAATACTGCACAATCAGGCGCGTATTCACTGCATGAGACCACGTGTTTCCCAATGCGGCGGTCACGTGACTGCCATCGTCCCCCTCTGGTTCAGCATCGGCGCCATCTACGTCCTCGAAAGCCTCGCTACTTTTCAAGGGATTCCCCGCACCAGTCCCCAGTCCAACAAAGCGGGTGGTGATTTGATTTGTAACGACCACCTGGCAATGTGAAAAGAGGTGAACACTGTGAAACCGGTCATGATACATTTGCAGTTGTCGTACCAGAAGAATTTTAATGCAAAGTCAGTGCTCTAGTGTTTTGGGGTTAGAGTTTATGAAGTTTATAATTCCAGTTTGTTTCAGGCATATTTGAAAGATGAACCGGCGGAACAAGAAATCCTCTCTCATTTCCCAAAAAGCTCCCTTAGAATATATTTCCTCAATGTCCACAATATGAACAAGTTGAACAGGTCAAACTACTACCTGGCCCCCTTCCCCCGAGGGGATGCAAGACCCAACGTAAGGTTGGCCATTCCCGTCCCCAGAGCTGCGATCCTTTTGGCCAGCGCCACGGATGGAGAGCTCTGGGGACGAGAATGAAGGTTGACCACCCCGCTAAAAACTAACGGTTGCGTAAACAAAGCCACATAAAATCCACGATTTCTGCGAAGGGCTAACGCTCGAAACGTCAGCTTTTGAATTTCTTTACTGTGGTCAATTCACCTCATCAACTCAGTTGATAAACCTAACTTTTGTGGATTATAGGGACAACTGAGGATCGGGTGGGAAGAGACAATGTAAAGCACACTGCCATGAGTAAACTGAAACACACATACAAGCAAGCAAACAAACACAAAAATGGGGATGGAAAACCGACCTTTAATTCATAAGTGCGCCTCTGTGAACATTTCAAAGTTTGAACCAAATAAACTGCACGTGTCTAAGTATCACAAAATGAATGCAAATACCAATACCACAAAGGGACAATTAACCTCAGAAAGAGACTGAAAGACCTTTGGCACCCTCCAAGTAAGAAAGTACAACCAGTGCCAACCGTGAAAAAAATGCATGCAGGCCGAGTCACAAACGGTTTTAAGTTTGCTTGTTATATTGTTTGGGAAACAGAGTATTTGCGCTGATTGGTCAGCGTATGCTTTGCGTGGAAAATTGACGCGCGGGAATGTTCGTTGCCTACCTTAACTAACCAACTACAGAGCAAAGAAAATGCGAAGGCTGAGTAGAACCACAACCTTCAGTTACTCTTATGCCACGCGAGTTTAAGTAAAAACTTTGCAAGAATCTGGATTTCTCACCGGAATGTGGAAAGTCTCGGCAAGGTACCTGAAATGAAAACAGAAAAAAAAAACAACAACAAAAACTTGTAAGCATTCTGGTGAAGGTAGACAGGTCTCCAAACAAACCTTCAGTAAAAGGAAAACAGATCGGAAAAAAAGAGTATTTTCATACGATCGAAAAAGTTACTTTTAGCGATTCCTTTCCTTTATTATTCCTTGTATAGAACAGTCTCTTTTTTATCAATTTCTGAAGTTCCCACATTAACCGGATAAACCACGTAAGGCAGTGCTGTCAAAAATCTCCGATTTTGGTCCATTTTAGACCGCTTTCGATTGTTCAAGTGTGGACAGAAGGCTTAACGTATCAAAAAAACTCTGTTTTCCAATAACGAGTATGTGTGGACAGGGACTTAGAAGCCTTTTTGCATCACACGACAAAACAAAAATCAGTTTCAATTACGCGAATACTTTAGACGCCAAATGAATAACTGATCAGCGGGGAGCATACCTCGCTCATTTTCCAACCATAAAGTGTTGCACTTGGAGTATTACTACTTCCCCTGGACGCGATGCCTCTATTACCCTGAGGATTTTGCTTACTTTAAAATTGCTGCCTCCTTGGAAAGAAGCGCAGTTCGTTCATTCAGGTTTCTGGAGACTCTGCTGTCAAACTCCTTCCTCACAAGTGATGCTACGGAGTCTAGGATGATGAGCTTCACACGCTTGGATATCACTTCTTCTTCAAGTCTCTGAAGCCTGCAAACAATAATATTCCTTAGCAAGTTAGCGGGAAGCAAGTGCTGTTTCTGTGAAGATTCTGATTTGTTATCAACTTGGGCTAAACTTTTCACTCACAAAATGCAAAAGTGCGAAACTGCATAAACATGCCGAATTCCATTCTACAGGTACAAACTACTACGAAGGCAGTTTCCATTTGAATGGTCACACTCAGAATCACCTTCTGCAGCATAACAAACGGCACCACAGGAAAATAATACTCAGTAGCTTTCATTTGAATGGTCACACTTTAGGATTTTACCCACAGACTCAAAAGTTAAAACCACCTTCTCCAGCATAATAAACGGCACCACAAGTACTACTCAGCAGCATTCATTTGAATCGCCACAGTTTACGGTTTTATCGGTACAGACTCGAATACCATCTCTAGCTTGTACAGCATCCTAGGCAGTACCACAGGAAAGTACTGCTCAATAGCTTGCACTTGAATCATCATACTTCACCCACAAACTTTACTTCTGATCAATAAGGTAACACACTCTCTCAATCTTGCTAAATCTTTCTTCTTCTTTTTAGCACAACAATAATACACATGAAGTGTCAAATCTTCAGTCATCAAATACTTGATGCACGACACTGACTGACTTTGAGCAGATTTGCAACTTACCTATCCCATAATGAGCTGCATGTTGATTCCCAATAGACATGTATTCTCTCCGACAGCCGCAGAAGTATCTCATTGGAATTGAAAAGGTCTGGAAACCGGTTTGATGCGATTTCGACCAATCTAAGACAAATACATTTTAGCGAGTGGTGGTCATATGCAACAGTTACTAAAGCAGAAGATTGTGAAGGACATTCAAAGCCAAGTAGCATTAAAAATTTTGGTTAACCATTTTAAGTTCCCCATGAACCATTAAAAATGGTAGACATGTAATCCTGCAGTGGGTCAGCCCCCCCATCCAGGGGGGAAGGGTGGAGGTAGTGACACTGCTACAGAAAGCAATTCAGGTGTGGCACCCTTCCATCAAGTGGGAAATTTCTCTAAGCCCTTTCACAACTTGCTATCTGGTTTGTTTGCAAGTTGTGTGGAGAGGGGACTTTTATTTGGAAATTTATGGTGTAATTGCTATTGAGCGGTCTCAGTGTAGAAAGTTTGGCATTGTTGTCATGTACACTCAGGGGTTTCAATAAAATTTGAAGTAGGCAGCTGGTTTGAGTAGAGTAACCAACTGTATGAACAAGGGTTTGAAACAATCTTCCTTTAATTTCTTTAATTTGGGGCAAAAAGTAGCCGACTTTTCTGAGCGAAATAGCTGACACTTTTCGTCAGCTGTCAGTGCTTATTGAAAGCACTGATACTTATTTGTTATTTATACTTTAAACGTGCATGTTGTAAAAGAAAACAATGACCAGGAATCACATGAAAAGTCTGACATGGTTCTGACATGGTTCAGAGTGTGGGGTTCTCTCTGTGTAACAGAAACTTGACCCTTTAAGCCCCAACATCATCATACAAATTCTCCTTACTGGTCTCCATAGATTTTATTTATTATTAATTGGGAGAATCTATTTTAACATCAACACAATTCATGTTTGGTGATCATTTGCCAAATTCTTATGACCTGTATGTGTTTTAATACACTGATACGACGTGGAGAAATTTGATGCTGATCACTATTGGGGCTTAATTGCCAAATTCTTATGACCTGTAAGTGTTTTAATACACTGATATGACGAGGAGAAAATTGATGCTGATCACTATTGACACCCAACCTTGTTGCACTGAAAGCTGCCTCAGTATCAATATAAATCACACTAGCATCCAATCCTCCTCTGTCCCGAGGCAAGGTTGCTAACACACTGAGCATGATGCAGAACTGAGTCTTGCCACACCCTGCTGGACCAGCTATCTAGAAATTACAGAAATAACAAAGATTTGTGTGGTGGCAAAAAAATTGCTTTAGGCACTCGGTTAAATTGATATGGTACCAAGCTGAGATGGACGGTTGTGTATTTAAAGCCCAGTGAGACCACTAGCTAAGGTCTTAAAATAACAGTTAAGATCATGCTGGCTATGCTTAACACATTGTCTTGACCAGCGACTGCTCAACTGGGCAGTGACACGAAAATGTTAGCCTTGTTTTCAACACTTTCTCATCGTAATTTGGCTTGTTCAAGCCTTTCACAAGATGGTTTGGTGAGATGAGATCACAAATAGATTGGTAGCATCTGCCGTATATGACTTTTATGACATCTCCTCCACCAAAAATGTTGTTGACAAAATTCCTTAACATGACAAACAAGCAGTGACCACCTGAGTGAGACTCCCAAGACCTGGAACATCTTTAGTGATACCAAAGGGCAGACATGCCCTCTTCTGACTTAGGAAGGAAAAAGAGATGCCTGTACACAGGGAAGTCTTAAGCTCACCTCTGTGATCGTACCACAAGCCAGTCCTCCATGAAGCTGCTTATCAAGGGCATCAAGTGAGGTGGGAAAGAATGACTGCTGCTGTTCTGATCTTTCAAGCAAAGAAAGCGCCTGAGGAAGTTTATCACAGATATGTAGCAGTAAAATCCTCTGCAAACAAGTTGTGCAGTTTGGACACCACATAATAAAAACCACCAAATTTTGTAACGTAAGTCTTAAAACTGGCTGGGCCTATTATTGGATAGATTTTTGAAGCTGAGTGCTTACTGTTACTCTCATATTCAGGGCTATTTTACGTATTAAAAAATGTTTAAAAAATTCAACAAACAGTGGAGCCCATTAAAAAGACCACCAACAGGCCATAAACTGTGTCATATTAACCCTTTAACCCTTTCACTCCCAAGGGTGCCTAACATCAAAATTCAAGACGAATCCCAAATTTCATTGTGTACATTACTTAAATATAAATAGTGCCATGTGAAAGTTCTGCTGACGAGGTTTCATTTGAATGGTAGCACCATAGGATTTCATCCACAGACTCAAAAGTTAGAATCACCTTGTACAACATAATAAACAGCACCACAGGAAAGTACTGCTCATTAGCTTTCATTTGAATGGTCACACCATGGGATTTCATCCACAGACTCAAAAGTCAGAACCACCTTGTACATCATAATAAACAGCACCACAGGAAAGTACTGCTCATTAGCTTTCATTTGAATGGTCACACCATAGGATTTTATCCACAGACTCAAAAGTTAGAACCACCTTGTACAGCATAATAAACAGCACCACAGGAAAGTACTGCTCATTAGCTTTCATTTGAATGGTCACACCATGGGATTTCATCCACAGACTCAAAAGTCAGAACCACCTTGTACAGCATAATAAACAGCACCACAGGAAAGTACTGCTCATTAGCTTTCATTTGAATGGTCACCCTTTAGGATTTCATCCACAGACTCAAAAGTCAGAACCACCTTGTACAGCATAATAAACAGCACCACAGGAAAGTACTGCTCATTAGCTTTCATTTGAATGGTCACACCATGGGATTTTATCCACAGACTCAAAAGTTAGAATCACTTTAAGGCTCCACAACTGACTCTGGGAGTGAAAGGGTTAAGCCCCAACCGTGACCAGCATCAAATTTCTCCCATCATATTTGTGTATCAAAGCACATGCAGGTCACGAGAATTAAGGAAATGATCAACGCAGATGAACTGTCTTGATGTTTAAACAAGTTCTCCCAACTAGTAATCATGTGGAAACTAGTAAGGAAAATTTGTATAATGATGCTTGTAAGGAAAGGTTCCATTGTATCACCACACACCACACTGAGTGAAAAAGGTCCGTTTCAACTTTTCCTCTCAAAGTTATTACACACATCACTTCAAAATGTAAATAAATAAATAAGCCCCACAGAGAAATATCTTGATAATTGAAAAGTCTGGATAATTCAATGCAAGAGAAATGTTCAATGGCATTCAGCTAATCAAAGATTGACTGTACCATGCCTTTTTCACATTAAAAAAATACCTGTTTAATCTTTACCTTTATCCAACAAAAATACCTCCCAGAAAATCACTATTGCATAAAATACTGGCCAAAATTTTAAATCCACAAAAATACCAAAATGGAGAATCTCAAACCTAAGTTATCCTTTGCACCTTTCTATTACCAGTACTTTCAAGCCCAAGCTACTGTCCCTTGGTGTAATGATACTCACTGTTCGCATCCTAGGGATAATAGATTGACTCACAGCTCTCTGGATCTCCAGCACTTCTTGGTAACTGGTTCCAGTGGACTTTAGCAGTTCTAGGACATTTTTCTGAAGAACATCCTATTTATTTCAAAAATAAAACAACCTGAAATCCAGCCAGGCTAGCATAAAATTTCATTCATTTCATTTTCACTACATGCTGGCAAAATGACACTTAAAAAAATGTTTGTGTCATTTCCAAGGGCAAAAAATTTCTTGTATGGCTGCTACCATCTGCCTCCTGCTTACCTCCTTAAGTTACTACATGTAGGCCGAGATCAGAGATTGTGTACTGTAAAAGCTCTATTAAGCCCCCCCCCCCCACCACTCTCTGTTGACCCCCCTCTGAAAGTCAATTTTTTAACGAGTCCCCCCCTCTCTATTAAGGTGGCTCGAAAGGGTTCTTGTTTTTTTCGATGCATTATATTTGGGAATTAAAATATTTCGGTTAGAGTTGGCCAATCAGGATCAAATTTTGCCACAAAATAACGATAATATCAAAGTGTCAATTTTTTGTAGATTCCTTAAGAAATTTGTTGCCATGGCAATGCAGTTGGGTTTTGAAGTATGACCATAAAATAGAGATATCCTGAGTTTGCTTGAAAATTTGACAGTGAAATTTCTTTAAATTTTGCATACTGCCCTTGATTCTAGTAAGCTACCTAAGGATTAAGTTAAAGAAAATTCTGTCGAAAACTTTCAGCAAAAAACACTTTTTTACGAATTTACCTTTAACTTTTCTCCCGTACGACAGAATTTTTTTAATCTCGCTTGAAAAACTCTTTGGGCCTATAAGAGTTAACATGCAAAAAATCAAAGAAATTTATCGAGCGGAAGCGAAATTATGTTCTTCCTAAGTTACAAAATGTTGAAAATTTCGACACGACAAGATAGGCAATTGCGCATGCGCAGAAATTGTCACGCCACTCTCGGCACGCGGTTTCAAGTCTGTTTATTCCAGGTTTATTTCGTTGGGCATTTCTTTCACCCTGATGACTTTACGTTTGAAAAGGTGACATTTTTGGTGGATCGTTGCTTGTCGAAGAACATCACATCATTTGTTTTCAAATCATTGGATCATTGGCACCAAATATAGTGGAATGTTTTCCTCCTTGTGCAGATTGATTCTATCTCAATTGAATTCATCGGCACTTCGTTCAAAATGGTGACTAATGCTTCTTTTACACCTTGGGAACAAAGATTGTCTTAATCCTCCTAAGACAGGCTGCTTTCTGTACTTGTTTTGATTTATCGTCTGTCTGAAGAGCCTATTTGAACTCCGTGAAAACTGAACTTATCTCTAAATGTTTGCAAACGTTCGCAGCGTTCGTTCACACATATCATGCTTTCGAAAGCGGTGGTGGACTTTAGTCTACTGTTTATACCAATGTACAATTATTTACATGTCAACGATTCTTAACCTAAACGAGGACTGGAAACGTATGCGATGGAGAGCAAGTACTTCTACCAAAGTGGAATGTACTTGAAAATCTTAAAAACAACGGAGTTTCGAAAATCCTGCAATCAGGCAAGGTTGTCCTTCAAACGGAGTACAGGATTGAGCAACGCGTACATGGACACCACTTTGGGATTATATGTCTTAAAGGAGTACAAGGACAGAATTAACAAAAAGACAACATTTCCGACTATAAAAACAATACATTGAAGAAGTCCCTTATGTAGAGGTATGTATTGAAACAAGGACAAAACTACCTTTGATGATCTTTGATAAGTGTCAATGTTGTCAAGAATTCTCTGTTGATGAAACTTGTTCGATTGATTGATCAAAACTCAATTTAAAAAGAACCGCTTTGAAGAATTGTTTTCGCCCGAGGAAAAACCAATAACAGTCAAATGATCAATATTACCAGTTCGGCAAGACAGAAACCATTTCTTTTGTCCGAACATTTGGAGTATTTCGTACCAAACAAATTTACAAAGATAGCGCGCGGTAATGTTTTGAAATTATTCTATAGGTCGGTTTTTCTTACTTTATTACGGAAAAAAAGCGTATTACCACCAAACTATCGCTCTATCACTTAATTAAGCAAATAAGAGAGCACTTCTTTTATCCGGAAATGTGGAGTATTTCCCAGAAAACTAACTTGAAAAAACTAACTTGTTTTTAGCGAGCCGGCTGCTGATAAAAATATAGCGCGCGATATATTGTTTTGAAATTCTCTTGTACACTTTTTAATTTTGTTTCGCCAGTAAACAGATTTACGGTGAAACTGAGATTGAAACTACCACTTCAGCAAAATAGAAAGCGAATCTTTCACCTCATTGTTTGTAATATTTTCTTTGTAGCGGCTGGTTTGTCAACATTTCGACATGAATAAGTCTTTTTATTGAGTCAAAATCTGTCTGTTTCACAAGGTATTTTTTTCGCTCACTGCAAGTTTAATTTTGTTACACTAATTTTTTCTTTTAGTTTTAAATTCTTGCCCTGTTATTTCATGATGTGAAGACAATAAAAACCTTTTACTGTAGTCTACATTGTTTTTGCTAACAACACCGTAAACGTGTGTGTGTGCCTGTTTTTTTGTTTCGTTTTGTTTTTTTTTTTGTCTTTTTTCTAAATGGGAATGCTTTCTCAGAAATACGAATTGGAGTTTGCGAAAAATTTGCCCTGGCACGGAAACGGTGCCAGACTTTTTTCCTGCGACCTGGACGTAGAAAAGGCTTCCGTGGTCAAAACAGCCAGTGAAAGAAACTAATGGTAAAAAGGCGACTATTCTAGGGCCTTTATACGATTTCACTGGAGATGAGAGAGTTCTGAAGTCACCGTCCTCTCTAGCACAGTTCAGTTGCACAGCTTCTGAATATAAGCTTACTGCGCTTCATATGTGGCTGAGTTGACGATCGCGTTAATAACATTGAAGAGGACATGATTCAAGTGAATTGCCACTTAAGTTCCAGTCATTTTCAACCTTGCCTACACGCAGCTTTTAAAAGACCGGCGCAAAATATTAAATCCAGACAAGAGCGCGACGCCATTTTTGTTTGTTTGTTTTAATTTTTGAGTCTCGTGGGAAAATTGGAACCCAGTCTGCGCGTGCCCAACAAAACGGTTTCGAGCCTCCTTAAGCTCCTCTCTAATAAGTGGCCACATCTGAAGCTCATTTTTTAAAAATAAGTCCCCATCCCTAATAAGCCCCCTCCCCACTTTGGGACCTCAGATTCTGTAATTACTCTACCGCCACCTATATAAAGTTTGCTGGTCTTTATTGACAAGAATTAAGTTAACGGGATTTGACTTCTGTGCAAAAATTATTTCAAGATTAAATGTTTAAAGATTTGAAATAAGCCCCCCCCTCCTCCATTAGGCCCCCCTCTCTAATAAGCCCCCTGTTCATGAGGCCTGGAATTGAATAAGCCCTCTGGGGGTTTAATAGAGCTGTCACGGCCCAGAAAGGGGTACTCCCTCATAATACCTATACAGGTATGTGCTGTCCAACAGGTTCGGGATGTTGGGATTTCTGATCTAAAACGGGGTATCCACAATTCAGATGTTTTCTAGAATGGGGTGTAATATTGCAAATGCACGAGAGCTTCAAGAGATGAGCAACGATTTTTTTAGGAAAATAAATAAATGGGTAATTAACTAATGGGGAATATAACACAACCTGGTGTGCATAGAAACAGATGTATTTTGGAGGTATAACTCAAACAAACAAAGAAATAACTTTTCTAAAATGGGGTTTTGAAATTTAGTAAATATCTAGATGGCTGTTTCTGCATTAGCATAAACTGGACTTAATGTTTAGCTCGAATAAACCCCGGGCTCCTGGAGCGATCGCATGTATTTTTCCAGTGTACTCGATCTTTGCACTTTGAATCTCGTAAGTCACGCGTTCTCTCGCCGCTCCTATTGTAACAGCCAATTAGACTGGTTATTTGCACGTGCTGCTTTCCATTGGCCAATCAGCTCTAAGCACTTTTCTCACTGTGGTGTTTGTACCTATAGGACACAGTTCGTGGCTAATTTCGCATTCAGATCAATCTGTCGTACAAGTCAATTGTATTTTTCCTGCCCACCCGCCACACTTTCTTTGCATGGTTACTACTTTCCTCCATTGTAACAGTTTTTACATGAGGTTTCCATTATATATTTACAATTTGTGATGTTAAACTTTTTCTAGTTGTTATTTTAAATAAACGGTTTGGGGATAAGTGTTGCTGGTGACAACCCTTCAGTCCCACACTGAAGCGATGCCTCGGTTGCCTTAGCTTGGGTTGACACTACAGTGGTCATGTCCACTTCCCCTTGCTGGCCAACCTTCTGGGAGCTTGGCATAGGTGCATGCTACTCAGCTGTACTCCATGACGCCCAATCCATGGTTTCTATGCCACTCGCTGACACTAGCCCCGTTGACTGGCCTCACAAGTGGCAGGCAGCACTCGGGTCCTGGACAACACTTACCCCTAACCTTTTCTCCCACATAAATGCGTTTTTTTGTTTATTTGTGCGTGACATTAAGCAGGCATTAAAAAACTGCCGATTTCTAGAACGGGGTATTACGGTAACTGCAGGCTAGCCATACCACCAACCAGCATCTTAAAAATGTTATAAATGTTAAGATCATGCTGGATAAACTCAGCACAACATCTTGGTCCACAGATTGCAAACATTTCTCTATCGCGGGTGAGCATAAAGGGAAAGGTTTTACACTTTTCATCGTTTTGGAAATCTATTGGGAAGTCTTACCCAGCAAAACATGCAAATGCTGTAATACTTTTTTTATACGCATAATCGATGCATGGAATAATTTTCCACAAGAAATCACTGAGTTAGAAAATCTGAACATTTTTAAGACCAGACTTAGACGTCATCTTTCCTTGTGAACATTAAATTATTTAAGTGAGGGTGTGTGTATATTTATAGATTGAAATGCAGTGTACATAATTATATACATATATATATATATATATAACTGCAGACAGTACTATTTCGGCCTTCTGGGCCTCATCAGTGCAGTGCTGATGCTGGAGTTGAGGTTAGCGGCTATAGCCACCTCAGACGATCCCACACATGTGGTATCATCGTACCATGTCAGAGTGCTCAAACTAGTAAACTAGTGAGCTACGCATCCGCGCTAGCGACAATGGTACACTCCAGGTAGAGTGCTCAATTTGGACATGAAAGCATAGCTTTGTATGCCAAAGAGCAATATATATATATATATATATATATATATATATATATATATATATATATATATATTATTTATTTTTGTTTTTTACTAGTGTAAGGAGGGAGTTAAACTAGAAAGGGATAACCTCCTTTATCTCCTTTTCACTTTTTCGTAATTGAAATCGGGAATAAACAGTTATTATTATTATTACTCCAGATGATGCCTACATACTAGTGCTTTCCTATGCTTTGCCTTTTCATCATTAAGATGGTTAAAAGGGGCTCTGATTTTGTAGTTTAGCTTTAAGATGAACTACGTGTATGTCTCTTTAGAGTGTGCGATCTTTACCAAAATAATGCAGGACTTCACTGTGTTTACTGTCAATCATTTTTAACAATCACATTTATATAGATTTAGCCAAGCCTAAAAGCGGAGCCACCCTTTTTGTTTTGTTTGTTCTTTTGCTGGCAGTTATTAATTTGTGAAAATACTCTCATTCAAGTCGTAAAATTAAAAAAAAAAAAAAAATTTCTTGCTTTCGCTGAGAGCCAAACCCAGGTCGTCAGCGTATGAAGTCGGATATTAGCCCACTCGGCCATGAGCGGTTATTGACATTTTGAACGTTAATTTTAATACTTATCTCTTTCTTCGTGACAAGCTGCCTATCAGCATGAAAATGCTGGTGTTTTTCCTGGCAAAATGTGTTCGGAACGCCGTAAAAACCATGGTTGTGGACAGAAAAAAACAAAAAGCACTAGCTCTGCTATATTTGGCATCGAAACCGCTGTGAAAAGCTGCAAATTCAAGCGGTGTGCTGATCGAGTTCAAACAGAACCGACAAGGCAAATTTGAACTTTTCGCCTGAACTTTATGGC
The DNA here is from genome assembly GCA_964017195.1 of Siderastrea radians. NCBI lineage: Eukaryota > Metazoa > Cnidaria > Anthozoa > Scleractinia > Rhizangiidae > Siderastrea > Siderastrea radians. The sequence continues at coordinate 32,431,174 of OZ024892.1, forward strand.
CTAATTTTTTTCGCCTAAATTGAGCTTTTCCCCTTTCACCAAAAAGACAACTGAGTATTCTTTTGAACTTTTTTTTTCCATTAACAAATTTGTTTATGACTTTTGTTGTCTTTGCTTGTTTTGCTACAACGTGGGTCAACATGCGATTTCGCGCCAAAAACACATGGGATTCAGCACAGGTTATATCCAGTGTACAAAATGTATTGGTAAGCCTGTGGTGCGGACAGACGGACGGACGTCCATACGTACGTACGTACGGACGGTCACGTGACTATTACATCACTACCAAAATTTCTTGGCTTGATAGGTTACCAAATTTCCTTAGCAATGGAGCTCCGCTGACGCGCTAGCGCGCTGGCTCCGCTATTACCCAAAATTTACTGGCACAGATTAATACAAGGTTTTAGATCCTAGCACACCTTTCCATAACAGACAAACTCTTTGATTGTTGCAAAAATTTACCGATGGTCGCGTTACAACTGTCGTGAACGTCTTAGAAAAGAGGGCAGTTTGTTATTGGTGGATTGTTTTCCACTTTGCTTCCGTTTTCAGGGGTCTGATGGCAGTGTAGAATGCAATTTTAAGTTAATTTTGAACTTGTAGTTTGCATGTTATTGAAAAGCGCAGTAGTGCGTCATCATCGTCAACATCATCATCATCATCATCATCATCACCACCACCACCATCCTCATCATGGGTTGGAAAGAATATGCAGCTATGGCGCAAACTAACCACTCACTTCGTGCACTGTGAAAGGGTAAAAATGGCTACAGGTCCTCTTCCTCGTTTATAAATTTAAGTATAATAATTCCGTAATCACATATACCTTGCATGTAGCTATCCGATGTTTGGCAAGCCTCTCAACGATTTCTGGTCGTATTCCATGGACACGACGTAGCTTTCGAGACGACATTTCCTACATGCCTAGTCGAGACTATAAAATTTCCATTTTCCGGTCCTTTCTTTGGTCTTTTCTAAAATTTTAAAAGAACCTAGCTGAGTACATTGCAACGAAAGGGGTACTCGTCCGCCATCTTGTTTCTAATCCAGAAGCTTAGGAACCAAGCCGCCCTGATGAGAGGTTACCAAGCCAAAACAACGCAACTAATAGTTTGTCAATTTTCGTCAACTTTAACCGATGAGGTTTTCTTTGAATGCTCCAGAGCTGTGAAAGTCTTCAAGTGCAGTGTCGCCGTGTGATTATTCGCACGGTGGGAAGCAGGAAGCTTCTGCGAAGGTTGCCGCTTCCCCGAAAACTCATTAATTGGTTGAGGGAATATGACGAACCTGCAGCATTTGATCCTTACTGTAGCTCAGATGAGGTCGTGTTCTCAAACAACAACGAAACCATCACCTTTACAGGTTAGATTCCATCAGAGTCTTTATTTAAGTTTTTTAATCGTCATTTAAGTAGGAATACTAGATTTGATAAAGGGAAACTCAACTCGCGCTTAAATACATTCATAGCGGAGGTCGCGGAGCACCGTGGGTAAACAAATCTGGTAACCTATCGATCCGAGAAATTTTGGTTCTGATGTCAGCAGATGTGCTCCACCCATACAGACTCTGGGGGAGGGGGAGGGGAGCCCCAAGGAAACCCAACAGGGAGGGGGTGGAGAATGCCAACTTTTTTGGCGGGAAATCGCGCGGTGCATTTCTGGCAACTGGCGTTTTCTCAGCGGAAAATTATTTAGCAAAACGATTGCTCGACAGTACTAAAGTTTTGAGAAAAACTTGAGAAAAACTTGAGAAAAAGCATCTAATATATATAAATGGAAAGAAAAAGTTCAAAAGAATACTGGTGGTCCAAGGTGAAACGTTCAAGTTACGTAAGTTGCCTTCAAATGAATTCACCTTTGTTTTCTTCATGGCAGAGAGCTTGTCCTGTTCTGAAGCACAACTGAGTAAGTCAAGTTTTTAAAAGGAAGGTGCCGGTACATGATTTTGAGCATTACGGTCAAAGAAATTACGTTTTGAAATGGAATTTTTATTTATGTCATTAGAAATGTGTCATTTACTTTTTAGGAGGCTAAATTTCAACAAGTGAATGATGTTTGTCTCTGCCTGTGAGGCCTGGGGGGTACCCTATGGGTTTTGGGGTGGAGGTGTGCCACACAGAAGAGATAGTTTATAACTTGGAGTACCTCGCCTGGACTGTGAAGTTTCTGGATTGGATGTCGATCAACTAGGACCTACTTTATTTTGCGACGCATAACCTGTCGAATGTGATGTTTTTGTGGACTGAGGTTTGGCAGGTTTTTTGGCTAGTGTACTTGCCCGAGGGATACAAATTTCCGAAAAAATGCAGGCATGACGATGAACTCGATTTAATTGGTTCAGAATTCCCTTGCATATGTCATTTATATAATTGCACTCGTTTCCCATTTTAATCTCCAAGCCGAATTATTCGTTTTTTGAAGGAGCCCATTTTGAAGCAGAGTCGATTCGAATGTGAGATAACTGTTTACTGAGATTGGGAAGCAAGCAGCTTTTGAAAGTGCGACCTGAATTTTGACACTTTCTTACGTTCCAAGGCGAAGCAAACGAAATTTATTCTGCTAAAAAGTGGAGACGTAAAACAAGTTTACACGAGAGCTGAAAATAATTTTTTACCGTGGGAAATTTAGAAATGTAATCATATGCATATCTTATGCAAATGGCATGCTTTGCTTTGCAATTCACGATTATGCGAATAGCACGCTTTGCTTCGTGATTTGCGAAGCAAAAAGGCAAAAATTATCATAGCCGACTTGACTTGCAACAAGAAAACATACCCCTTAAATTGTCGGCTTAAGTTGAAGCCCAACTCCATAATAAAATAGAAGGAATAACTGCTTGTGCTTGCAAATGATTTTCCTGCAAGTTTGGGCGGGATCTCGGTGACATGTGCAGCTACACACGCGATGTGTTGTCCACGTGTCTGGGAGCTAACGGCGATAATGAAGTCACGTGTTCCCCAGAAAGTCAGAAAATCTGAGATCTGAGCATTTGGAAGGCAGAGTTGTGGTGTATTGTTGTCGGCCAAGTTTCTGCTAACTTGCATGCAAATATAACTAGTTGTGGACATTTGTGCCAAGGTAAAAAAAGAAATGTCACCGGTTCTGCATGCACTGCATGCCTATGTTTATTTATGTCGGCATTGACTTAAAAAAAAGTTATCAGAAAACGCATTCAGATAGATAATGAGACAGATGTAGCCTTGAATATTTTGCCATCACGATGCAGGAAGTGTAACGCAAATTTCATTTAAGTGTAGACTTATGGGTTTCGAATAAACTTTTTCAAAAATGATTTTTCTGTCCATTATTTTCTGTTTCTTTATTCATAACCCTACGGTCAAAACACGGTTGGTGAGACGTCGGTGAAAAATTGTTTTCAATAATTTTGACTGTCAGGTCCATCTGTGTGCAATTGTCGATTTTCTTGTCCAAGAGGTTCTCAATAATAATAATAATGATCTTTTAAGCGAAGCAGTTGTTGGTTTCAAGTTATTTTATCTGAAAAGCTCTAAAAAACAGTTTTGCACACTCCCCAAAGCGCCCAATTTACTGTAATTAAGCATGTTTGGTGTTTGTTTGTTTTCAGTCGTTAGAGAATGATATGCAAAAGTTATTTATAAGTAACTATAAGTGAAGCAGTTTTCGGTTTAAAGCTATTTTATCCGATAAGCTTCCGAAAACGGTAATTGTTGTGTGTGTTCCTCAAAGTGGCCAAATTTCTTCGCGGCTGCTAAACTTGCTAGACATTTCTTTGATCAGTTTAATTCAGCTGCTTGGAAGCTCCCAAAATCCTTTCTTTCAGGTAATCTCAGTAAAATCCCAGTATAAATTTTTGACTAGACTTGTCTAATAGTGGAAGTTCGTGTTATTTGTTAACATCCGAACACAGTGAAGACCCAAAAAGATGAGCCATTTACTTCAGAGTAAGCTATATTTTGTTGTTGTAAATGAGTGCCGTTTCAAGTTCATTCAAGCGAACAGCAAATAATCCAAGGAGATTTGCCGGACAAGCCTTGACATTTAAATGACAGGATATGGAAACATTGCAAACACCAAGAAAGACGGCTAGTGGAAAAATATGTGTTCATTTAGTTTGATGGCCGAAAAACATTAAATCAAGCGGTGCTCAGCTTCTAGAATGACCTTTCGCGCTCGGATTCACAGAACAGATCCCCAAAATATTGGACAACAATTCGGAACACTTTTGGGCTTTTTAAGAAACACTTTTGGTTCGAGAACGAGCCAGAAAAAGCCCCGAAGTATATTTGGGACCGAAAAGTGTCAGGACTATTCTTGGGAAATGAACACCAGTTTATTCCTTGGGTACTCCACTTTTAGCCTTGGCTAAAATTATATATTAAATTGTCTGAATGCAAGCTTGAGTCGTAGGTTTTGAGTTGTGAGTACGCGTTTGGGGAGTTAAAAATGTATAGCTTTGTATGTGGATGAAAACTGGGTTTCAGCTTAGTGACAGAGAAAGGGGCGTGTGGGGATCCAGGGACTAGGGACTAGAGACTAGAGACTAGGGGCTAGAAACTAGGGTATTTGTATTCCCATTGCTCCCATGTCATTTACTCATAATTTCCGTCCATCCTTAGGCAGCTCTCTTCAAATATTACTGTCACAGATCAGTGCTTAAGCCAGCTTTCTTGAGTCTTTCATGATTCTAGCCCTGAAGGAGATCCATCATTGCAATAATACACCTTCCAACTCACACGCATTATGCATGAGTCACACGCCTGCAGATCGAAAACATGGATCACATGCATATAGGACAATTTCTCATGCCTGACTCACAATTCCGGACTACTTGTTAATTGACCATTAAAGTGGAAAATTGTATATTATTCAATTTTTTTCCCAAAATAGTCGACTAGTGAATGACGTTAAATGTCACGTTTGAGTCCTAAATAACATTAGCAAACGAGATCGCTCCGAGATTTTGAACTTCACACCACGACATTCGGCAAACTTTGGAAATTATCGGAACATCTTCAGGAACCGTGGGCAATGTTTGGAAGTCGGCGGAACATTTTCAACAACGTTCCGAAGTCATGTGGATAGGAAAATCTCACACATTTGACTTAGGAAAAAGTTGGCAAGTATACAATTAACCCTGACGCTGACCATCCAAGGTTCACTGGAAGCATTAAGTGACCTGGCACTATCCTGTTTACATGTACTCTGTTTTCTTTCAGGTAATGGCTACAGCACAACACTGATTCTTACACCAGATGGCCGTGGCTACACCAGTGGAAAACACGAGTGGGTGTTTTACTTTAACAACTGCAGAGGACAAGTTGCAGTGTGTGTAGTTACAGCAGAATTCAAGAAGGCAAGAACATTCAGAACAATGCCAGCCATTGGCAGAAAAATAGGATGGGCATATAATCAAATTGGTTTCCTGACTTTTGAGGTTCCTATCTGGGAGGCCATAGGTGGTCATCGCAATGAAAGCTATCACACTTGGGACATGATAGGGATTTTACTTGATCTGAATAAAGGAACATTAGGTTTCATGAAGAATGGAAGAGAATTGGGAACAGCATTTTGTAAAGGATTGCAAGGACAAGAGGTTTTCCCGGCTGTTAGTTTATGTTCTGGAAGAGAGCAGGTCACCATAGTAACCAGCAGGACCTATTTGTGATGTAATTTAAAAAGAGCAGTCTATTAACTATCCATTGAAGACAGGCTAATATTTATTTGTAGTTCAAATTAAACACTCTCCAAGACCAGTCAATCCTTGTATAAGACTTCCATGTCATTGTGAGCATAGCTGAAAGAATATAAAAGTAACAGGTTTCAGTGCAGTTGAATTGTGTGGCTGAGACTGCCACTGAGTTTCAGCTTGGAAATTTAGTGTCCCAAGAAGCAGTTTTAATGCACTACACAATTGAGCTTAGATAGTGTTGCACTGTCTAGGCAATGTTTTGTTTAACCCTTCTCACAGCAGCTGAAAAAGTGGTTGTAGCATCGCAAGACAAGTTGCTTGAAACAAATTACATGTACTATGGGATGCTTGAAACATTTAAAGTGTTCCTACCTCATAATTCACTGTTTTTAGCCATTGTGAGAGAAGTTGCAAAAAATGTTGCCATTAGTGTAACATGGCTAATTAAACTCAGTCATTTACATTCAAAATGCTTCTTCTTTTTGGGACTTGCTGCAATTCTCTAATAACAGCCCGAATTAGTCCGCATATACAACCATTTCAATTCACGTTGTCGGATTTTAAAGCCTCGAGCTTATGCGAGGAGACCGAAAGGTAGTATGGGTAGCTGAAAGTCATTTGTGATAATTTTTCGACTATAATTTTGTGGTTGTCGCTACCTTAGGAGGAGTGAAAATACCATAAACACTTGCCTGCGTGATTTATTTTGTGTAGGGATGAGCCATAATTAAATTTGTTGATAAATTTATCAATAAAATTAATTACCCATAACATCTTGTGGTCTTATTGCGTAAGTTTTCCGACACAGTTAATTGAAATAGTTGTATAGTTAGTAAGGGCTTAGTGATACGTTTTTGTCAATTGTCTTCATAGCAAGTACAGCACAAAATTGTGTCACATTGTAATAAATCCTTCAGAACAATACTTCACTTACATGTAGTCAACAAGTAAGCCAACTAGAGTATGGGTAAACAATAAACTAAGTTAAAAACTGATAGATATAAACATATGTTTGAGTGGTTTTCATGCAGGCTTGTCCTCAGGGTTGGAAATTCTGCTTCATGTGCAGGACGGGCAGCCCTTAAAATGTAAGAACCAACAACAACAAAATACCTCCCTGTACATTAGAGAGTGGAGAGGAGAAAAATTGGTCCATAAACAAAAGAAGAGAGGGAGTGCTCATTGTGCTAGAGCTTACACAACAAGGAGCTGCATTTTATTGGTTTGCACCAACATTAAGGAGGAGCAATGGTAGTGCCGTGGCGGGTAAGTATGCTGGATTTTTGATTGGAAGATTGTTGGATTGTTGGGTTTTAGACAAAAAACTTGACTCCACATTATCTCTCACCACCCATGTGTATTTTAATGTGGCTGCTGCGACCAGCAACAAATTGTCACCGGCGTTTATTAATACACATGGTGCAAAGAGACATTGGCAATGTGGAGTAAACTTATCACATGCAGAGACCAAACCTCGACCAGGACAGGTGTAATCCTTTGACAGACGCATTCCATCCTGAGGGCAAGAGTAATACTCTCAGTCTCTTCATGCTACAGAAACTTCAGTTATGCACTAGCCCATGTGGCTCGCATTTTTTACTGCTGGTTACTGCTTTTTGTACCAAACTTTGAATACTTCACCTCTCGAGTAACTGTTTATCGTAGATGGACAAGTAATAGAAACCAGACAGAGGAAACGTTGACACGTGAAAAAGTAAAAGAAAACCTTTATTCAGCATAGAGTAATCAGTGCACTTTTCAAGAATACAGTCAACCCCCTCTAAAACAAACACTGCTTAGGACCACTTTGGACTGCCCATTTTCAATTACTGTATGTCTTAAAAGCCAGAAAGTGCTGAGGATTTGAAAGTATGACAGAGAGCAAAATATTCATGTGTCTGACTTCTAAGAAGTGTCCATCATATATTGAAAGGCTCCATGCAAAAACGTCCTAAGTGACTTTAGCAAATTATGCACTGAAAATCTTGCCTTTTGGTTCTCAAAATTAACTTTCTTGACAAAATGTCACCCGGTTTGGCTTTATTTCACTTTAAGACAACCACTTCACCATTGAAAACCCGACTTAAAAAAATTAATTTATGGCCTGGTCGTTTGGGACATTTTTACCTGGAGACCTCCAATTAAAGAACTGATTAAGACATTCAAGTGATGAGAATACAGGAAGTGATCACCAAGGATAAGATGTCTTGATATTTAGACAAGTTTCATAAGAAATATATGGAGAACTACAAAGGAGAATAAGCATTTTCATGTCAGGGCTTCAAGGGTTAAAGAGGTTTCTGAGTGAGATTAAGTAAAGAACAAAATAATTTATTATTAAGGGACCCACACTGCATGTATCTTGGAGAGGTGTATGCTACCCCGTACAAGGGAGCTGACTGTCCCCACTGCAGGCTTGGATAAATTCTGCTCATAAAATGGCTTATTCTGCCTTCTGGCAGTGCTTGCAAACATCCCTTATTCTGCTCGAAACTCTGCTCAGACACCCTTATTCTGCTTGAATTCTGCTCGGTACCTGAAAAATTTTCGGCCCTTATGTATTTTTGCGAATATGGAAGGGAGCCTGGCCCTAACCCCCAAATACTTGTTAGATATTCATGATGCATAGCAAAATTGTAATTCTGCCGGCAGAATGCTTGCCTCAAAAATTGCTTATTATGCTCGAAATTCTGCCAGCAGAATTTATCCAAACCTACCCCACTGTGAGCTCCAAGCTTGGTAACATTTTGCAACAGAAACGGAATACAGTCATTAAAACAGAATATGTAAAGAACACAACTTGCTTTAGTCTAGTCAAAATACATGATTGATTTTGCCCCCAAATAGGCTCTTTGCACTCAGAGCCACTGGGGATAAAATAAGGAGCTGCATTTGCATGCTACATACACGTATGTTATTAACCGTTAATTTAAAAAATACAAAACAATAAATATGCAATATTCTTGGAACCATGACAAAAACGTTGTTCGCACTTCCTTCAGCTCTTAGCTGTTCTCCCAGAAAGCCAACAATTCACTTATTTTGGGCTTATGGAACCTTACATCTCATGTAAGTCATATGTGTGGAGCAATGCCAAGTACAATGTATCATTTTGTCCTCAAGTATATTAATAAATCACTCAATTATCAATATTTTTTATCTGGAGTCTGTAATTTGTGATCCATTATTTCATTGGGAACCTAAACCAAAAAAAGATGATTCAATTTTATCACTCTTCCATCCCCTACCATAAAAATTTACTTTTGAACTCTTCATAATCAATGGACTGGAGGGATAAAGAGAAAAAGAAGCCTCAGTGGAACTTCATATGCATTTCATACGTATTCTTGTCTTAATTAGCTCACGTGAAAAAACCATGGCTGCAAAAAAAGAAAAAAAATAGCAACAAGCATCTAATTTCTCCTGCAAAAACATTCTTCAATCAAACATGCAGGTCATGACAATAAAGGCAATGATCCAACCAGTACCAACAGAGAAAAGAGATAAGAACACACATGCTGATCATGGGGCTTAAATGGTAAATGAATCTGCATTAAACTTTGTTTCTACATGTTCTATTGACTTTGATTAAAAAATGAACCCTTTTGTTGTAGTTATTTTACCATAACTGGCTATTGGTCTAAGACTAAAACTGCCAGAACTTTTATCTAATGCGCTAGCATGGAAATAACATGCTACACAAAATGTAAATCTCTTCATTTCCTTTGACAACAACCAAGATGTTGAGTTAAAAATACTCTAATTTCAGTGTTCTCTATTCCACATAAAGTGTGCTTAGTTTACTGTGCATTCACTAGTTAGTGTATTGAATTAGCTGTAATTAACCATAGAGGACTAGGTCAAATTACAGCCTACTCTCAAACAGATTTGCAAATATCTTTTGTTGCTTCAATGGTTCTCCAGTTCTGCAAGTTTGTTGCTATGTCCAAATATCCTCCAGGTACTGCTTGTTCTTGTGCAATTTCATCATTTCTTTTCTCGCCTCAGTGATGTCCACACCCTTGTACTCTTGAACAATATCAAGGAAAGTATCATACACATTCTTTGCCATGTTGTCAGCATCACCACAAACATACACGACTGCTCCTTTGTTAAAGACCTGTTCAGCTACCTCTGGAGAATGACGTCTCAGGTTATCTTGGACATACTTTGGTGGGGGGTCACTATGCAAATCAGTACTGGTATCACGCGAGAATGAAAGGAACAGGCGAGACAACACACCAGTTGACAAATAGTGCTCCAGTTCTTTGTCATAGAGGTAGTCTCTTTCTTTGTGCCTGCAGCCAAAGAACAGCCAAGCTTCAGAGAGTTGTTCTGGTTCACCTGTGGTCCTCTGTTTGAGATCCCTGTGCTGCAGAAAGCCTATGAAAGGTGCCACCCCTGTTCCAGGCCCGATCATTATGATTGGTGTCTCTGGGCTGCTTGGTAACTTGAAGTTGAGGCTTTTTCTTTGGAAGACTGGAACTTTTGGGATCTCTTGCAGATTCATCACAGAAAAGCGGTCATTCAGTTCTTTGTTGTCACTGTTTTTGTCTTGCCTGTGGGCTTTCGTCATCTTATTTAGCCAACCAGTACAGACACCTTGCCTTTGTTCCCTTATTCCGTCAACAGCTGGAAACTCAACGATGTTGAAAACAAAATGCAGGTGAGTTGGATTTTCCAGTGGAGAGCTAGACACTGAGTAGGGACGTGCTTTCAGACGAGGCAGCAGTTCAAGTAATCTTTCAAACGGAGGCTGACATGATGGAAAGGCATTGAGAAGGTCCAGCAAGGATAAACCAGGTTCTCTGATAAACCTGATGTAGTCACTGGCACCTTGTTTACTGCAAAGTTCTTGAAGCCTCCTTTTCTCTTGAGGATCACTAGCGTGTTCAGATAAGACCCTTACAAGGGCTTTGCTTGGGACTGCTCTGATGTCCAAGCATGTCAACAGGGTATGCCTAATGGTTGAATGCTCGGGGATGAAGTCTGGCACACTAGCTGCCTTCTTGGTTGTTGACGTCATCAACTGAATGGAGAAAGGAATGTTGGCCCTTTCACTCAATCCCAGCTTTGTTATCAGTTCTTCAACTTCAGCACTCACGTTTGGACAAACAACACCAAAGGAGTCCCCTGGTTCGTAACTAATGTTACAACCAGTGATATCAAGCTCTATATCTAAAGCAGTCTTGATGGAAGTAACAGCTGTCAGCTGCCTTGCCGACACTATAGTTGCCAGGGAAACACCAGAGAAAGCACTAGGGAAGCTTGCGCCATTATGCAAAGGTAGAACTGTGCAGTCCAGTTTGTGGTCAGGGTGGAAGGTAATCCCTAAATAAGCTGGTGGAAGCTGTGGTATAGACAATGAACTAGTTGACAGGGGAGGAACAGATTGTTTCAGCTGGTCACCAATAGTGTGCAGTGAAATAGGATCAGAGTTACTTGGTTGAGAAATGTTACTGCCCATTTCTGGTTTATTCTGGCCATCAACAGAATCCATGCTTTCTGTTTCTTTTGGTCTGGTATCAGTACTATTGCCAGCATGGTTTGTATCATGACCATTTGAAACACCATTACAGGAATCTATTGCTTTTGAGACTCCATTGGTAGTCTCTGCCACAACGTTGCCATCTGTTTCTTCTGAAGATTTGCTCTCACCATTCGTAACAGTGTCCTTTATGCCATTTGTTTCTAGAACTGCAGTCTTGCTATTTGGATGGTGAGCCTTCTCCAAGATGACCCCATCTGTTACCTCTGAAGATTTACTATTGTCGTTGATAACTGTATCTTTGGTATGGTTGATTGCTGGCACTACAGTTTTGTTATCTGGGTGACTTCCTTCTTCTGGTAGCAAGCCTAGCTGCTTCCTTAGTGCCAGCCACAAACCTTCTATCCATGGTTCCACTGTCAACTCCAATCCTACAGCATCATCAGCATACCCAGTGGCGTAAAACTGTCGAGCCCCTAGCTGCAGTAATCTCTTGTCCAGTGCTTTGCCGTTATTGCAAAAGTTTGTGTAGTTGGTGTCGCCTAACGCGAGGAGAGCATAATGTAAATTTTCCAGGTGCGTTCCAGGTAGAGTTTTCTTCTTCAGTCTCCTCATGAATTTACACATGGTGTCTGGTGGGTCACCTTCTCCAGTCGTGGACACAACGAACACAACTAAACCTTCTTTCTCCAACGTGAACTTTTTCTCGGTCAGACTGAGGCAAAACAGGTTGGAATTCAGATCATGCTGTTCGGACAACTCGTGGATTTCCTCGGCAATTGCTTTCGCTTGACCCGTCTGCGATCCGTAGAGAATCGTGAACTTCTTCCCCATAGAACTGTTAACAGGCATAGTGAATATTCTAGCCTTGGATATCCTTAACAGTCTAAAAGAAAAGCGGAATATGCTGAAGACAATTATTCTCTTATCAACTTTCCAAGATTGTTACATCATCTGAACGAGATCATTGTGAAATCCCATCACGCTGGCGGTCTTGCCGGTCTGAGAAAGAAGACAGTAAAAGACTTTCAATTGGGTCATTTCCATTTGTCCAATCAGCGTTGTCGTTAGAACATTCGAAGGACTCCATTTTATTTTTGTCACGTGACTTTCCTGCCGACATGAAAGATGGCGGAAGGGTCAGCAATATAGCAATATTGGCGGAAATCGGAAGAAGTCGGGAAAATGTGTATGGACCTTGTGCAACATAAGAAATTTTAGCCAAGGGTTATGGCAAGAAATTCACTAACTCCTGAACAACTGCTAAGGATTTTCGATGAAGCTCCCTCGTCCACTGTTTTGGTGAGTACAAAATTTGTGAAGAAATACATGATCTTGACTTGTCGATCCAGTAAGTTAACTTAAATAGCTGCAAGATAAACATATTTTTCGCTTGACCAGTGTGAAGTTATTTTTTTACAACGTATTTATCTCCGGTCTTTTTATCAAGGATAAGCGAATATGCTCTCTTTGGGGGTCGTAGTGTTTGCACAACTTTCATTATTTGTTGATCAATTGTGAACTCAACTTGATAGACATGCAAGGGTACAAGCTTGTTGCCTAAATATTTTTAGTTCCTGTGGAGTACAGAGTACATGTGTGAATTTTTTTATATTTCTATCAAACACAAGGTAAACGCAAAGCTGTCCTTTTTCTTGTAACTGTCATTTAGAAAGGCTGATAATCGTTAAATTTGAAATTGAATCCAGTAAAATGCCACTTGCAGTGCAACAGAAGACTTGAGGTTACATATTAATGTTTAATGATTATGATTAATTAGCAATATGCGTACTGCTTGGCAGTGACTGTTCTATTGTTAGGATTTAAGTGAAAAGTTATAATCTCAAAGATAGACACTACAAAAAGGAATTGTATTTGTAAACCATACACAATTAGATACTTACTACTACTGTCCATTCTCCTCTTAAGGACAAATCTCTCTAACATGGACACAGAGCAAAGAGACCTGAGTGCCTGTGTTATAGGGTGTGATTGATGTGGCTTTTGACTCTCTACAAAAACCTTCATTATTAACCCTACTTTTGCCAGAGTTTTTTGAGGGTGGGGAGGAAGCCAATAGTACCACTGCAAATCAAGGTTCTTACATTGTGATAGAAGTACAGAGCCTATTGGTCCAGATATTTTGCCACTGAAATGGCATCCAATCAGATTGCTTGTTGGTTTGGTGGGCTTATTAGACTGGCTCTACACAAGGGCTGTATCATTGGGCTGGTCCACTACTAGCACCAGTAGGGTCAATAAAGTGTCCGTATTACCTCTTGGAATTTTTTATAACATGCATCAATTTCTTGTCACGACATTACTACTTAATCAAACATTCAAGTCACAAGAATAAAGGGAATGATCAATGAAGATAGAATGTCTTAGTGGTTAATCAAATTCTCCCAACTAGTGCCATCACAAATGCATGAAGAACATTAAGGAGAACACGCATGTTGATATTGGGGCTCAGGTTGATTGAGCTTGACAGTCCATCAGAATGCATGATCCAACAAAGGGTTTACTATGCTTTATAGATAAGGTTGGGCTAATACCAGATTTTTAAATTAATGTAACGTGAGTGCTACATTCACCAGTATTTGGCATTTTGTTATTATTGGTATCAATATTGTAAGGCCATTTCTCAGGACTCATACTCTAACTGCAAAGGTTAACTAAAGGTAGAGTCCATGGGAATTAGACACTTGGGCCAGAGCTGCAATACTTCTCTTGATTGTAGTATCAACAGCCCATACATAAACTCTTAAAAAATTCAAATGCAGTGTGGAATAAACAAGCAGCTTCTTATCAAACTGGATAAAAATGAAACAGTGGACTGGAAAAATTGGTGCAAACTTATTAAAGACGTTCAGATGGTATCTACCATCTTTAATCAGCTGGTGACCACATTGCTAGGAAGTTTTCCTGCACAGAACTGGTGATGTCATGTGAGCAATATCAAGACAGTATTGGTATCAATTTGGCGCAACCTTACTTCTGGCCATTTCCAAGCCTCACGTACGGGGCATTTTAAAATTATTGGTAGTCGTGTATTTCAGAAATTTGACTAGACAATGTCTAATGACCGACTGACATCTCAAGTTCTGTCTGTGTAGTAATATTTCTTACTTTTTTAACTGGGTTGAGAAGGTAAATTGGCCACCGCAAAGGGATTGAAAGCTGACATTTCGAGTGTTAGCCTTTCATCAAAAATATTTATAGTGTTAGCCTTTTCATCAATAATATTTTTATTATAATTTGCAGGGCCCCACTGAAAACCGCCAAGGCGAGTGGGCTCCCTGGATAAATATTATTATTATTATTATCAGAGTGTATCAAGGAATTATGGGTTGCACTTGGTTTATACAGAGTGTGGTGGAGCTACGCTATTGGTAGGAACATGGTAATGTAAAAAACAAGAATAAATTAGTTGAATGGAAAGCATTCATTGATACCATGGGGATTAAGTGTGAAACATCAACTTTCAATCTCTTTGTGGTGGTCAATTTACCTTTAGTTATCAACTCAGTTGATAAATCCAAAATTTTGTGTTTCACGTCCCCACCGACGCAGCACCACAGTTTCTTTAGAAACTAACCCCCTTGAATATTTCTTACTAGCTGGTACCAGTGAACAATTCACCACTCAACAACACAATTAGACTTTCCCAAGTCCTTTAATTTTCTTTTTTCAGGTTAGTGGGCCTCTCGCGACTTTGTCACTCACTTGGTCACTTTGCAAACTCATTGAAGCTTGCTTGCTTTAGTTGCAAAACCAGCACAAATGAGGTAGACTTGGAGCAACTCTACAACACAATGTTTTGAAAGCTGACACAAATTTGCATAAGTGGTTGAAATTAGTCACACATCAACAGACATGACGCGGTGTTCGCTTACTGAGAGAAACATGTGACTTTCTGCAAATTATCCAAAGTGGATCTTTTCGATTTAAAACCAAATTGCACACATCCTTGCCAGGAAAGTATAGAAATGGTGTGGTTTTAGCTTTTTGTAGCTGTGCCGTTTTTCTGTGATGGGTGGAGAACAGTTAATTCATCATGTATCACTGTATAAATATGATGCGAAAAGTTTGCATGATTTTTAATACACTTTCAGAATCAGGTAAATTGTAAGAGGTGGATTGTGCCATTTCAATTTCATCTGCAGGGTCTTCTTAGCATTCAAAATGGAAAATTGCAGGGAAGACCCTGGTAAATTAGTTGTCATGTCCATCCAAGTCAACTTCCTGCTTTCTCCAGCATGCCCTATCCTAAGCATTTTTTGGTCATGTTGCCCCTTAAACTTGACAATGTCATCTCTTTACCTTTCTCATGTTGTTGATAGAGATTGAAATGGTGGAAGAATGACTGTTGGTTGACTTTAAGGTTCTGTGATATGCTGTTTGCCAAGGTCTTCCGTTATCACCAGAGTGCGAGAAGACAAAGTTAGCTGAAAGCTGTTTACAATTTACAACGTTTTTGGTTAGGTGGGTGGAAACCATGGATGACATTATATTTAGGAGGAGGTAGATTGAAACCTCTGTCAAACAAAGTGATACTAATACTAGTGTTTTCCTATAAAACAGATAATATTTCTTTGCAGTTTTACCTTTCAGACTGAATAAGTCCTTGATGATTGTGTAAAAAACCTTTTTCACTTGCAGACAGAAGTTGTATAAGGACTGATGGTGTTCTTTGACAGTTTGTTTTATCTGTCTTCAGCTGTTACTTCTTCCACTTTGGTTCATTATCATGCTTGCTTCCTTTCTGCTTCTGTCATACATTTCTCCATTTTGGGTTGATCAGCAAGTGCACTTGTCTTCAGTAATTAATTGTGGCACTCCTTAATGTCTCCTTCCTTGGTTATCTGTACAGACAATAACCCTTTCTTTTAACTTATCTGGCATCCCCTTTTCTTCCAACACCTGTCTCGACAAGCCTGTTGCATTCTACATGTAGTCCTGCCGCTATGTACATTGCTATCAGCTTTGATCAGTTCATTTAGAAACACCTGTTGTAAATAAGAAACATTGTTGTAAATAACTTACGTAGTAAGCTTGTAATAGTATTGTAAGTAATGTGTCTGTGTTGTAATAAAGGTTGCATTAAAAAAAAAAAAAAAAAAATTTAGAAACACCTGAAACTGTGCCATATACTTTCAGCTCAATTTTCATCCACAGATCATCAATTGCCTTGGACAAATTTTTGCTCATTAATTGCTCTAATACTAGAAAATTGTAGCATATATATTTTAAGGCAATCACAATGTGAAATTATTGTTTTTCTCTCCATATAATTATTATTTAAAAAAAAAACAGTAGTTTTATAGGGCTTCAACTGCAGATCTCTTTGGTTACTAGAATCAGACAGGTGCCTGCTTTCTCTTGATTTTCACTCAGATGCTTATGAAACCTTGGTTAAATATCTTGGCATCTAAAGATTTCACTGTTACTTAGTTTTGTACTGAACACATTGTAACTAGTGATGACTTATAAACATTATGTATTGATTTTCTTAACAGCTTTCAGTAACATGTAATGATTGATCATGTTGACAAGTACTATGATATTTTTCTCATCTATGTGCAACTGCAGAATATCCAGTTTTATAATGCCTAGTGGAACAAAATTTCTAAGGTTTTGTTTTAGGACAGTTTATTTGGTTAGGTTCTGAGACATGTTTTTTTTTGAAACCTTAACCCTGATCTTCATGGAATTAATATTGACTCATGTACAGTAAACTTGCTATGCAAATGAAATCTGTTTTAGCCACATATTAAAAAAAGAAAAAAACAGACCTCCTCTTATTAGGTTCTGAAAGGCTTGATTAGGTGATTTTCCCCTGAATTTCCTAAAAACGTGGGTGTCCACTTAGACCCTCTTCTGGCTAGAAGCTTAACCCTGTCACTTCCTCAAAGCCCCCCACTAAGATCCAGGCAAGAGAAAATACTGTATACAACAAATTTCGTTTTGCCAAAAATCAAGAATCAACAGCAAGGAGGACCACATGAGATTTCTGCCTTGGATTTTTTTGAATTCTCATACTTAATCAGTTCCTTCATAACATCAAAAGTTAGAGACACAATTTCTTTACTCAGGGTTGGACTTTAAAAATGAAAGAGTTTGAAAGTGAAAGTGGTTATTTCCTGTGATTAGTTCCTGTGATGCTGAAAGTTTGTTTTTCAGTTTTTCTAATTGGAAATTTGAGAAAATATGTCTTTTTTGCCACTCTTAGGTAATCTAGACTAAGGGACTGCGTATTTGTTACCACTTGACATTTAGCACGACCTTTTTGTAAAAATGATAGTTATTGCTATGACTACATTTACACTATAGATAAATGCCATCACTTTTGTGTTTTCATTGTCTCAAGTGTGGATATTCTTTGACTTCTTACGTCTTAGTGTAATCTAATATTAATACCCTTTTTTGGTCATATGCCATGAATAGAAAAAACGTAATGAAATGTGTACAGTTGATAATTTCAATTCTCTAACAATGTGAATGTACCACAAAGATGTGGAATCTAGAAATCATATCAAATCCAAAGGATAAGTTGGTATTTATTGGCAAGAGACTTTGTCTTTGTTTTGCGGAAATGAGAAGTACAGGATTTCAGTGTCATGTGCATGTAGACAAGGACTGTTCTGAGGTGACAGAAAAATTTTATTTACAGATTTGTTATCACTTTCTCTTATATTTGATTAATTTTAGAGATGTGATCTCTATCTTTAAGTGTCACATTTTTTAAATAATTCTGTCTCAAGTGCTGCAATTTTCTGCAACTTAACCATTTTGTTAACGGAAGGAGATTGCATGTCTATATACATGCATATTTTCACTTCTGTGACATAAACAAGTTTAAGCACGTAAGATTAGTATCATTGAGAGTTAATTACAGTTAAGATTTTTCAGTTATCTTATCCTTCCAAATAATTGTTTTGAATTGTTTTAACCTTCATAACCATTCTAGCCTGACAGTACAAGCTACAGTAGGTTGTTCTCAAAATTCTTTTTGTGCCTTTAACTACGTAGAACTAGACAAATTTCCAATGTTGACGTCATGGTCTTTTCACCCTTAATTTGCATTGCTGAATTAATCCTAAAGTCCAAAGTGTGATCATTCAATTGAAAGCTAAACTTGTACAAAATTTTGCTATAGGAAACAATGAAACAAGTTGAAAGCCACAAAGAAAGTGGCAAGAACTGAAAGGAAAGGCAACTGAAGAGTTATATATAGAAAGTTCAGACATGATCTCAAAATACTTGTAGCATGTAAAATTTTAAACTTTAGTAGTAAAATTATTTCTTCCAGCTTACATTGTGTAACCACTAGTGGGAGGCATGGTGGTCTTATAGTTATTAAGTAAAATGACATCTAAAGATATTTTTATGTTGAACCAAAGTGAAATGGCGACTTGGATGTAAGTGAAAAGAATGAAATAGCACTCTCAAGGCTTGAGAGCGCTATTTCATTCTTTTCATTTACATCCAAGTCGCCATTTCACTTATCATATATTCATTTCTCACTTTATTGTGGACATATTTGAGCCTGCAGAATGGCAGGGCATGTGTCGCATTTGAACCTACAATATGTAGTTGTATGGCCTCGCTCAGCACGAGTCCCCCATAGCTCAGTGGTTAGAGCATCCAACCGGCACTTGGAAGGTCATGGGTTCAACTCCCGTTGGGAGGACTCAGAATTTTTTCTGAGTATTCAACTTGAGAGTGCTATTTCATTCTTTTTTTTATTTATTTGTTATTCATATTTTTCATAAAAATGTGCCTTATGTCTCCAATCAATAGTAATTTTACAGAATGCATTTCAGCCTTTCTAATAGAACATCTACTGTGGTTGTTCCCATGAAAAACACATACTGTATGACTTGTATAATTTACGTGTAAAAGACTAGACCTTGATACAGGAACTTTGTTCCAATGTCAATGGTCTTCAATGTTTTTTTCATGTTGATGATTTTGCAGGTGGCTCCTGCTAGTTTTCCTGCCACTAGAACTGGAAATAAGGCTTGTGATGAAGTCTTTACCATTTACTTTAAATTTATTAGACATTCTCTGTATCTACCTTTTTTTTTCTTTCAGCCCTCCAATGTCACTTTACACAAAAAATTTTACAGCCACCCGCCTTTGTTACCTGGAGAACAGATCGTTTCGCAGCAGGATCATGTGACTTGTGTTGATACCTTTAGTGATGTTGCCATAGGAATTCTCCATATTACCACCTACAGGATTATCTTTGCTGGCACCTATGCCCAGGTACATGAATATGTCTGCATGAAATAATTTGTACTTAACTGGAGCAGCAAAAACTATGATAAGTATACTACATGTTGATTATTAGGCTGTTTGTGTGTTCGCATATCTATATTTATGAGCGAATACTGTATGCCATGAATCTAGAGTGACCATATAATCAAACCAGTTAGATCTGTTGAAATGTTCAGTTCTGGTCAGTGAGCCATTCAACAAGCCAGGGTGAGCCCAGCGTTGACCATATTCCCTAGCCTCTTTTGCAAAAACAGAGCTGCAAATTACAATGAGAGAGAAAAGCTTTCACCAACGCAGTAAACGAATGGCAATGTGAGCAAAATGGTTTGACGTCAACGGAAAGACTGTAAATTTACTGAGGCCCTGCAGAAGCGCCTGGACCACCCTCATCAGGGAAGGAGACCACAGGCCAGCATTGTCTCGAGTTTAACCTCGCCTAAATTACATTTAGCCCCATTTGGACAGTGGCGGACCAAAATGTCCCAATGTCTGACAAAATCTCAACTACGTTAGGGCCAACTTAGATAGCACAATTTTTCCTTATGACTGTAGTATGCAGCTTGCTCACGTCATGTCTATAGTGCTAATTGTGTCATCTAAATCAGACCTATGACATCTTGATGACCGTTGCACACAACACGAAAAGTGTTGTAGGACTTTGAAACATGCGTTGAAACCCCATGACAGTAACCACAATCAGAATGTTGAAATGACGAGTTGTTTACGATCTTTGCTTTCAAGATGTGAGCAGTGCATGCTACAAAAAGTATATGACAGTCGTAAGCAAAAATCGTACCGTCTAAATCAGCCCTTAGGAAACTGGGCTCAGGCCAAACAGGAATGAAAGTCAACAGGAGTTTATTTAACCCTTTAAGAAGACGCAAGAGTCAGCAAGACTATTGATCCCTAAGAGTTTCAGGCCAAACAAGAGCGGAGTTTAAACTTCCATGGATTCTAGTTAAAACTTGTGCAGATTCAAAGTCTTCAAGACAAACAAGAGTCAACGAGTGTACTTGAGAGTTTCAGGCTTGAAGTGAGAGCAGGTGTTACATTAATGTTTACATTTGAACAACTGTTTTAAACACTAATGACTGATGACTTAACAAATTGACGTCAGTTTTTTTATGCGTCTGTCCTCTTATTGATGATAAATTTCGTCATAACATTGTCAAAGTGTTGTAGATTCACGAGCCGCAGGCGAGTGGATCTACAACAAACTTTAACAATGTTATGACGAAATTTATCATCAATAAGAGGACAGACGCATAAAAAACTGACGTCAATTTGTTTTTTACAATAACAAAAAGCCAAAACTGCTTTTCAAACGGAAGAAAGAAATGCTATCTAGAGTCAATGGAAGATGCGATTGCCGCAGAATCTGAATTTTATCGCTGTAATTCGGAGAATCACAGGCTCGTAAATTAAAACTTTAGAAAGAATAGGTCAGAAATACAAGGACAAACTCGAATTGCTCAACTAACCTTTAATCCAGTGAAAACTGTTCACAATAATCCGTTAAAACACGGTTCAGCTTAAGGTGCCTCCATACAGTTTCTCATCAGTTTCAACAGACAAATATACATAACTTTTTTTGATGATTTTCAGGACATTGATTTACATTTCACTAGGGAAAAGCTACAAAAGCGACTAGCCTAGCCTTTATACTTTTCAAAAAAGTCACAATTTCTGGGCCTGGCCCATTTCCATGGCAACCACTGATATAGTTGTTTGGCTCATTTTTTAAGCTTACCCAGTTTCTTTATGTCATTTCTTGGTTTTTACATGGTGAATTTTCGCTATTTTTGTTGTAAAGATGTTGCCGTTTGAGAAGTCGTAGCTGGCAAAGCTGTGAGAAATTTTGTACATAAGTTTTGCCAGAATAGTAAATTTCCGTTTTCAACGATTAATGCAGAAGTGCATGTACAAAAATTACTCTTACTTTAATATGACTGAAAAACACAAAAATCCTACAAATGTTCCAATTGTAAAAAAATTTCACCGAGTGGAACACACGCAATTAGCGTTTGAAAATGCCTCAAAACCCACCTTTTTTCTTCACGTTACCAAAATAAGAATTCTCCAAGTTAAGGGGTTGCGCATGCTCATGATTCCCTTTGCGTGGACGAGCGTGGACAGCACGTGGGTAAGCGGTAGAAAAGCTTTTCTAGAGCTTTTCTTTCAAAAGAACAACATTTTTCTGGACAACTGCTTTCCTTTACTCTAAAGGATCCATGTGACCAAAAAATTCGCAAAAATAAAGAAAGAAACGAACAAACAAACAAAAAAGAAGAAAATTTATACCGATTCGCGATATAAAACTCGAACGAAGCCGCCACTTTATTGCCAGCAGCAAAAAATTTCATTTAAAGTTTCCAGAATGCGGAATCATTAAACCACTTTCAGTTTCATTTTTACCATTAACTGATTACAACCGTTCTTCAAGAAAAAATCTAAAGCGGTCATGTTTGCTCTTAGAACATCTTTTGGTATGCTACCCGAGAAAAGCAAGGCAGCTCGATTATTTTATGTTGTAAGCTCAATATTTTGTCTGCTGAGACCCGCGTTGTTTCTTAGCGGCTACTTGCGTGTTTGTTAACTGCATGGAATAGCAAATAGTATATAAATACGCTTTCAATTTATATTTAAAGGCAGACGTTGGATAAAAGGGAACAAAAATGTCGACAAGAAATTATATGTTTTGAAAAAGACCACATTATTTTTCTGCAAGGTTCAACAAGTCAACAGAACGCCTGCGAAACGCCGACTGTTTTGGAACCGGCCGTCAACTCGATACTCATCCTTTGTTCGTTCACTGAATGCCCATGAATGCTGTCATTCTAGGCATAATTTTTCGTAAAAATAAAAATTGTATTTGAGCTGAGGTACAATTGAACTTTTTTCAATTTTCGGTTTTATTGTAGACCACCGAAGTTTTTGAAGTCGCACCTTGTCAACACAAGTGAAACTTAGATCAAAAGCTACTGGTGACTGATAAATAGACACTGAAATATAAGTGTCCTTTTGAGTTTCAACTTCTATCAAAATTCAATGACAACTGTTATCTCGTTACAAGTGTGTAATCTATTCATCGCAAAATAAAATTCACAAGTCAGCTGTATTTTGCTGAAACCGTATGAGAACGGCCATAGAGACAACTTACCCGACAAAAAAACACGGCTTGTTAGAAAGGCAAAAACTAAAGCACTTTTTCAAAAAATTACTTACACTTAGGCTCAATCCAACCAAACTTAAGCTTCTCATCCCAGAGATTCTCGACAGCTGACCTGGATAGCACTGATATTTCAAGTTGAGAACGGAGAGAAGTTCTTCACGCATAATTCTTGAAGGCGCGTAATAATTCGTGCAACGTATTCAGTCCTCTCTGTGTTGCTTGAACTTAAAGATCGCAATCAATTCAGTCCTATAATCGTAGAACAATCGTAGGACTGCAACTGTCAGCTACAAAAGCAATTAAACTAAAGGCTTTTCATAATTTCACTCAGTTATGTGCTCGATAGGTTTTGAAAAGGTAAGCCATAAAGATGCCTCAATCAGACTTTGGAAAAGTTTGCCTGGGAGGTTGATTGGCACATGTCATCTGACTTGGACTGTCGCGCTCCTCGTGTGCGCGCTTGTGCCAATTTAGTTCCCATTCCTCGCGCGCTGAAAAACTATATGGAGCCACCTTAATTTCATCAACAGCACAAATTCCCGCTCACCGCCGATTTTCATGTCTGAATCCACAATAAACTTCCTCATCTTTTGGCTCTAAGGTTGCAATGGTTTCTTCAGTTTTAAGCCATAAATTTTAGATGATTTCCTCATTGACGACTACTAGATTTGTGGTACAATTCTCGCCTCATCAAGAACGCAGCACTTAAAAGTTTGACAGAACTTTTGCTGATTGCGTCAGCTTTACGTGTTTCATCCGTCTGTACTCTTATTGACGATAAAAATTAGCCAATCAGCGCGCGAGAATTCGCTCAGTTATTGTAAAATATCATTTTGTAAATAAAAAATAATCAACCTTGAGTATATAACCATAATAATCCATTTTGGGGATTTCCAGAGGGTTTTAATTTGAGAGAGATGTCTCAGTGAAAGGAGGCACGCCATGTAACTACTGTACATGTGTGGTGAAAATGAGTTGTAATAATCTGTTCTTGGCCTTCATAGCATTATTTAGAGCAAGGGGAACATGAGTTCCATGATGCTGACCCAGACGAAGTAGCCAGACGAGGTCATCACTACCAGACACGCTCCAGACATCCCTCCATTGCCCATACAAAGCTGCACAGTGCTAGGAGTTGTGATGAAGCAGAAAATAAACAGAATAAAAGGTGTGTTGATAAACTCAACTGTAGAGGTAATAAAGATGTTGGAGTAGATTTCAGAGCTTACTAAAACTACCTCCTTGAATCAAAGTTGCTTGAATTAAACTCAGGGTGTGTGGTAGAGTTGTGTTGAACAAGTTGGAAGGAGGGCATTCAAGCCGTGTTTGCACAGGACCAGTTCCAAGTGAAACTGTTCAAAAATTAGATCAGATAGGCCTTTTGTTTTCACAGGACATGGTATCCATGCTGCCTACCCGGTCCCATTTCAGTGTAAGTCTTGGACCTGCAAAAAAGCAGACTGGTCTTAGTTTGGAACCATTCTGGGCCAAGGTGAACTGGCATCTTGAAAAACACTTAGTCCAGTTGCATTAATGGTATCAACAGCACAATTAAAGCTTGTATACCAGTTGAATTCATCACATGAGTTCAGTGTAGTTGTATTTCAATGAAATTTACCCTGAGAAATAATAAGAGAATGAGCTACATGTACTGTCTGCAGTAACAGGGCAATCCATAACTTGTTGTAGTTCTGGGTTAAAGCTTGAAAAAGTTTAGAGCTAAAAGGTAAGCTTTGTCTGCTTTATAATCCATGACAACTTGTGGCAGAAGGAATAACCCATCGTCCAGCCAGTGGAAGCCTTTGTCTCCTTAAGCGTCCGCGATAGATTCAACCTTTTTTCAAAATTAATCTTTTTCTTTGTTATTTTCAATAATTCATTGATCGAAACAGCTGACTTGCTCAAGTTGATGCAGTAGTGGACCAGTACTGCATCAGTCTCATGTAAAAAGATACTTTTAAAAGGAACACTGAGTTCAGTGTAAACAGACCTTGTGCGATCTGTTCTTGGACCTGATTCATTTGGGACCAGTCCTGTGTGAACATACAGGTTGTAGCTCCTTAGTCAAGGAAATATGATGTTGTACATTTTGTAACTGTAATCAACGAATAATTCAATGACAATTGATGGATCTATCATCTTTAAACTGTTATTATTCTCATTTTTAAAGGTTCTCTTCACATAATCTGTCAAAGAAGATAAAAGGGCATGGAAGTAGCTTATCAAGAGGAATGCGGCACTCCCAGTCCATGATAAGAAAGGCTCCTTCTGGTTTTGTTCTTCCTGGAGTAACTGATCAAAGTGTGAAACTGCAAACACTGAGACCCATAATTTTGTCAAACATCGAACATGTTGGTGAGTTTCCTGTTGTCAAGCTTTCTTTAGATCAATTGGCCCATAATTTCTTGGTTAAAGGCTGGTAAAAAGCCAAGATTTCCTGGTATTTCTTGGTACAAGCTCCACGAAAAGTCTGAAACGCCTGGTAGTCCTTGGTTAAAAACCTGGTATAAAGCTGATAAATGTATAGTGGAGAATAAGTATTATTTAAAAGGCTGCTAAAAGCTCTGTGCTTCTTGATAAAAGTTTGGAAAGGCCTACAATGGGGTTTCTTGTTTCCAAGCCCTTTATTCATTGGTTAAATGTCTGGTAAAAAGCACAGAAAGCCCATTGTTTCTTGGTTCAAAGACTAAATGTAGTTTAAATCCACATCAGCCTTAAATTTCTTCGTTAACTGCATAGCCTGGAAATACCACGGGGTATTTCATAGTTAAAACAGACGGGCCTTCAATTTTCTTGGTTAAAAGCTCATCCAAGCTGAGGACAATCTCTTCATAATCAGTAATACACCTTGGAATGCCTCCAATGTTGCACATGAGGGTCAAAGTCCTGGAAAAGTCACTGAAAAGTACAGGTGCCAACTAATTAGTGGGCCATAACATTTTTTAAAAAACTATGAAAACAAAAATGTGATTTTCCTGCTACTTTACAGATTATAATTATGAAATTGTCGCCTCAGTTCCTCTAACAAGTATATGTGAGGTGAAGAAGTTTTCCAAAAAGAACTTGCCAAAGGACAAGCAGATGTTTTTGATGGATGGTTTTGAAATTATATGTAGCAACATACAGTCACACAGGGTGAGGAGTTTAATATTGTGATTTCCTGTACATACAAATTTAGTGAAACACTTGTAATGAGTAAAAGTAGTCAATTAAACTATCACAATATGATGTTTTGATGTTGCTAACATATAGAGTGGCTGCATTTTGGTGTTGCTGGCAACACTAAAACATCCTGTTGCAAGAACATTTTTTTACAGTAGTCTCACACATTTTCCTTGGGTGATTCCTTATATAATTTGTAATGCTAAACTATTTAAAATGGTATTTGAGAACAGCCCATAAAGTGCCATAAATGATCTAATAACCACTGGTACACTCACAAAATTATTAGTTGTATTCTATAACTGTTTAACATCTAATTGCTGATCAGATTGTCTTTATCCTTGCCATTCCTATTTAAGACACTAATCAATAGTTTTTCAGAAAACTAGTAGTTAAGAGTAATTAATCAAACCTGGCCCACATTTTTGGCCTTGACTCCACTGTCTTTTTTAAGAGTACTACTAAAACTACTTTAGTTAGCATAACCTCTTTACACTAGGAAGTCCTAACTGGATCATTGATGTTAATTAACGTTTACTGAAATATGTTTACTTATTTTCTTGTCTTTAGTTCTGTCTGGGTCTTCAGAGCACTGCTGATGCTGAATCTGTCATAAAAATTATTCATCTACACTCAAAAGTAGTAAGTTATCATTTATCAGAATCCCCTCTTTCCAGTGAGAGCTGAGGCCAATGGTCGTGGTCAGGAAAACCGACAGTGTACATTTTAATTTAATGTAACTTCTGCATGACAATTGTTTAATGCTTGTTTACAAGTAATAATAAAGTAATAAGTAATAAGTCTTTATTTCATAAGATAAACATACATATCCTATGTTACAAAAATTGATGGTAAAAAGCAAGCTACATTACATGAACTAACACTATTATTCTAATGAAATAAATCAGCTAACTTGTATTTAAAAGTAAGGCGGTTAATAAAAGAGCTCATGAAGCGCTTCGTGTTTATTTTAGGTTTCACGGCCGAGTATTGAGGTGAGGTGTTTTATGTTAAGGAAAACTAAAATCTAAGGCAAGAACTGGTGATTGGTGGGAAAGAATTTTGTTATTAAATTAAACAAGAAGAGTTTAACTCTGTTGGATAGACTTGGTCCCAGTGGTGTGTAGGGAAAATTATTTTGAAACCTGGGGCCTAGCTGTTTCTCAAAACTCCCGATAACTTTCTGGGCCCGGTAAGTATTTTTTCGACCTCATTTATTTATCAGCTAATGGTAATTATTAGCGCAAACTTAGTGATGTGCTTCATGAAATTATAAAGATTAGCATTTCGCTTTCAAAATCAATAAAAATTGTATAGCTATTGGAGAATATTACACACTTGTTAATAAAATTGCCCAGGAGAAACTAACTCACGCATGCTTGATTTTTTTCCCAGGGGTTTCCCAAGTTGTTTTCCTTTATTCACAAGACTGCCATCCTGTTGCCCAAGTCCTGTGACATTTTTGACAGAAAAGAATCCCCAAATTTTTATAACTTTAAAGGTAAGTAAAATGAAATCATTTAGAATACATTATTTTGGTACACCAGCTGTAAACTTCTCATTCACTTTAGGTTCTTCTATAAATTAGTAGAGCAATTAATAGACATATTTTTGAGCAGTGTTTAATAATGACATAACCATCATCACCTTCATCATCCCCATAATTTGTTTTTGTTGTCTTCATTGTCATCATTGTTGTCATCATCATCGTTAACGATAATGATTGTCAATGATCATCATCATCATCGTCATCATTAGATATTGTCATCATCACTGTCATTATCATGTGAACTTGGATAGTCTAATGACAAGGTTCAACCATAATCAGAGGGTGCTTATTGTAATTCCTTGAAAGTTTGAATGTATATGTTACTGGTTTTCCAAGAATGAAAAAGGAACGCGGTTTAAAAAATATGTATAAAATTTACCCTTGTTTAAAGGCAACTGTGCAGTGAAGAAGCAGCTCAGACAAGTAAACATTATTGTATTTATGTTGTATATTAGTCCTTCAGTTTCTTATTTGTATTGCTAATGGCTCTGTTATACGTTTTTCCTTTGTAGTGGAATGCGACAGACTAAAGCTTTTTCTTACTGAAAACTGGAGAATCTCTGGTAAGTATTATTTTGTTATCTGATTACTGTATTTTACTGAATTGCATTCAGTAGTTTGGTGTGTCTGCCAATCAAGTGTTTTGTTATGCCAAAAAGGAAAAAGAATTGTTATCTAAAATTATTTCTTTATCCCTAGTAACACCATGTATGATCTAGCTGTACTGACTTGGTAATCAAATACAAGCAGCAGAAATGGTGAAGTCAAATCTTTCCACTGTGAATTATAAGTACCTTTTTCATGGCCACGAGTTCCAGCTCTTCTCAACAACTGATTTTTCTTGTGCATTTTTATCTACATTACAAATCCAGTGTGAGCTTCTGAATAGTACTTTCAAGTGGTCCTGTTTGTTTCCCATTAGTTTGCAAACAATGATTTTTTCTTGGTTTGCTATTGGGAGCATTTGGGAGTGAAAGGGTTAACTTTTAATTAGATCCTGCGTATTGGTTTGGCCCAGCAGGGGTGGATCCAGGGGGAGGGTCAAGGGGGTTGCAACTTCCCCCTTGGGAAGTTTCCGAACTTGTCTGACTCCTCGTGTCTATCACTTTTTCATCGTGAAAATAACAGCATATTGTTGTATTATACTTGCAACCCTCCTTTGAAAAAATCCTGGATCTGCACCTGCCCAGACTTGAAACTCAGACCTCCTGCTTTGCAGACCCATGCCCTACAAACCTGAGCTATTCAGGCAGTGGTTCATACAGTAACTTATGCGAATGTTATTCTTATAGGAGAAAACCATCCCTTGCAGTATCCTTTGAAGATAGTGGTACCCATGTCAGTGACAAATGATGAATTAACTGAAGTGGCAAATTTTCACAGGTGATGTCATGTTTAATATGGAGAAAGCATAGGTTTAGGAGGAGAAGATCTGCCACAGCTTAAGTTCCCCTCCCTGTCTCTAAGCCCCTTAAATATGTTGACTTAGGGAAGTTGTTCAGCATGGGATCCTAGGGAGACAGTGTATTGCAGGGTACCTCCAGTATTATGTTAGTTAGTTTACTCTGTCACTTTGCTATGCTGACTGTGTAGAGCAAAGTTTCTGATCTAAGGAAGAAACATATGACAGAGACCAGGATTGAACCAATGACCTTCATGCTGAAAGTCCAATTCGCTTATGACCACTGCACCTTCACTCATCATCATCATCATCATCATCATCATCATCATCATCATCGTCATTGTCGTCGTCGTGGTCATCGTCATCATCATCATCATCATCATCATCATCATCATCATCATCATCACAGTGTTTGGTGTATCTGTCAGATGTGCATGTGCCTCATGTGTTAAAAACTCAACACCAGGGTCTTCATACTTAAGTTTTACATCTTTTTTTCTCCCTGTTCCCGACGTAAGGAAACTTGTTCTCAACCAAATTTGAAAAGGACAGCTGTCTAAAAATGCAAAGAAAAATCTTTGCCGTGTAACCCTGGGCTTATCCTATAGCTCTGTTTTTGTAACTGGAAAATCAATTTGAAAATGGATCAAATGTCATTTTGAGCTTTTGCACTATGTTCAGCACTTTCTTTTTATCCAAGATGTCTGTCTGGGAATCACATCACAAAGACTGTAAACACTAAACTGTAGCTAACATAGATAAACTGTAAATGCAACCCTATTAGAAGTAACCTAGCACCACTGCACCCAAAACAACCAAAATTGCACATAACTGTGACTACCTTGGCAGTAAGAGGGCTAAAACAAGAACTTGTAACAATAAATTGACTTTTTATTTTGATTGATTGTTCATTTTGATTCTGGTGTTGTCTTTAGAGGTGGATGTTTTCCAGCTGTGTGTTGGAGACATAAGGATAGCGGTGCAGTCTTACTAAGATCATCTGCCGCATTATACAGAAGGTAGTTATACCAAACATTTGCAGTGCTGCATCATTGCTGTTGTCACTTTACAAACTTTTGTGCAGTAGCTTTTAGTATAGTTTTGAGATGTTTCTTTTAGTTTTCCTTTCATCTGGCCCACCATAACTTAGGACTGTGGAGTCATAAGCATTAACCCTTTAACCCCTGACATGAAATGTATGTTCTCCTTGCCATTGTTCATACATTTCTTATGGAACTAGTAAGGAGAATTTGTTTTAATATCAAGCCATCTAATAATAATAATTAATAATGATAACTTATTACTTCTAGAGCCCTATTTACAAAAGTAGATCAATAGTGCTTTACAATCAATATCTCTAGTATCTACACATGTTAAAATAGTAAACCATAATCCTTGGTGATCACTTCCTTTATTCTCAACACTTAAATGTTTGAACAAGTAGTAATGATGTAAAGAGAAATTTCATTTTCCTCACTGTTAAAGCTTAAAGGGTTAATTGTTAATTGAGAACTTTGCAACCACACCTGCCATAGTAATTGTTTGTCTGCCCATTTGAAACAGAAGGTATTTAAAAGTTTCAAAAAGCTGTCAAATTGAAAGCAATTCCAATTAACGTTCTCAAGTGTCAGTGCATATTCTCTTTACTGTTCTCCATACATTTGTATGGTATTAGGCAGGGGAAGTTGTGTAAATAACATGACATCTTATCTTTGGTGATCTCTTCCGTTGTTCTCATTGCTTGAATGTTTGATCGAATAGTGATATTGTAAAAAGAAATTTCATGTTTGCCACCATTAGGGCTTAAGGGTTAACCCTGCAGCAAGATTTTAACCCTTGAAGCCCAGATATCAACATGTATGTTCTCTTCATTGCTCTCCATGTATTTCCTGTAGCACAAGTTGGGAGAATTTGTTTAAAGATCAAGACATTTTGTCTTTGGTGATCATCTCCTTCATTCTCATGACCTGCATGTTTAATCAAGTAATGATATTGTGACGAGAAATTACATGTTTGTTATGATTGGGGCTTATGCGCCGATCAATTCGAAAACTTCAACATCCCCCCCCCCCCCGGGCATAACCCGGGCATTTGACTGTGCATCGTGCCCTGGGAGGGGGAAATTTGAACGTTGCGTTGCAAGGGTGGGGAATTTGAACCAGATTTATCTCTTGTTCTGACATAATATGCCCGTGATTTTTTTCGGTTCTTGCAGGGTTTGAAGGATTTACAAGATAAAATTTCACCTTTGTTAGTGAATAACTCTTTCAAAAGGGTCTTTAAAAGAAGTTTGAAGGTGTCATTACGGCATATCTCTTTCTGAAAGGCATATAAAGTGCTTTATTGAAGACGAAATTTGTCTTTGGTGGGGCTTTTTTGCCTCGAGGGGAGGGAATTTGAACAAGCCAATCTTCAAAAGTTCAAATGCCTAGGGGGTTGCCCCGGGGGGGGGGGGGGGAGGATGTTGAACTTTCGAATTGATCGGCGTATTAAAGGGTTAATAGGAGTAAATTTTCTCTCCTCTGTATGGGATGCTAGACCTTCGCACAGTTACTTGCTTAATAGGGTTCTGCCAAGCATTTTCTAGTGCCAAATGGATGTGTTGAATGCATATTCCATGATCTCAGGTTAAGCTGCTACTCTGGTCATCAACTCCTTCTGGACTATTTTTAATTTTTATTTCCTTGTTTTGTTACACTCAGAGGGTTGAGAGACTCAAGATGCCAGGCAGATGAAAAATATCTTGTGGCAGTCAGTTCTTGCAGTGAGGCTTCCACCAACAAGCTGGTGGTCTTTACAGAACAGTAAGTGATATTAACCCTTTAAGCCCTGATATAAAAATGCATATTCTCCTCACTGTTCTCCATACACTTCTTATGGAACTAGTAGGGAGAAGTTATCTAAATATCAAGACATCTCAATTCCTTGGTGATCACTTTGTTTATTCTCACCACTTGAATTTTTGAACAAGTAGTGATAGTGTAAGGAGAAATTTCATTTTTGTCACTGTTAGGGCAGGGTTAACATTGTTTTGTAATCTTTAGCAGAAAATTGGCGGTGATCGCTGAAAGTAAGGATTTAAGGTTTTGACCCTTCCTAACAGTGCTAATGTCAACTCTCGTGTGACATTAATAATTAATGTTATTATACATTGTAGTCACTATCCGTCTTTTCACTGGCTAAGAGCCTACTGTTAATTCTGGGAATCAGCGGAACCTACACATTATTCACTAATCTGCTAGCAGATTAGTGAACAATCTGTAGGTTGCACGCACAATGCATGATTTCCAAGAGCAAATACTATGTGGGAGGCATCTGAAAGTGAAGTAAATTCATGGCTCGTCAATTCGCTTCTTCAACCAAGCACGAAATTGAAAAATTGCTGAAACAAAAAGACTCGGAAAACAAAAGAAGGCTGACAAAAATTGCGAAGGAACTATTCCACGAATACCTTAAGGAAAAAAGCGTTCAGAAGCCGGAAGACAAGAAGGACACAAATGTTGAAATTGTTTGCCGTTATTTTGTTTACCTGTAAAACAATCTATAATAAAACAATTATTAGATTCGGTTTTTGCGATATCTGGAATATTCAAGGTCTCAGTAAGTGTTATCAGCCAAAGCCTCTGGCTTCAGCTGCTAACAGTTACCTCAACCTTGATTATTCCAGATATCGCAAAAACCTCATCCAATAATTGTTTTTATTATTCAACAAATTGTCACTATGCCCATATATGGTAAGGAAGCCCTCAATATCTGTCATCTGCACATGACGGATATCCTGCGATATACGTAAATGACCATATTTGGAAGTGCACTGCAGGTTTCTTTCATTGCTTGTTTGGCGGACATTTTGAAAAGCGAGGCAGTTTTAGCAGTGTTCTCCGGACATTTTAACTCCCTGGAAGAACCTTTCCACGATTAAATGCTCTCAAAAAGTCAACAAGTATTTGCTTCAGCTCACAAAGATATCCAGAGGTTGACTTGGAATTTTCGTAGTGAGAACTCAACCAAGAAAATGGTATTACGAACGTAGCAGCACACTTGCTCACGGAAAGTTGTAAAGTTGAAAAGACTTTAATTCACAGGAAGAGGACTTACTCTCCGTAAGGTAGCAGTATTTTTTACTCTGTCTTCTCATTTCCAAACATGAGTTTGTAAATGTCTTTTTTTTACGTGTTTTACGTGTTGCTAGCTTTTAGCGTTTTCATCATAGAACCATAGTTTTTCTCGTTATGAAAATGGTAGTTGGTGAGAATTTGTTGAATAATAAAACAATTATCCTGCTCAATCTTGCGGAATATCCCCTGATTTAGCCAACTCGGCCTACGGCCTCGTCGGCTAAGTATCAGGTGATATTCCGCGCGATTTTGCAGGATAATTGTTAAATAGCGGAGCCTGGCCCACCAGCGGAGCTCCATTGCTAAGGAAATATGGTAAACTCCTGGCCCCAGTTGTTCAAAAGTTGGATAGCGCTATCCACCGGATAAATCACTATCCAGTGGATAAGTGTTAGGGAAACCAATTGAGATTTATCCGGTGGATAGCGCTATCCAACTTTTGAACAACTGGGGCCTGGTAACCTATCAATCCGAGAAATTTTGGTTGTGACGTAATAGTCACGTGACCGTCCGTCCTTACGTCCGTACATCCGTACGTCCGTCCGTCCGCACACTCTGTGGGAGGGGGAGGGGAGTCCCAAGACAACCCGACGGGGGAAGAGAATGCCATCTTTTCTTGGCGGGAAATTGCACGGTGCTTTAGGGCAACCGGCATTTTTCTTGGCGGGAAATCGCATGACCATCGTCGCTTTTGAAAAAGAGGTTTCTTTAAAAGCTTAAGCTTCTTTAGCATTTAACGATTGCTCGAGAGTAATGAAGTTTTATACTTGACAAAAAAACATCTAATATATATAAATGGAAAGAAAAAGTTCAAAAGAATACTGGTAGAAGGCGAAAAGTTCAAGTTACGAAAGCTGCATTCAAAGGACTTCATCGCTTTGTTTTCTTCACGGCGGAGAGTTTGCCCAGTTCTGAAACACAACCGAGTAAGTGAAGTTTTTAAAAGGTCTAAGGTACATGATTTCGAGTATTACGATGAAAGAAATTACGTTTTGAAATGTAAATTTGATTTATGCCATTAGAAATGTGTTATTTACTTTTGACTTTAAAAAAATATTAGAAAACGCGCTCAGATTTGTGACAGATTCTTGAATATTTTGCCATGCTGAGCCGATTTCACTCGCGTGGACCGACCTACGATTTTGGAAGTGTAACACGAATTGCATTTAAGTATAAACATAGGGGTTTTCGAATAAATGTTTTTCAAAAATGATTTCTCTGTCCATTATTTTGTGTTTGTTTATTCATAACAGTAGGTCTATGCACAGCCGCAAGACAACTGCACAAGCTTTGCTTTCAATTTTCACCGTCCGGTCCATCTCTTTGTGCAACTGTCGATTTTCTTGTCCTAGAAGTTTTCAATAGTAATAATCTTTTAAGCGAAGCAGTTGTTGGTTTAAAGCTATTTTATCCGAAAAGCTTCCGAAAACAGTTTTGTGCGTTCCTCAAAGCGCCTAACTTTATATAGGCTTACTTCGCATCCGCAAAACTTATGCCGGCATAATAACAATTTAATTAAAGCGTGTTTGGCGTTTCTTTGTTTTGAATCTTGATTGTCTCTAGTTAGAGAACGAAATATAACAGTTATTTGAAAAACTATAAGCGAAGCAGTTGTCGGTTTAAACCTATTATGCCCGAAAAGCTTCCAAAAACAGTTCGGTGCATTTTTTAAAGCGTTCGAATTTCAGACAATTTGCAGCCGCAAAACTTATGCAACAGAGTTAAGAATGTTTGGACGGTGTTTGTTCGTTTGTTTTCAATCTCGATGTTCTCAAGTTAGAGAACGAAATATAAGCGAAGCAGTTTTGAGTTTAAAGCTATTTTATCCCGTAAGTAATGTGTGTTCCTCAAAGTGCTTGAATTTTTTCGCGGCTGCTAAAACCTACGCGACATTTCTTCGATAAGTTTATTACAAGTGCTTCGAAGCTCCCCAGATCCTTTATTTTGGGTAATCCCAGTAAATGCCGGTGAAATGTCAGTATAAATTTTTTACCAGACTAATATTTTTATTTAGTGGCAGTTCACGTTATTTGTTAACATCCGAACGCGATGAAGATAACCTATTTAAACAGTGGAATAATTTTTATTTTGTTTTTGTAAATGAGCGCCGTTTCAAGTTCATTCAAGCGAACAGCCAATAAACCAAGGAGATTTGACAAGCCTTCACAGTTAATGACAGGATATGGAAACATTGCAAACACCAAGCTAGACGGCTCGTGAGTAAAATAATCAAGCTGTTCTCAGCTTCTAGAACGACCTTTCGAGCTTGGTTTTACAGAACAGATCCCCAAAATATTGAAGGACAATTCGGAACACTTTCAGGCTTTTTGAGAAACACTTTTCGAAAGCGAACGAGCCAAAAAAAGCCCCGAAATGTATTTCAGACCGAAAAGTTTCAGGACTATTTTTGAGAAACGAACACCAGTTTATTCCTTCGCGGCTCCGCTTTTAGGCTTGGCTAAATCTATATATTAATTAATTATTATCAAGTTATTGTCAAGCCCTTCAATAAGCCTGATGCTCCTAATACTCATTCCAATTGTATGTCATTGGCATGCCTGTGACATAGCCACTGGGTGACCTGTGAGATAGCCACTGGGGTACAGTTCTGGCATACTGGAACATCTTCCCCCTGGATCTGAAGGTTTTCCAGATTTTTTTCAAATTTAATGGCATGTCGGCGGTTTTTCCAGCAAGTTTCCAACAAAATTAAAACAACATCACTTACTATCCCCGCTTTGTCACATTTGTGGCGTTTTTTCCTTCTTTTACTGTGATACATTGCCAAATAGTAAAATACCAGGCTGGTTTGGGACAAATTGGCTAAGATACCAGAATATTCAAAGCTTTGTTGATGGGCCCACCAGTCTCACTTTAGTGACTTAGATTTGTGCTGCCATTATGCAGTGACTATACAGTTTTTTTGTACTTTCTTGTGTTTTCAGAATGCGTCAGTCTGGAGGTGGTTTACTTAACTCCTCACAAACACAGATGTCCATGACTGGGCAACTCACCCCAGAGGAAGGCGAAAGTAAGTTTCATTTGTTTTGGGTGCACTGGCTGTGTCTTGAGACACATGTCGTGAGAGGACGCTGAGTTGGGGTCTCGGCCACACCCAAAAATCACACTGTCTTGTAGTCAATTGGTACTCGTAGTTTGATCTAAGATCCCTAATTTCTAGTAAAGGGAAACAGTGTTGTGGTTGCTGTCACTTACACTAACTTTGTAACCACCAGTAAGGAAGCACTGAGAGATAGACGGAAGCGTGTTCACAGCTCTAAATAGGAATGAAATTTTTAAAGTTCCAGGAAGGAGTCACTCGCAATCATCAATATACAAGTTCTCATTACTGATCTCCATGTATTTCTTGTAGTTTTATTTGGGAGAAATTGTTTAAATATCTTAACTGATTACTTCCTTTGTTCTTTTGAAGTGCATGTTTGATCATGTATTGATATTGCTAGATTAAACTGGGGCTTAAAGGATTAAATTCAACCACCAGGCTGCCCTATTAGGAAAGGTTGAATGTATTAATGTTTTACTACAACCGATATTTACATAATTTATACCTTTCAGCTTTCTTCTATCCTAACACAAAGTTTATATATGGTGATGGACTTGCTGATTTTAAAGCTGTAAAACAGAGTGCATACAAGCTACAAGCAGTGCTCTCAAACAGGAAGTAAGGTTTCTTTAGGGTGTAGTTCTAAAATCTGTTGTTCATTTTTCTTTGTGAGTGACAAGTGTTTTTGCGTGGAGGTCTTTGAGTGGGTAACGTTGATAGCATAATGACTGCAAGGAGGTGTCCGTTACTTGTATTAATAGACACCTCTTGTAGGAAGACTCCTCTCCTAACCAGTGGTGGCCTAGCTTCCGGGGGGGGTACTGCCGTCAATTTACAATAGTTATGTGCCGCAAAGGTTCTAAAATCCTGACCCTATTTAAGGGTTAAAAATTCCAACATTGATACCCATTTTAAGGCCAAAACCCGAAAAAATACATTAAGGGGATAACGACAATAAGGCTGTGTCAACAGGTCGTTTTATTTGTTTTCTTTTATAAAAGCACCAAACAGGAATGCTATCTAACGATCACACCGGAATCACAATACCAAAACGGGGCAAAATGGACACCCTCTTTAAGCACCGAGAAGCTTAAAAACCATACCCTATTCCTAGCTTTATCACATACAAACACTTCATTTCTAGTCTCCTATAAATAGGCACATTTCCTAAGGCACTCGAATGCAGTCCGAAAGGTTTTCACTTATTGGTGTTTTTGACTGTGTTGTAAATTTACCTCTGTTTTGTCCTTCTTTTCAACAAGTAAATACCACTCTTACTTTACCCTTTCGGGCCACTTGGCTCCTGAAGTAACTTAACTTTTTTCTCTTGCAGTGATGAGAGTAAATGGCTTTCTTCTCTGGATGACACTGATTGGTTGAGTCAAATAAGTGAGCTTCTTCAAACTGCCACTCAGATTTCGGTTGCTATGGAGTGTGACAAGTCCTCTGTTTTGATCAGCTATGAAGATGGTATTGATAGAACGGCCCAGGTGTGTTGATGTTAAGTCATTGTTGCACACTGTGCTCACTACCTCTTTGCTATGCTTTTGTCGCTGAAACGATCGTGTCTGTATTAGACTGCCCTACGTTTAGTAAAATATATTTTTGGAGTATTTTATAAAATAATTTAAGTCGTTGCCGCCGATGTGGTTGAATCAGTTGTTGTGGTTCTAACGTTTGAGTTGTAGTTAAAATCCCCGGGGTGGGTACTCCCTGAAAATTTGGGTGGGAGTGTGCGGCGCACTTCTTGAAACCCTTACCCTATTTCAGACCTGCCCAGGAACAGGAGCCCCTGCCAGGAATTGCTTCGTTTTGTGTAGACATTCGAGAAGGGCTTCAAATTTCCGATATTAATCAAAACACACTTCTCAAGAGAAGAAGATAATAAGGAAGTCGCTTTTTCTCAAATCCATACCCACCTCCAAACCAGATCGCACAAACCTTACCCTATTTCAGACCAAAATGGTGAAAATTCTTTACCCTATTTCAGACTAAAACGGCTCCAAAACCATACCCTTTGGTGCCGCACATACCTATCTAGCTAATATAAGGAAGTACTCCCCCCCCCCCCCGAGTTAAAATCCTAAATTGTGACTATTCACAATCCTAGGATTCTTCTGTCGTACTGTGAATTATCCTGTGCAAACTGGTTCTAAGTTTTGAGTCTGTGGAAACTGCAAAATCTTGAAGCTTGGCCATTCCAGTAAAAGCTACTGAGCACTACTTGTTGCTACGTTGATGTGGTGCTCTTTTTGTACTATACAAAATGGTTCTAAATTTTGAGCCTTTGGGTTAAATGCTACAGTAGCAATACTTTCCTGTTGTACTGTTTATTACGCTGTACTAGGTGGTTCCAGCTTTTGCGTTTGTGGATGAACTTCTAGAGTGTGACCGTTCAAAAAAAGCTACTGAGAAATACTTTCCTGTGGTGATGTTTATTGTGCCGTACAAGGTGTTTTTAATTTTTGAACGCGTGGATGAATTACTCAAGGGGGACCATACAAATGAATTCTCGTCAGCAGTACTTTCGAAAGGTGCTGTTTAAAACAGATCTTAACAATACAAAACGACGTTTCGGTGTCTTCACGACAAAAACGTCAGTCGTCAAACGTTTATTTCTGACACTTTTTCGAAGGTTAATTTACTTTCAACTCGATAATGGTATCATGAATACAATTTGGGAGCTTTTATTCCGTTTCAAACTTGTGCGCTATTGAGGGTGAAATGGCTCGGATGAAATTCCTTTTATGGTGCACTTAATCCAAAGGTCTGTGCTTCTGATCCCGATGCTCAAATATGTTTCGTTTGCTAGGTGGCCAGTTTGTCACAGTTGTTGCTTGATCCATACTACAGAACAGTCAGTGGATTTCAGGTATTTGCATCTCTGACTTCAATTGTTTAGTGTTCTTGCTTTTTTCTCAAACGATGAGATGTTTCTTTATTTTATGGCTTGCTTGAAATGTTCTACGCGTAGTTTATCTGAGAGGGATCTTTTACTACTCAAACAGGCTCTGTTTTGTTCGATATAATACCTGACAATATCTTGGGCTGTTGTCTTGGCAGGTCTTGATTCAGAAGGAGTGGTTGTCATTTGGTCACAAATTTCACGACCGTACCCTCCCCCCTCAGTCACCGGATGAGCACAGTCCAGTGTTTCTTCAGTGGTTGGACTGTGTTTGGCAGGTACAGTGAATTTTTCTCAACATTGTTATCATTTTTTAATGTTTGTAAAGCAATTTTATAAAATTGTCAGCAACTTTATTATGCAACACTCCTTAGAGGGTATTAACGCCCTATATTTATGTCCAATTGGCCGGTTATTCTCACCCTTTCCAAGCCCCGGTTTCAAAGTGCCAGCCTAGAAATTTAAGGTGTTCCTAGAGAGTACCAAAAATAAAAACAGCACAAAAGACTGCCGCGCGTATAATTGGAATACTTTGTAAACAAGGCTTGGCTTGGGAATTTCCAGCGACTGACGTAATACACACGCGTCACATTTCACGTGTCCATTTCTTATGGTAGTTTTAGTCACATTATGTGGCGCCATCTTTCCTGTGGTATTTTGGTTCTTACTTTTGACTGAACAGCTAAACTCTGTAAAAAGTGTCACGATTTTGAGAAAAGCCGTTGAGCATTTCTTTCCTCTAATGGTGCTACATGTATGTATATCCTAAAGTTTGACCATCGACCTATAAGCTGGCATGCCATCCTTTGACCCTTTAAGCCCTAACAGTGACGAAAATGAAATTTCTCTTTACGTTATCACTATTTGTTCAAACATTCAAGTGATGAGAATAAACGAAATGACTACCTAGGATGAGATGACTGATATTTAGACAATTTCTTCCACTAGTTCCATTAGAAATGTATGGCGAACAGTAAGGAGAATATGCATTTTTATACCAGGGCTCGAAGCGTTAAAGACGTGTTCTTCATTGTGTACTTTTCTTAGGAAGTGAACCTAATTGCGTTGCTCAGCGAAAGATTACTTTTCTTTCCCTTTCAGGTCCTGCAGCAGTTTCCATTCTCATTCCAGTTCAACAGCCTTCTGTTAGAGGTAACTTGTGCAGTAATTCTGTTAGAGTTGAATCTCTGTTGACACCTAAGTCTTGTTAGGAGAAGCTCAGTCGCAGCCATTTAAAAACATTTTATATATATAAACTCCCTAGACGGGCAATTGATGGGTGACCCATACGACTTTCTCGAAACCCGCCCTGGTTGACTGATAGTAAAATAACCCTCCTTTAAATGGTCTTCGACTAACTTTTCGACCATCCTACGTACCGCTCAAACAGGACTATCATTATTTTTAGTCTTACTTTTTACCTCTGTGTATCAGGTGATTGCAGAACATGTGTATTCTTCACGGTTTGGTACGTTTATTGTGAACTCAGAAACAGAGCGAGAAGAGGTAAGTCTGATGTCTACTATATTTGGAACTCTGCAGGCAAAACTTTGTATGGTAGATGACTCTTCTAAAGCTTCACTTTGCTTTGTAGGAAGATGTTGATGATAAAACTACCTCTCTGTGGACCTGGTTGAACGTGGTTTCAGTGTCAGACCCTGACAAATTCGCCAATGAGCGATACAGTAGTAACCATCAACAAAAGTAAGGTAGCACCTTGATTGAGCAAATTCTTAACCGGAGAATAGCGACAAATTTCCTTACGGAGATTACCACACAGTATCAGCTGAAATGTATTCGCCACTGACCCGGCTTTGCCGTGGTGTTGTTTCCTTAGACAAGAAGATATGCTTAAATAACAGCTTTGCAGAAAGAGTGGACATTGTTTTTACAAATTGCTTTTCGGATATGAAATGCTTTCGTGGCTTTTGAGAAACGCACACTGGGGGAAGGGGGGTAGCAACACTAATATTTGCTTCATACTATTAACGGAGCTAAGCTCCTGGCGTGCGGGCGGCCTCCACTCAAGCGCATAAATGCACAAATAGGTTAAGGTCAGCCTCGTTCCCAGCCGTCCTCGGCAGAATATCGAGTGTGATGTCACCCGTCGATCCCAACCGGAAGATTCGCCCAAGGTCCATGCTGTCACTCCATAAGAGCGTAAAGGCCAGGGAAAGAGGCTGGGTTATGGCAAACTGTTAGGAAAACCTATTAATATGCTGGCGGTAGCCCTGCAGTAGCCCTACAGTGGATTAGCATCCAATCCTGCCGGGGGGGTGCCGGGGGGGTAGAAATACAGTCAACTCTTGCAATGGACACCCTTCGGGACCAAGATTTGGTGCCTGTAATAGAGCCCGTAGTATGGGGAGTTGTTTTCAGTAATTCTTGTTCTCCGGGACTTTTCAGCGCCTGTCCGTAATAACGGGGTTTCCGTAATAGCGAGGTGTCTGCAAGCCGAGACTTGACTGTATTCCTATTTGCTTTATCTCTATATGTCTTGTAAACCTCTTTGTTTCCAAACTGGCTGTGTTTATTTTCAGGGTTCTTCATCCTGAGTACAGAATTCCTTATCTAAAACTGTGGTCGTCTTTCTATGTCAATCGGTATCGCGTGGATCATGTTCAAGATGCAGCTAAAGCTGCTGAGTTACAGGCGATAAAGCTGGAGAACGAGTACAAGGTAACACACTGGTGTGCTTGCGTTTCTTTAATCGTTTTAATTAATTTTGTTTTGTTTTGTTTTGTTTTTTGTTTTTATTTTCAAGATAATGCGTTAAGACCGTATTGAACAGTTTGAGGCTGTGAAAATAGCCTGCGTAGCAAGCGTTTCCGTAAGGTTTTCCGCACGTTCGAGGCATTTTTC
Organism: Siderastrea radians; assembly: GCA_964017195.1. Classification (NCBI taxonomy): domain Eukaryota; kingdom Metazoa; phylum Cnidaria; class Anthozoa; order Scleractinia; family Rhizangiidae; genus Siderastrea; species Siderastrea radians. The sequence goes on from OZ024892.1 coordinate 32,472,849, forward strand.
CTTTTTTTTGAGGGGGGGACATCACGCACTTTTTTGCGCTCGCCCCAATTTTCGCGCGGCTAAAAAACGAAAAATGCCTCGAACGTGCGGAAAACCTTACGGAAACGCTCGCTACGCAGGCTACTGTGAAAAAGGGTGTCTCTGGTCTCATGAAAGACGAACCTCAGTTCTTTATTCATCTCATTGTAATAGTAATAACTATAATTACTTTTCCTTGTCAAAATGATTAAACATTCCTGCTATTGGGGGACACTTCCGATGCATTTTTTCTCCCCTTCAACCTTTGATCCTCCGGTGGTGTGTAAAATAACACTACTGTAATTTTCTAAAAGCAAAAGCATCACAAGCAAAATAACACTGCGTAAAAATAACACTACTGTAATTTTCTGAAGCAAGAGCACTACTGCAAGGAATAAGCAGCGCGTGAATGAATGTTCAGTTACTTACATTTGGGTGGTCTCAAAACTCAGACCACCAAACAGAATTATAGGGAAGTACTGCTTAATAGCTTTCGTGTGAGCGTGCACCCCTTTTGTGTTTGACCCACAGGCTTGAAAGCTAAAACCTCCCTGTACGGAACAAAAAGACAGCACCACCGGAAAATATTCCTCGAAACCATTCATGTGAATGGTCACATTTTGGGTTTCCTACTCAGACTCACTTAACATCACACAAGACTTGTTTGAGAAGGAAAATAGTGTAAGTAACTGATTAATTATTTATTTTTTTAGGAACTCCTTAACAAGTATTCCAAACTAATTCATCGTCTGGCAGACATGGACTCCGAAGATTGTTCATCCAAAAGGTCGTTCTACACAGCTACTCTTTCTCGCGCCCTGCAGAAAAACCATTCTCATGATCATTTGGGATCCCTTCACAGCAACAGTAACAGTTCACTCAGTAACACTCTCGATATATCCGGGACCTGGGCAAGTGTGGGCTCAAACTTGGGCGAAGAGGACCCGGATGCACTGACGTCATCAATGACGTCGTTAACTATGACGAGACGTATGACTCGCAGTCGGTCGTTAGATGATATGTTAGACACCGATATGCGCCAAAAAAGAGTTTCGAGAAAGCCGACCTTGAAACGTCGTGTAGGGAGCAGCAAGTTTTACACGGAAGAGGTGCTTAATGTACTGAACAAAGGTAAGCAGTTTTTACTGTAAAGAGGAAATGAGGACGTGCGCAATGTTCCTTTATCACCAGCACACATGCAAAGATTCTATTGAAAAACAAAGGAAAATCCTGCAAGCGGTTCAGCAATCATGGGAAAGTGCTAAGAAAAATCATTCTAATAAGAACATGCTGCCCCCCAGAGTGTTATAAAAACATAAAGAGAATTGACATATTCGTATTACCCGCACTTACCCGAACACCATATGTAGTAGCATGTCCGAAAACATACATCGAGTGGATATCTCCGAAATATAGGGAGGGCTGTATGCTACATCTTGCTGAAAGCAAAGAGTACAGGAACTCTGAAAACAAGACAAAAACAAGAGCAAGCAAAAAACAAACTAACAAAAAACAAGCAAAGCAACAGAACAAAAAGAAAACGGTTGCTTCACCTCATTCTGTGAAATTCTGGTCATAAACGCTAGCTTGTACAACTTTGTAAGGGCTTTTTCGGGATGGCAAACCGAGAGCATTGTGATAATGAAAGTTATTTTAGTCCATTCATTGTAACTCAGGGATAGTCGAGGGAAACGAACAAGCGAGCGATGACGAAAATCGCCTGCGGCGTTGAAACGTGACGCGCGCGTCGAGCCGCTAAGTGTAATGCGTGTAACGTTTCAACGCGGCAGGCGATTTCCCGCTCGCTCGCTCGCTTGTTCGTTTTCCTCGACTATCCCTGAGGGGGAAGAGGGACTGCTCGTAGTCGACCGGGATGGTGTCTTGTTACCAAACTGGTGGGTGTGTAACCGGTATTTTGCTGTATGTAGTGACGTCTTCAATCCTCACAGGAAAAGTGTTAAATTAACCGTATCTGCTGTTTGTGTATTTTCACCAGAGCCTAGCAATGACCTGAGAAGCCGACCCATCTCTGAAAAATACAACAGTCTGAAGGACTATCTCGACAGCACAGGTCAGTGAAATTAAAGCCAGACACTTTTTCTCGTTCAAAAAACGCTCGGAGAACACCAAGAGGACACAATATCAAGTAGTTTTATCAAAAGGAGGAAAACCATAAAAAGTTTTACGTAATTTTTTTCAGGATGCGCGGGAAGAACTTGAAAAAATGGTGGGATTTTTTCAAGTTGCAATCCACTTCCATACTGGCCATCCGCGTAAGAGATGTTTATTTACAGTTCCCGAGAAACTAGTAGAGTAATTTTAATCAAAACTAAATCATTATCTTTGGGTTTCTTTGATTTCTTTTATTTTTTTGGCTTTAAAAATTAGTAGCATAGCCCCTTTAGGGCTCTTTACTGCTCCTCTGGCAATCGCTAGCGGTGCATTTATGAACTTGTCCTACCCTCCCGACCCTAAATGAATGTGAATAAGCCGGATCCTTACAACAACTGTGTGGACGCATATTTTAAGGCCCATACTGTTATAGCCTCATTACGGTCAAACGCAAAATTAAACGCCACTTCCGGTTTTCAGATCCTTGAAGTTTGAATCAGTTCAATCGTTCATGAGCGTCCAGGCACCATGAAAGCGCTGAAAATAATGCCCCGACAAACCAAATTTTGCACCGATAAACTTGTAGCTGACAGTTACTTCATTTTGAACACACACTTAGCACAAAAACCTTACGTTTTCAGAAAAGAAGTTAAGTTTTTGCGTTAAACTGAAAGTTCCGGTCAGAATTCGAACCCGTGACGTCCAGTTCTGCAGCATGGTGCCATCCCAACTAAACTAACTGAGGTGGCTTTGTTTTGGGGTTGGGACCGGGCAAGCGGTAAAGGGCGCCAATATGGATAACACGACGGGGACTGGGGGTAATGGGTACTGATTCTGGCCCTTGTCTCCTCACGGTGTTGTTTGTCCCACCTTCTCTGATTCTGTTTGATTTAATGAAATTTCAATGAATTCTGCATTTATCCTTTGCTGTTAGGCATTGATCATCAATCCGATAGAGATGTTAGAGTGTCAGAAACGCAGTGCTGCGGTTACATGGTCAAGCAAGGACGTACGTTTTCTTTTCTTCTGTTTTTCTTTGTTGTGTGTGTTTGTGTTTAATTAAAATTAATAAACAGAGTCCTAATCTCCGCCGTAGTGTTAGTGGTGGGGGGGGGGAGGGGGGCACTTGAGCCATATTTGGGGGTAGGGGTGCTGCTAAGGGTCTGAAACCCTGACCCTGTTTAGGACAAAAAAAGCCCTAAAATACCAACCCTGTTTAGGACAACATTGCCATTTTAGGTCACTGATTAAGACAAATAACAAAATACGCAGTCTCTTGTCTAAAGAACAGCAAAACAACTCCAATCTAGGATTGTTGAATACTGTATAAGCTCTATTTCACGACGACAATCGTGCAACCATACCCTCTTTAGGACAAGCTCAGACCCAAAATTGTATACCCTGTCCAGCGGCACGTCCCCGTATCGGCCATATAAGGGAGTACACCCCCCCCCCCCCCCTTTGGGAGCAGCAAACATCTCCAATCTAAGATTGCTGAATACTGTACAAGCTATATTTAACAACAACAATCGTGCAACTATACGCTGTTTGGTACAGGTTCAGACCCTGTTTAGGACGGTCTCGCACAAAATTGTATACCTTGTTTAGGACAGAGGCCAAAAACCATACTCTGTCCAGCGGCACGTCTCCGTATAGGCCATATAAGGGACTAGCCCCCCTTAGACAAGAAACATTGCTCCACTCTACCCCACTCCACCCAGACGTTTGATTGGGTAACAGGGAATCGTTAGGGAAACCTATCAAAGTGCTGGTGGTTACCCTGTGACAGATTAGCATTCCATCTTGGAGAATGGACGACCTGTGGCTCGAATGCAACTTTGCCTTTTTCCTTTGCTGTTCTCTTACATACAACAGAGAGTTGACGAGATTACAGTGTCACAGTCCCACTGAAAATTCTGTACAGTTTATTCTCCCTTCTCTCAGGGGAAAAATGCGATCAACTTGTGCAAATTGTCCTTTCCAATAGAGTTCTTCCTTTTATGTCTTTCAGAGGTTCGAAAGAGTTGGAAAAAGCGATGGTTCGTGCTCGACTTGAATAAGAAATACCTGGCTTACTTTGAAACTGAAAAGGTAGGTTTTGGTTATTTTTGTCTTTTAGTGAGGCGCGTAAATAGCAAACGCCCTCGTGGTAGATTGCAGGGAGAAGCTATTAACCCGTTAAGCCCCAGCATCCTAATATAAAGTCTCCTTACTAGTCTCGATCCATGCGTTTTGTTTGAAACTATTTGGAGAGCTTGTTTAGATCAAAACAAGGTCATCTTTGGAGATCACTTCCTCAATAGCTGTGTGTTGTAAAGCACACTAGAGTGAACACGTCATTGCAAGTAGTAGCCAAAGTTGTGGCTAAACGAAGTCTTAGTTCAACACAAGTTTTGCCATGGTTTTACAGAGCCTGCAACTCGGGGTTTATGCGTTGCGCTGCACGCTCTACAAAGATCCTTGCAAAGCAATTACCTTTCCATCTCTTGACAGGCGGACAGTCCAAAAGGTGCCATAAGCTGCAAAGCCATCACCCGTGTCTACGAACACGCGAAATGCGGCAAGGGCAAACGTCACTTCCTGTTTTGCGTGGATACACCGGATCGAACGTACACGATAAATGCTCCAAGCGAGCATAGTATGAACATTTGGATGACATGTTTAAACATATCTCCAACCGCCATTGAACTTCAGAGGGATCAAACGTAGCGGTACTGATATATCACTGACTATTGACGATATATAGAAGGACGTTACTCGTCACTCTGCAATGGAAATTTATTTAAGTGCTCGAAAGGAAACCACGGCGTTTTCACTGCAAAATTAATTCTGTGTTTTTTCAGTTGTATAACCAGCGTTGCGCGCACAACGTTCCATTTACCTTCACACCGTCGTTGCCTCGAATTACCATATAATTCACCCACGCGCTGCTCCCGTCTGGCCTCGTAGCTCAGTCAGTAGAACATCAGTGATAACAAAAACTGGGAGTCGTGGTTTCAATCCCACCGAGATGAAATATGTTTTTTCTACATCGTATGGACTACATTTCCCTACTAGGGCAATGATCAGTAGGAAATTAAGTGGTTTTCTACCAGCACTTAAATTTACACTCCAGAGTTAATTCTCCGTGTTTTCAGGGTGTAAGCAGTGCAAACGGGAATGCAAATGCAAGCGATGTTCACACGTACTTGCGCTTGTGCTCGCATTTGCATTGCACGTGTGAACAGGCTGGAGGACTTGCGCTTTCATACACCGAACAAACTGTCTTACAGTCGTACGGACTGCACAAATACGGACTGTCTTGCAGTCTTAGCCTGATTCGAATGTAGGTTTTAGACTATCCTTTGGTTTGTGTGTGCTGGTCCTTCTTCTCGACACGCGCACTCACGTTCGAAAAATGGGGAGCGAGTATGAATGCGGAGAGTTGGGTTGGTGTGCGAGGCTCGTGCTTGAGAAACCTCGCTGTCAGTGCGTCACTAGTATCTTTCTGGGTGAAGAGTTTTCTTATTACACGATTTGTAACTAGCCATAGTGTTATTTATTAAAACTTTTTAAGACAGAATTATATTTTTCTTAATCCAGACTCGATCATTTCGTATTATGTACATTCCTGAAATAGTTTAAGATCAACGAGAAAGTTTTGAAACCGATGAGGATCTCAAAACGTGTGTGGGCCAGATTATCTTTGTTCACGCAATTCGAACTGAACATAAGCAAGATGCATTATTCAATATGTCGCGAGCGTGGGGCAAAGAACAACGTCTGAGTCCCTGAACTGAAAACATTTTTTAAATCGTGTACTTTATATTATGATGGAGTGTGTTATATGAGCCTTCTTGCACAGCTTTGTCAAGAAAATCTTGTTTACTCCATACACGTGAGCAAATAAAACTTGTCGAGAAAGTTGGCAAGGAAAACCTTTCCGCGTGCAACCGGCTTTAAATTCTTTTATTTCAGGAAAACTGATTTTTTTTATCGGTTTATTCTGTATTGTGTGGAAAAACAACAGCAGGCCGGCGGCACGGTACAACATATTGTCTAACCGACATACGACGGTTTTAGTCATGTCAGTGGTGGGGTGGGGAGGCATCATGTGTCCGGGCCTTACACTGCGATTCAGAAAGTCGTGGAAACTTTTACCTTTGAAATACTGGCCTTGAAACACTTGTAGCGAAAATGAAGCACAAATCTTTTGCACAGAAAAATCTGCTTTGCTATTATCTTTGGACTCTTGGAGATTACTTTCCCTCTGGTTGCTCACATTTGAATAGTAGGTATACACTGCCTCATCCTCAGGCGCTGGTTTAGCGAGAGCAAACAGGGAGCGCGGGGTGTCGTAGGAAGTGCACCTATCATCCCACAAGGCCACGCGCACCATCATATAATAAGGAGGGACGCCTGGGGACGAGGCAGAGGTATACAGTTGGCCAGTTATATTAGTGTTAACGATTTTCTGATTCGACAAGTGAGACAAATTTACATAAAATTTTAGAAACTTTTGATACATCTGATTAAGCTGTGTACAATACATTTTTCATAATCACACGATTTAAAGAGGTACTCAAACATAGTAAATAGCGAATGTCACGAATTATATTTTACCTAATAATATATAATTTGTATGATGATATTTTTATTGCTAGTTTGTCAATTATTCGTCATACTCTACGAACCCAACAGAATATTGCTTCATAACTACATTGGCTTACAGAGTTAAAAGAAATGAAAAGTCTACGCTATTAGAATAAAATTCTTGCAGAGCTAAATATTAGGTAATAAAAGTAGATTACAAAATGACACTTGTTGGGCGTCACTGCTTGCAACGCTTCAGGAGTTGTAAAAGTAATATAAGATTCTAGTTTACAGTGATGGATTTTACTATAAAATTATGGGTAAATATTCTATAGAGGAATATATAGGACCAAGTTTATGATCTATTTTCAGATTAGTATAGAAACCTCCCCAGGAGGAAAAGTAAGAAAAAAATAAATAAAACCTACAAAAATAAACATTTCAAACGTTGTAAACAATTCTTGCGCGAAATACTTCGGCGTTGTTATTCTGTCAGTTTAAGCTATACATTTTTTCTCTTTAAAAAGTGGGCATAGATTGTTCGGACAATGTTTCATCCCCCGGGCATTATTTGGTAAATAAAGCCCCTTCCGTCGGCTGGTACATCGGAGGATAATGCCAGCCAAGGGCATTATCCTCCGATATACCAGCAAGCCAGGAAGGGGGTTATTTATTTTATAACCCTTCAATTAATTTCTACAACGACGTGTTTTATTATGGTAACGAGAAAAAAGTCAGTGGGGATCACAGCACATTTGCGGCTAAACAAATCCAGTAACCTGAAGAAGTGACTTCCTTTCCTGTTTTTCTCTTGTCAATAAAATCGGACGCCGGATATCAAATCGGACGACGGGCATCGCCTGCTGCGCGCCATCCGATTTTGAACCACGTGATGTGTTTCGACCAATGACAGCGCGCGAAGATTAAGTGGTGGTTTGCAACATCCGATATACCAGCCACCGGAAGGGGTTTATCTACTAAATATTTCCCAAGTTATATCCCCCCAGTTTTCAAGATGAGTTAAAAGATGTTCGAGAACTACAACGTGGAAGAGCGATTTACTGTTGTAACAAACGATGAAGTCAATTACAAAATAACAGTTGTTTATATACCCAACGAGTAGTGAAGTCGAGCAATTCTCAACCTACGGTTAACGTTTCTTAGGTGCCAAGACCCGCAAGTAGCCGTGAATTAGCTATTCAAGTCGAGGGTAAGCACAAATTGGGGAAGAAAATTAAGGCTTTATTATACCCTTCAGAGGCTATTCCTAAGATAAAGGCCAATTTGACTGGAAACATAAAAGTGCAGAAAGCCAAGGACAGCATGAATCATTTTCCACTGATTTGGTTAATGTATGCAAGTTTCTACTTACAATTTGCAGGGAAGAGCTCTGGTTGGGGTGACATGAATGATGGTAAAGGTTTTCCAAAATCAACTCATCAACTGAAAGAGATGGTGCTTACAATACAATTCTCTGAGACTGGAGAGACTGGAAACAGGCGAAATGGCAAACGGTACAGAATTTTCGGCGTTCTCTTCCGAATGGGGAAAGAGGAGTACCTCTGGGGGGAGCCCTCAGAATTCCAGAAGAACCATTTAAAAAAATATTTAAAACACTTGATTTTCGACCTACGTTTCAGAGTTTTTTGGCTGAAAAAACAAGCAAAAACTATATTGCACGTTACAAATTGTTTTCAATGGATACCGCCCATGACTAGCAAAGCTATTTGAGGTAGCCTGCGCAGCTGGCGGTATTGTTGGGTTTAGCGCGCACAAGCAAGCGGCGAAGCCGCGACAAACGAGCGGCGCAGCCACGAGTGGCTTGGGGCGGAGGAGCTCCTCCGCCCCAAGCCACTCGCGGCTGCGCCGCTCGTTTGTCGCGGCTTCGCCGCTCGCTGTCGCGGCTTCGCCGCTTGCGCGCTAAACCCAACAATACCGCCAGCTACGCAGGCTATATTTGAGGCGGATAATGCTTCGAATAAGACGGAAAGTTGACAAAACTTAAGACGAAGTAGGACATTACGGAAAAATTTCCAGTAGTTTAGAAAATAAAAATTTGAGAACAAGAAGGTCAAGTTATATACTTTTCAAATAAAGATCGGGTATCGGCTAATCTGTTAATTTATTGCTGAGTAGTCTAAAAAGGCGCTTATACATTTTCCTTTTTAAAAAGTTTTTCTGGACATTTTCGAAAGTCGGAAAGTAAGCGGTTTCGCAACTTCGAGCTAAATAGTAATCATCCCTCTAAAAAAAAGACGTTTACTTCACAGGTTTATTCTTGTATTTTGTTTGGTGATCGACAGGGATAGAAAGCGCAGCAATCATTTTTCGGGTTTTTGAAGTAAACAGCTAGCACATTAGGCGTTGAAAATCTTAGTAATCTCATCGCATAAATGTACGTAGCCAAATTGGCGCACTTCATTGGTCTTGACGTCATCTATACAACGTGGTTTATCTACAGACTCAAACATTAGAGGTACCCTGTATAGCATGATAAACAGGGAAGTATATGCTTAATTAATAGCTTTTATTTGAATTATCACACGTTAGTATTCCATCCACAGGCTCAAAAGTTAGAACCATCTTGTGCAGAGTGATAAACAGCACCACACATTAAAGCACTGCTCAGTAGTTTTTATCTGAATGGTCACACTTTGGATTTCATCTACAAACTAAAAAGTTAAAAACTGCTTATACGGCGTAATGAATAGTACTAACATTATCTTGGGGCATGTTAACACCGGATAAAACGGGAATGGTGGGAGTCGAGGAGAACTCAAGCTCCTCAATAGTGTTGGTGTAATTCGACAAGAACCCCAAGCCAAGGCGGACAATCAAGAGGGGGAGTTTGAACTTACGTGTAGGCGAGTTAAGACGAGTTTTAACGAAACCACTTTCTAAACCGATTTCAATCTGGTCAAATATGTAAGCCTTCCTTCCCATAATTCCTGTCAGGCAGGCCTTTAGCACAGGCTGCATTTGACTATCTCCTTTATATAACCCACTGATTAACAGATGTAGAGGTTCACTAGTTGCCTTAAAGCATAGTCTAAGGTAGACTTCGTATGAATAATCAGCTCATGGATTTTGCTAAAATGTGCCGGCAGATTCAAATTCATTCAGAGCTCGTGAGAGTAGACTCAACAAGAGCGCATAAGAGTTGCTGTTTAACTCAAAATTGTGACATTTAGGCCCAGTGAATGCTATTTTGAGAGTACTTAACTTACCGAAGCAATCTGATCAACAGCACTTACATTACTTTGTCCACAACAACGGCCTTGACAGCATTTGCAGGAGCCCATATTGTTTAAAACATCATGGGCTCCTGTCTGCAATTATTAAATGCCCACAAAGTCACCAGCTAAATACGGCCATCCTTTCTCCCACCCCTCCCTTCCCTCGATCTGGATACATAACGTCCGGTACTACAGTTCTAGTCTGTGCAATTTTACCCCCAGAACATGACCCCCCTCCCCCCCCCCCCAAAAAAAAAAAAATTCAGAAAGAGACGTCCTTGTGAACACAAATTTTCTTGAACATCTAACTTGGCTTGAAGAACTTGATTTGGAACTTGATTTGGTAATAGGCTCAGGTTGATGACTGTAGTGAGCCACGGATAGTTTGCCTAGGAACAGGAGCCTACTAGCCAGAATTCACTTGATCGCTTTAGTCGAATAACAGAATTACTTAAATCGACTCAACTTATTTTACATGGATATTTCTCTTGCATGTTAACCAACAGGTATGAATTAAGCTTTAAAACTGGTAAGGCCGCAGCAACAAGACGTTGAGAGTTGCCGGATCTAAGTAGACCTGGAACCCATTTCTCGAAAGTCCCGATAACCTTTATGACCCAGGAAGCTATTTATTTTATGAGCGCTGTTGGTTTTTAAAGCTAAGTAGTGAAATTGTAAGTTGAAGAAACAAGTCGAGCTCGTTTGCGCGCTAAAAGTTACACCACTATTCTATAGATTTTAATTTTTGAAATTTAGCTCCGGGCTCGACAAATTATCGGTAACGTACCGAGCCCGAAAACTATTTTATGTGGACAGTATTCTTCAATAGTTAAACAATCTTGGTTAATTTTGTAGGGTAAATTTTAATCTTTATAATTTCATCCGGAAGCATATCGCTTAGTTTGCGCCAATAATTACCATTGGCTGATAAATAAATGAGCTCAAAAAAAAAAATACTTATCGGGCCCGGAAAGTCATCGGGAGTTTCGAGAAACGGGCCCCTGGATCAGTAAAACACTGTATACGATAAATATCAGGCATTTTTTTGTCAAATATATTTTATACTTTATGTATCAAAATTTCCTGTTTTCATCCCCACGTTCTTCAAGGTTTAGACCACTGCAAAACCGTGTACGATCAAAGCTTGCTCTACGTTGGATCACTAGATCGTGACCAGTCAAAAGAAGCTAAAATATAGAAATAATGCGAAGACTGGTCAGACAACGTGCAAGAGGCGTAAATACAATATTTCGGCTGGCCAACACCAGCCCTCTTCAGGTTTATTGAATGAAACGCGAATTTACATGGTCTTTATATAATGAACCGGAAATAACAGGATAGGGCTACGTGATGTGTAAAAAATACAGAAAAAATAATAATAATGAAATAAAAGCGGAAATACAGTATAATAGAGATAAGGAAAAAGCTGGTTGGATTACATTTCATCTCTTCTGTTAAGACCTGCAGGCTCCAGTGTGTTTCCTCGGTGGATGAGGAATGCCTCGCGAGCCTTTCTAACTGAATCACGATTAGTATATAATTTTTCAAGTGGTATAAGAAGCATATGATTAACCGTATGATTGCCAGTAATAAAGTGTCGTGAGACTGCGGTAGGGTTGTAGCTGGAGGTGTTGATAATGGGTCGCCTATGTTCATTAAAGCGTTCTTTGAGGCGACGTTTAGTTTTGTAGCTGGAGGTGTTGATAATGGGTCGCCTATGTTCATTAAAGCGTTCTTTGAGGCGACGTTCTTGTTTAGCTGCCGTAAGGAGCAGTCTTACCGTAAAATACATAACAGGTAAAAAAAAAAAAGAAAAACAAAACAAAACAAAACAAACAAACAAAAAACAAAACAGGTAAATAAAGTTGATTCCACAGTTGTACAACTGTGCATAAGAGAGTTATTGCGCTTATTCTAAATTCTCAGTTGGAGCCCAGGCTCCTGTTATCACTCATTTGAATCCCTAAAAAATGATGGTTGAAGAACCAGCCTGGTATCCGCAAACTCGAGTCAATTCTTGACGCCACTCGACACCACATAAAGCCTTTGTATGGCTATAAAAACAAACTCGAACAAAATTAGTTTCTTCTTATCTTTCTTAGAGGTGTAACATACCCTTCTCTTTTCCCCTCACCGCTAACCAACCCCCTAATCATCCCCCTTACCACGCCCAGAAATCCGCTGACAGAAACCAAACAGGCGATCGGGTTTCACTAGGTAAGCGATCAGTCGAAGACTGGAAGCGCTGTGCGTCATTGTGCTAAGGAGTGAAGTCTATGTCTGTTTGCTGTAAAGGTTAGTTTGAAAGCATTTTTCAGGGTATTTCACGTTTACTAATGAAGTCCATCTGCTGAGAAGTATTTTGTGTGTTTTATGCAAATGAATGTCACGGTTCTTCTCTAGGAACTAATACTAAATAAGCATGCAAGCTTTCATGCAGCTTTTACGTTCGGGTGAAACACACAAATCTCGTTTCTTTCGCTTCAAATGTGCTGTTTTTAATTCAAATGCTTTAACATCTGAAATGAAATTGCATTTTTCTTCTTGCTTTCAGAAGACTTTAGAAGAAGACTTGATGTTTTCGAAAGAGGGGAGAATTTCAAGTTGGTTCCTGACAAGAGTTGGTCCTTGTTTCGGGCAAACAAACGACATCCAACTGCACGCAGTTGATATGCCTTGAGGTAAGGCAGTTACACTTGTTTCACCCTGTCTTGAGCTAAAAGGCCTAGAATATTGCATATATTGTAAAAACAGCTCATTTGTTGACTAATCTGGTAAATTTGGAGACGTTCCCGTGGAGCGTCTTTGAACGCGCTTTGAGATCTTATCAGCTCGTTTATCTTCTGCGTGCATTCTGGTTCATTTTGTGCCAATACTACTGACTTTATCTTCTTGTTTATGTTTGTATAGGTGAGGTTTTGCAGATTTCTGTGAAGGAGAATCAAAATGCAGCATCACTGATTTCCATCCAGTCTATAAAGGTTAGTTGTAACTACGCCTAGCTACAAAAATCCGGACTTTTTTCGGGATTTTTAGAGCTTCACGGGATTTTCAGAAAACGATAGGATTTTTAGAGATCTGGAGGAATTTTTAGAGGTTTTGGAGAATATTTTCAAGAGTTTTTGTTTATTTGTTACAAGAAAGCTTGAAACTTAGAAAAGTTTCACCACAAGCGATTGTGATGAAACTTTTTGATGCCTCCTCACTGTATCGGTGGGCGGTTTTACCCAGGGCGGGAAAAGGTTGGGCGATGAAACGAGCAGTCCGCTCTTCAAGCGATGTGTGATGCGCAGAAGGACTGGCACGAGCGCTCTTTCCGCGCTTCCGGTGCGTTTGGTGGCCGGCAAAATTTACCTTTCAACAAACCAGAAATCTCATTTTCTTTCTTTATTTTTCAGCCAGCTGTGCACTATGATTAAAACGTTTTTCCACAGTCCTGGCTCACAGCTTAAAATGCTTATGTCTGGGTGGACATTAGTCAATCTTTTTTACAGTAAGTTCCCGAAAAATGCGCTCAATTTGAGAGTGTCGAATGCTTGCTCTTACCAAAAAACATGACATGGTTGTCTTTCCTCGTCTCTTTTAAAAAAGCTCCAAACTACTCCACCCAAAATCTTACATATATTAAAGGCCGATAAATTTTACATGACATAATAAAAAATTAGCTGGAGATATTTGGAGATAGTGACGTTTTGCAACTTTAAACTTTGCCTCCTTGCAACGCGCCATGGCGATGATTCGCCGCAACGCCACCAACTGTATGTAAACAAATTAAAAGTGAAATTAAATTTGCAGATTTCTCCTCCCTTCTATCTCACAAAAACAAAGCAAAGAAAACCGTCTAAACTGAGGAGCAATTCTATTTGTAGTGCCTAAAGAAACAGACAAGCATGGGAGAGGTTTTGGGGAAAGAAGAAGAAGAAGTGCGGTGTTAATGTTGATTTGATTTAATTAATTAACTAGGGACGTGTCCTGATTAACCTTGCACGAGCTGCACGAATTATAAATGCGCGTCATGCCGAGCGTAATTCAAACGCCATTTTCCATCTTTTTACTTTGCTCTGCTCGTTTTAAGACAGTTTTTAGCATCGATTAAGGCGGAAAAGACAAAGAAAAGATAACCCAAAGTTAACGTTGTTCAGAAACTATTAATAGATTATTAGGATTTTGAATTTGGATCTTTGAATTTTGAATTTTGGTCTAGCACCCAATTCGATCCCAGTCCACTGCATCACACCTTTTTGCTCGGACACGCTCGTTTCATCGCCCAACCTTTTTCCGCCCTGGTTTTACCCGTAATCCAGCATTCCTTGCTGTCCGTGATTTCAAAATGGCGGGCTCAGCAGAGGCAGAGAGTCCACCAAAGCCATGAAATTTTCATCACAGGTCACCCAATTTTTTAATATTATATTTAATTTTTTAGAGATTTTAAGGAGTTTTATGGGATTTTTAGATATGAAATTGGAGATTTTTAGAACATTTTTGGAGAAATTACAAGAAGATTGTTAGGCTATTTTTCGGGATTTTTGTAGGTAGGCCTAGTTGTAACGAGTTTTATGAATTTTTTTTTTGTCCCTACCCCATCCTAGTGAGGAATGCACTTTGTGTAGACTTTAGTCAGTTTTGCCTATAAGTTATGAGCCTATCAGTTTGAGCCTTTTTCTATACTTTCCCCTTGGAGGATTCAAGCAATCTAAAAATACCATTGTAGTTGTGTAGAGCAAGCCTCCATGAATATTATTTTTTGCAATTTTTAGATTTTATTAAAAGATTTTTACCTCATTCAGACGGGGTTGGGGGGGGGGGTAATTGTGCCCATGCTGACTTTTGACTTTTATATTTTTTTAAAAGCAAGCTATTTAAGCCACCAAACTTGGTGACTTTTTGGCATAGCAAGTGCTTGTCCATCAAGTTTGATGTTACCATAGCAACCACTTTTTGACAGGCCATTTTTAAGACTTTTGAATTTTTACCTTTTTATTGAAAAATTATAACTTTTCTGAAGTAAGTTGTACATTTTTATATCATCTGCATTTTCTTTTTGATTTTGGTTACTTTTTGGCCAATTTTGGTGATTTTTGATCAAGCGCGAGGGCTGTACTGGGAGGTAATTACCTAAGGTCTTTCAAGTGTGTAAAAGAAAGGACGAGGGCAATATTCTCCCAGTATGGTCCTGGCCCCGGTTCCTGTTAACAATAAAGTACTGAATTGTGCCGAATAATTGTCTTTGATATTTGCAGCCTATCTGTTTTGCTCTGTTCGCCTGTTACAGAAATTTGACATTTTGTTTTTGTTTTAAATCAGTGAAAAACCTCTGTTTCAGTGTCTGCACTGTTTAAAAACGACAACAACTTCGCTTTAATTAATCATCAAAATTTTTGTCTTATATTCACCTTATTTCAATAAAAGATCTCCTTCTACTTTTGCAAAATTGCCACAAATATTTTATTTCATTCAATGATTCTTCTGTAGAAACCCAAAACCGGCAAATTGTTCCGTGAAAAGTTGATTATTCGCGCTATTGCTTGCGATGAAAGATGGCTTCGAAATTCATGGCTTTCAGTTTCATTTTATCATATTAAAGCTTACTCGTAGTCCTGAAGATCGGTTCATAAATTCTGCTTTGTGAAGATCCTGTTTACTGAAGCCACACTTCCAGAGTTACATTTAATGGAATTTTATAGAGCTATTGATGGAATTGTTTAATAATGTTTTAAAATATATACTAAAATCGAAAACTCGACTACTTGATTTGCGTTTGTAGTCCTTTTTGCTCCATCACATTTCGCTGCAGGTTTTTGCGCCCAAAACTCAGTCGATTACCGCTCAAATTTGTGCAGACAACAAAATTATTTGTTAATTTATCTAGCAAAATTGCCTCCTTTCTTTTTCCTTACTCAACTAAACTAACAATATCGCAAAATTTAAGTCCGCTATTTTGTTTGTTTTGATCAAGTTTTTCCCTCAATTAGTGAGTTAATCGACCTCACTAGGTGGATTAAATTGGCCCTCGTTTATCACTTGGCTAGTGTTAATCGTGCTTTCAGGAACAGAATCTAACCGACGGATAAATTTTAATGCTGGATTAGCGAGATTTAACCCTCGATTAGCGCTAATCGGCTTTCAGGAACCGGGGCCTGAGCTAGTGAGAGTCAGTAAGAAGTTTATTATGTGGCTGTGCCTAATACTTTATTACTTGAAAAGTGAGCCATGGCAGATTAGGATGAAAGAGTTAGTTTACTGGAATTCATTCATAACTCAGCAGTCTTTTTGACACGAAAAAATTATATTGCACAAAAAAAAGTAAAAACTTTCAAAGAAACTGTCTCTTTGCATTTAGCTTCCAAATCAATCAAACTATTTGAATCAAATGTACTTTCACATTTTCTATATTCCTGCTTTACCAGCGGGGCATTAACATTGCTCATAATGCCTATGGGGATTACAGGAAAATTTGGCCCCAAATAATGGCCAATCACAGTGCACAATGTATATTTAGAAGCTCTAGCCATATAATAACTTGAATCAGGTTTCAATAAAATTTGAAGTAGGCAGCTGGTTTGAGTAGAGTAACCGACCGTATGAGTATGAACAAGGGTTTGAGACAGTCTTCCTTTTAATTACTTTAATTCAGGGCAAAAAGTAGCCGACTTTTCTGAGCGAAATAGCCGATGCTTTTCGTCGGCCGTCGATGCTTATTGAAAGCGCTGTTGAATTAATACTTTTGTGATTACCAGCCGAACGGAACCTTGTTTATGTGGTTCAAGGTTACTTGAATGTACATGTTAAGCATGTGTTTGAATCGAAAGTTAAAATGAAAAAATCATTGTTATAAATTAAAAGCTGTACTGTGAGAGTACATTTTCATAAATTGATCTGAGTGAATAGATCTTGAGTGAACATATCTAGATTCTTTGCACACCATTCAGTAACAATTGTAATTACTAGAAGAATTTGCTTCTTGAAGGCGCTTGCTAATTGTGTGCGAATTATAAAATAACTTAAACTTATTTGTAAACTCATTCTTTCGCTAAGCGATAGTTCATTGTTGCTGTCTTTTGCTGCCGTAAATGTTAATTTTGAGTGGCGATGGAGATTTTCAATTCAATCAGGGGGTACAGTAGCTTGGTCTTGGGGTGCAGTTGAAAACAAAACTGACGGAAATACTTCTCACATCAAAGAGTTTGTTCTCGGCGAAAGTACTGTAAATCCTCTATTAAGCGCCCGGGTTGTGGGGGGTGGGACTTATTCATTTCAAGCATGTTTGAGGGGGGCCTTATTTAATTTAGTGAAACGCCAGTAGGTTATCAGTTTACAATTCTTTATATTTGTAATTGGGCGATTCCAGAAAATATCCATACCATACCACGGACGGCTTCCCTATTTTAACCCCCTCTTGCCTTCGGAATTTCCAAAATGCATTATCCCCCCATGCCCTCGGATTTCCATAATCGTAACCCCCCCCCCTCCCGTTCAGATTTCCCCTTTTTTTTTCAAACCCTTTGGAATTACCTGCAGGGTTCGCTAATATGCCCAATTTGGCTTATTTTACGGAAAATTATATTCTACTTCTGTTCAGTACAGCTGGTTATCGAGGGAGTCATCATGACTCCGGAAATTCTGGAATGAAAATTTAAAAAAAAATTTAAAGTTTTCTCCTTATAGTCCGTGAGCCAGTAGGGGTGGT
Source organism: Siderastrea radians (assembly GCA_964017195.1). Classification (NCBI taxonomy): domain Eukaryota; kingdom Metazoa; phylum Cnidaria; class Anthozoa; order Scleractinia; family Rhizangiidae; genus Siderastrea; species Siderastrea radians. Next base: position 32,490,474 of record OZ024892.1, read on the forward strand.
GGGTATCATCTAAGGTGAATAAGGTTTATGGTGATTTTCTGATAGTTTAGACCACAAATAATGGAAAAAAGCATGATAGCAACGATTCGATGGTAGCTTGTGGATAACAGCGCTCTTTAAAGTATGGCTTAGGCATGAAAACGAGGCTGAAGCTGATTTGACAAATATAAATGTCTATTGTCCACCAAAATCTACAAAACACCGACAGAAACAAAACATTTAACGAAAATTGAATATTTCGTATTACATGATATTCATTTCATAGGTCACGTGACCAACAGCTCTCTTTTAAGTATGGCTTAGGCATGAAAATGAGGCTGGAGCTGATTTGACAAATATAAATGTCTATTGTCCACCAAAATCTACAAAACACCGACATAACAGTAACATTTAACAAAAATTGTATCTTTCTTATTACAGGATGTTCATTTCATAGGCCATGTGACCAGAGCCTTAAAAAGGGTCCGTACTACTATATTACACTGATTGAAGTGCCAGATTGCAAAAACAGACAATCCAAGCCGTGTTTATTTAAGTTTCTCTTTCAATGTTATTGACATTGTTTCTGATTCTCCTTTAGTGTAGCTTTAAATCAAACTATTAAAACAAATGGGTCACGTGACCTAAATCCTTCATTTATCCTTTCGATAATTACTAGAAACTGATCGCACTGTACGTATTTGGTTTAAACTGAAACTAAATGAAAGTGTGTGTTTTTCTTGACATGTACGAGCCCGCGTAAACGTGTATTCTAATACTCCTCGTCACTGTCCACTCCGTGCTCATCATCTTCATCGGTGCTCTAAACCTCCTGAAGAGAAGCTTGGTTGTCACATTCTGTAAGTCTGCACATATCAGTGCATCTTAGTCCATTTGTGATACAGACACAGTTAGGGGAGACACATTTTCTAGTGCAGTTACATGCTAGGAGTTCTAGGATGGCCTCTGGTGCTGGTTTTAAATCCATCCAGTCTACAACTAACTTGGCAACACCATCTTCATGCTCAGTTTTCCATCCCCGTCCAACAGGACTCGGCACCTGTGGGTCTTGCTGCAGACACCGTTTCCATATGGCTACCTGATAGTTTGCTCTCTTTGTGTGCTTCACAAGGCAATCTCTGCAAGGAGGAAGCTGGTGGCTTTCTATCTCCGCTCTTCTTGAACAAAACAGCTGGTACCTCAGATCATTAACTTTTGTGGTGACTGTGTTAGTAGAGTAGAGGAGACATGTGAATTCCTCTAACTTATCCATCAATTCAGGAGGCAGGTCCCACTCTTGCCCTAGCTCTGTTAATGCTTCTTGGCTTCTTGGGTTCTTCTTTAGTAACTTCAACGCTTGGGCCTTTCCCCTTCCTGCAAAAGCACTCACAGTGTCGCATCCAGTGAACGCATGCATCCCCAGAACACCTTTGCACACTTTGGAACCAAGCGAGGCAGCAACTTTTGTGATGTCAACTACCTTTGTCCGCATGTGACTTCCAGATTTCAAAAACAGAGAAGCTCCTATCTCATTGCTAAATGCCAAGGACAAAATAAATACATCAGTGTCCTCTGAACAGACCAGAACAGAATTGTAGCCCTCATTAGCTGCGTGAGCAGCGTGAAGCAGTAGGCGTCCGTCGGCCTCTTCTTGTTGACACTGTAGTGCCGGAACCTCCTCACTACCTTCTGATGTGATTCTGTAGCATGTGTCATCAACATTGGCATACAGCACTTTCTCCTCCAACTTCTCTCTGCATGCTTCCTTTCTCCACTCACTGACGATAAAGGTAATAAGACTCGTCTTATTGGTCACTCTTGTCAAGAAATTCCTCCATTGCCTAACTATCTGAGTGCTAGTGATGTTCCATAGCTGGTGCCCTGACTCTTCACCTCGTAGAAGCCGCTCACTGTTCTTGATAGATAGTTCTTTGTAGGTGTCAAACACGACATCTATTCTGTTACACCGCACTCCTTCTTTCATTGCCATGGATAGGACAATAATGGTGACGTCTCCAAATGTCAATTGATCTCCCTTTACTCTTTGCACCAGTGACAACATTGCCATCAATTACTGCAGAAGAGTTTGCAGGACTTCCTCAGTAGCTTGTACGTTCCTTTGCAGCAACGATGCCAGTGAAGCCTTGTTTGTCTTTCGCAGAAGGCCATCTGCAGATGATAATGCGCAGGGTAGTGGTCCAAGCGGATGTGACAGGATGTAATCCATCTGTAAGCTTCGCTCTTGTGCAATCACTATGATTCTGCCAAACAGCGACCTGTCAGCCTTTAAAATGATCGAATGTTCATTGGTCTTCACTTGCTTCTTCTTGTTCATGTCGCTGAACGTCTTCAGTTTGTTTGTCTTCAGAGGGTCGTGGAATTTCTTGACTTGAGGGTTCTTCTCCATCCTCTCTTCCGTGAAGGTTGTGTAGCACTTCTCACCAACCTCGTGTGCTATCTTCAGGTCTGTTGCGACCTCTCTGGGAGCTTTCTTTGCAGTGGAAATGCTGATCAGGTCTTGACTCTCGGAGAAAGGATTGACCCAACCTTGGATGATGTCAACTATGGACGAAACTGCCTGCTCATCTTTCTTTATTCTTGATCGTTGAAGCTCCGTATGGGTCGGATCCTTGTACCATGTTTCGAAGCTGTCCAAGAAATGCACTCCGTTACTCCGCTGTAAGGTAGTAGCGCTGCACAGTTGCAGGTTTCAAGCTAAAGCGGGTTGTTCCGCCAGGATTCTAGGTATCTTTATTCACTGTGACCTCAGTCGTCTGGTCTACTGGGATCTGACCAAAGGGATTGTTGCTGGACAACTGTACGGAAAAACTGCCTGTCTTGAACGCCCTCTGCACTTCAGGATTCGTCTGATCGGGATTTGTCATCGGAGCAAAATATGGTGTGAGATATCGTGCATAATTCACCTTATCATAGGCGAAACACCAGGGGATCATCATTCTTGCGGAATGAAGATGTAAATCCCAGTCGCCTTCACGAGATGCCCGCAACAGACCAAGCACTATACCTTCGACCATATCCACGTACGACATCCAGAATGCCAATAGTTCCCCGTTATTATGACAAAGGTAATTCAGGAACTCTTTCCACATAGTCATCACTTGAGGTAAGACTTGGCTTTGCAACAGCTGATCAAAGCCCTCTTGCTTCAAGTTACTTGCAAATGTATCCACCTGCTCAAGAAAGGACACCACTGTGATGTGATGATCAGGATCACCGGTCTCAAGCCACCGCATGAACTCCGCCCATGCTAACCTCATCAGTGCTTCATACAGGTACTTGTGTGCCCTCACACCACGGTTGTAATGCTTGCCATCAATGACACCACTAATTGAGCCCTCAGCAACTATCTGCGATTCAATGAAGATGTCCTTCAAACCACTATCTCCAAATCGTTTCCCAAGGATAGACAAAGCAACGCAAATTGTATGAAATGTTCCCATTCTCAAAACAATGTTCGAAAACTGGTATTGCTTCCATGCAATTTCGGCTGCTTTCGCGTAAAGTGCTTGATCCATGACAACGACAATTGCTGGTAAACACAGTTTCTTTCTGATTTCCTCTGATTGGTTAAGGATCTCAAACACTGTTGATAATTCTATCGCTGGGGCATTATTGTCGGAAGATACTGCACAACATCTGGTGTTACTTGAACTTGATCTCTTGTTTGGATGTTGAATCCGGTCCAACTTGGTACCTTTTGGTCTTCCAAATTGGCTAGTCTAGCAAGGATCCATAGCATATTTTTCTGATGCGCACTTCTTGCAGCTTTGTTGGCTTCACAAACATAGCCGTCCTTCGTTTTGAGAGGATGTGGTCCCACACGAGAGCCAGCAACATAGACGTCAAGTTAGGATTGATATTCTGTACTCAAAGTCCTCTGCTTCAGCTTGTCAATGCGCGGTAGATCATCGGGCGGTGGGTCAGGACCAAAGACTTAAGGTTGCACAGCGATTCCGTTGACGCGATGCGATGTACCTTTCCCTGACAGAATCTCTTCAATTCTGTCTATATTGTCCCAGGCAAGGGTTGCAAAGACATGTGACTTTATTGAGGCAGGGAGTACTACCCTCTCATTCAGACCTGATGCCAGCTTTTGTAAACACAGAGCGGTGTCATTTTCCTCAAGCTGGGTGTATGACATCCCATGGCCAAACTTGTTAATTGCCTTGATTATCTCTGTGTTTCCGGTTAATGTTTTCACAGCATAAGGAAGGAGTACATGCTTGGGAGATTTATGCTGTCCACAAGTAACCGCATATATCAGGTCTTGACCAAATGACTGGACAAGATTTGACACTCTCTCTGACGGGTTTTCATTCTCAGGATTTCCGGTTAGAAGTCCAACTAGAAAACGATGCAGTTGAGTTGGCATATTCATGGCATTCGAGAGATCAGATGGGTGGTATGGCCAGTGAGTAGGTGTCATATCCCTTCTTATGGCTTCTCTGATCTGTGATGAAGCTTGGTCTGTTATCTTGTTGGCATCAGTTAGCTTCACCTTCCAGATTGCTAGCTCTTTACGGAGATTCTCGTTATCAAGGACAACATCCTTAAAGGATAAGCTATCAGGAACTAACAGCAGTTTCCCTGAGTCGTTTGCAAAAATGTGAACAGAATCTCCAAGTTCTGATTCAAGCCTTCTACGGATGTTCTTCTTCGTGGCAGTCTTTAGAACTTCACCCTTGCAGGACATGAACGTTTCCAGTTTCTCGGTAAGCTGAGCAACTGGTACGACCATCTTATTTGGGATTACTTCGTTTCTGATGTAATGGAAAGTTGTGCGTATGCTCCTACTTCAGCTACTTCATATAAAAGCGTGCCGGTTATCTCTGTCATATTCTCCACTTCTTTACCATCCAAATGATCATGTTCCTTTGTTTTAATGTTAGTGTAACTTTTATAACATGAAGCGTGGTAATGGGCTTCTGCGGCCACTATGTCTCTGCTAGTTATAGCAATAATTCTTGCATCTTCATTTAATATTGCACACTGACGAAGTGTATGATCTGCCCTCAGCTGTACAGCTTGAATGAGCTTCTCTCTTGACTTCAGATTTTTCATGAATTTAACCTTATTGCAGAAAATGTATAGAGGCTCATACACTCTCGCCTCTGTGGACGTTCTTCTACACAGCCTTTTTGCGGTAGTGTTTTCATTGGATTCTTCGTCAACTGTCTCCTCTCTTTTACGCTTAATAGTTTCTAAGTCTCTTTTCGTAGTAAACAGGCTTCTACATTTTCGGTGGTATACGATGTTTGGTATGTGATTTTCGTCAACAGTTTTGGCGACATTCAAAACTGGCTGATGATTTCGAACTTTCGCTGCTTCCAGCAGTGCCGACCAAGAGCTCATGTCCTTTGGGGACACAAGATGTTCATCCTCCTTATCATGACATGCAGCATAGTGTAGTATACACTGGTGCTTGCCCTTTTCCATTCAGTCTGAATACAAAAAACAAGTTCAGTCAATTGAGAATTTACATGAATAAATGTAATGTTTAATTTCAACAGCACAGTAAATAATATCAACGATAAAAGCAGTGAGATTCTTATGGATGCTGATTTCAGCATCCTTGTCTTTTTCACTTTTTCCCAAATCTGTTGTTATTTAATTTCAATACTACATCAGATAACAGACGATACCAATTTTTTAATTCCTCCAAATTTTGCTATTAAAATGACCTCATCTTGTACATATTAACTAATCTATATTTTATTTTCTCCACTTGATAATGATGTCATGGAGACATCGAAACGTTGTGTTAAACTCTTGTCGCTAATTTTTATCCTTAAATGTTTATAAAATGATTTCACACAAGAAAGAGCGGTAATTTTCTGTAGTCGACTTTTATTCTTAAACAAAATAGTGCTTTTCGCATAAACGTGAAAATAGTAGTTTGAACTGTGCTTGGATGCTGAAGTCTTATTAATGCAATCCAACTGATTTGCACCTTGCAATAAACTAATCAGTGTGTAAGAATCGGCTTATATTTAACTGTGTATCTATTGAGTTACAGATGCACTAGGAACTTAGAGAATATTCATATAGCGCTCTGTAATAGCTCACAATTGATCAATTAATAATCGATTGTATTTTCAAACTTGAGATGAAGCTAAAAGGCTTATTCCAAAACATAAAGTGAAAATAAATTAAGTGCGAGCTGGGGAGCTAAATTAATTGGATTGTTTCTTCTTGTTAGCTCCCCGCACAATTTAATTTCTGAATGGATAACAGGCGAATAATAAAAAAGAAAACAATGAAGCAAATTTAGCGTAAGACTAATTTAGCATACAGGAAAATTACTTCATTTCTTCTTCTGAGTTGACAGCGGATAACGTATTATTTGTTCAGAAAATGCAAACGTAATAAGAGTTTTTTGATAAAAGATGGGAAATATTTCCAAATATCGATTACCATGAAAGAAATTGATTGTATTACTACATTAGTTTGTACTCTAGATTCATAAAGAATCTGTTTTACTGTATCTCTTGTGTTGTACCTCAGCTATATCGTCTGCTTCATGCTCGTTTCGCAAACAGAGAAAGTTTGTAAAACTGATCCATGGACAAATAAAGGGCGTACAAATAACTATAACGCAGTTATACTTTATGAAATAGCTTATATTTATGCACTTGATAGATATCTATGACTTTAAACACGTACCGGAACAAAATCTGCCTTTTTCAAGCAACACAGAGTTCCCAGACATGGCATATATTATGACGCCGCTGGTCAAAGTTTGCGGGCTCGCATCTGCAGTCAATGTACTCAAACACATGATGTCAACTCTTATAAGTATAATTATGTCTTTAAAATGCATTTTATTGCTTCTAAAAAGCATTTATTGTTGGTTACATTTTGTACTTAAAATATAGGTCAGTTATGTTTCAACAGGGGGGGGGGGTGCAAATAAACAACGTTACTACGTGGGAGCTACCACTGATCCATTGCTATCATGGATTTTACAACTCTACAATAGCATACCTTTTCAAAAAACATCATTAAACATATTCACCCCGGATGATACCAAAAGCCCAAATTTTGCAGTCTGGCTCACGGACTATTACCACTGTTCATCAGATGCAACCTACATTAACTTTACATTGCCCCAAACTGGTACAGAACATTAAAATAATAATATCGTGTGATGCACATGTGTACACCCGGAAGATTTTACGGTTGAGTGTATTTTCGTTTCCGCCATCTTGAATTTGAGCCATCGGGGTCAGCAATCGCTCCCAATCCCACGAGCTTCAAAAATGGCGTCCTCAGTCAAAAAGACCATGTTTTGCACTGAATGGACAAAATAATTTATGAGGCAGCTTTGACGAGAGAAAAAAAAAAAAGAACGATGCTTAATGGACCATTTGCGCGAAGTGCAAAATCCAGCTGGTGCTCCTTAGAAACGAGGGACTGGCGCGAGTTTTCGCGGTTCATGTGACGGGAGTACAAGAAATGTACAAGTGGCAAGAAACGTAGATGTTTTGTATTTTATTAATCTGATAAGAAATTCATCAACATTAAGGCCTCTGGAGCTTGATGTACAACCCCACGTTTTTCGGTTTTCTTCTGCAAATGAACACGACACTCGTCTGATCGATCGGTGCTTGTCTTGTATCCTGCTTCTGCGGTAGTCAGCAGTGTTGTCTGTTCGTCACTTCGTGCTTCATTTGCGAACTGGTTTTAAAAGTCCATAAAATTAGCGATTTCAAGGAATACACTCTTTTCTGTCTCCTGTGGAAATCCCAGATCTAAAGCCCCCCCCATGCCTTCGGAATTCCCATCGTAAGTATCCCCCCATGCCTTCGGATTTCCAGTTCAAAGAACCCTGCCCCCCCTTGCCCTCGGAATTCCGGAAAGCCGTCGGTGATATGGTATGGATATTTTCTGGAATCGCCCATTCGTAAATTTCAATGGTAAATTCACAGATCAAGGTCAAGAACAATTTACTTGTTTGAAACATGATACGAACTTCCACCATCTGGATAAACCATATGGTACATGTACTTTGATTGATTAAACATTATCTTCTTGATTACTTACAATTCTCTTTATAGTACTGTTGATTTGTACTCAGATTGGTACTCCTTTACTACTTGTTTATTGTTTTGGTGGTAAACAAAAAGGGGGGAGACTTAAAAGAGAGGGGGGCTTAATAAATTTCATGCTCCTAAAAGGGAGAACTTATTAGGGGGGGGTGCTTAATAGAGGATTTACAGTAAGCCACATGGTGGGCAAATATTTGGCATGAATGAGTAATAAGAAAGAACAATGGCTTGAATATGTGAATACTTAACGACCCCAAAATTTGGGGTGCACATGTAAATCTGTGTGAAGTTGTCACAAGTCACTCAGTCGGTCGGTTGGTTGGTCGATCCGTAGGTCTGCCGTAAACTTGAATTGTTGATATCCCATGACGCTGGGGATGGAAGAGGGCTTATCTTTTGCTGTTGATCTTGGCGACATAGGCTGGGCTGGGTTGCTGCAATGCCTCCATCACGCGTATATGAGTCGGTTTAAAGTCCTGTCCAGAGTACACTACACACATGATAATGAATTTAATTGAACTGAAATGCTAGAATCTACAAATCAAAATCTGTCAAATCCAAACATTCAGCCTGCCTGGATGTTAAGTTGGGGATTACAAACTACTACTTATTAAGACCATTGTGTCTTTACGAGTTTGCTCATAGTAGCCTTTAGTCATTTTCAAACCTCCAATAAGTGAGAGCTGTTAAGTCCTAAGATCACTAAGGCTTGCATAATGCTATGACAAGGTGTCTTTCACTCTCTACACCCTCCTACTACTCTGCTCATTCCCTACATTCCCTACATTCTCTCTTGGATGGAGCCCTCTTGCAATTAACTTTTGATTTACATGATGATTATGTTTTACCCGCAGGGTGAATGATTTGTACTCACCCAGAAGGAGAAGTGCTAATTTCCAACTTTCCCATGGAACACAAAGGTAATTCTTAACTCATTTCGTATGTGTAATCACTCGAGTCCGAGCGGAATTAGCAATAAATTTTCCCACATATTTTTCAAAGTTTAACAAATTGCCAAAGTCTTTAAACAATTTTATGCAAATTGTGAAAGCGTTAAAAATGCACGTGAAAATTACTGTGATGATTATTTATGCATGCTTTGAAGTTCAAGACTTTGACAACAGTTAATAACCGACAAAGTTGGATTATGTAGGAAGAACAGCCCGGTGCTGATGCGTGTTGGACACAGTCAACATGTGGATGTCGGTGGAATCATTGGATTCGTGTAGTCACTTGCTGTCCAAGTTTATGTTGCTGTTGCTGTTGCTGTATCACGATCAACGTAACGTCACGTGATAAGGGACCGTTAACTAAATTAGAATCGCTACTCTCAGTGTCTCTTGCATCCTCAAAGGAGTATGTCGTGTTTTCTTTTTTTTTTCTGTTTATGACTTAAAAAGTTCAACAATGCAAGAAACAAACATGTTGAGAAGTAAAAGATACCAGCGGTAAAAAATAAACGGCCCACGCATGTGCAGACTTCTGAAATTATGTTTTGAATCAGTTTTTGGCCGACTATTACCAACAGCAGTATGCACATTCATGAGTGTTTTGAAAACTTGATTGAAGGAATATGATTTGCTTATCATGATTTGACTTGGTTGTGAGAATTGGAAAGTGAAACTTGCCTTTAAAGTGAGTGTAAAAGGGTGCCTCTTAGTCAAGTCAAGTTAGTAAGGAAAGGCAAACTGTTTTACCTAATAAAACAGTTCGAAATGAATAACTAATGTAAAAATAATAATGAAGCAAATTTGTAATGAAAATATATTCTGACCATACTAAACCAAAAGGAAACCATTTCACTGAGTCAATGCTGTGTGTGAATATTGGCTGGAGTCATACGAGTAAAACTTGACAACCTGTTAGATCTGTCAAAATGATTGCATGAAAACTTGGGACGATAAACTCGTCATTGTGAAATAAAGATCACGCAATCTTATGCTCACACATCCTAGTTTTAAAATCAAACAAGAAAAAGATGTTTATCAGGGTTTTAGCTGTTTTATAAGCAAAGAGCATTTCCTTTATTTCACAATTTACACAAGTGAAGGACACGTGCCAAGAAGAATACGGGTTTGTGAAGGGTTTCTGAAGTTTTTTCGGTCCCAGACCTTGAAAAGATGACCCTGCTGGAATTGTTCAAAATGGCCGCAGTCCCCAATTAAAGACACGAAGAAGAAGGTGAGCAAACTTCAATCTTTTAGTCATGTCTACATATTTGATGTTTGGGCTCCCTGTGCAGGTGTATGTGAATTCTCTTTATGTGAATAATTTGGATCTTAGCTGCGATCGTATTCTTCATTTCAGGATTTGTTTTTTGTTTTTGTGTTAGAGTTTTGACTGGATTGTGATTGCAAAAGAAGATGACAGAAGGGAGGTTTTTCATCAGAGGAAGTTAGGGAACAAGTCCCTTATAGCGAAGAAGAGGTCATGATGGCCCGTTGAGGCGAAATATGCAGATCTGATTGGAGTGATTATGGTAGTTTCGTTCGTAGATAAATGTTTTTCCTCAGTAAAGATACTGACGGTCAGTTTCTGAAAATGGTAACTTTCCAGCTTTACAGAGGTTGATTTTGTTCTCCCAAAGGACAGTTTTTATAGTTCCGGTTTTGTATGCAAAAAGGCAATCAACTTTCAAAATTTTCAGATGCTCTGTATTGACAAGGTGTTTCCTTCTTCAGGTTTAGTTAAACATTTGCCTTAAACATCTGCTGTGTCGTGAGGGGAAGAATTATTTAAAATATTATACAGAGAAATCAGGTTATCATCAAAGTGTTGATTGTAGGGAAAATTGACGCTTTCTGGTGAAATTTTGTCGAATTACAAAATCGTTTTCACCAAGTTTTCTTTTGTTTGGAGTGTTTTTACGAGACATGTAGTTGTGTCATTTGAGTTTTGTAACAGTAATTTGAAGTGTTTTATGTTAGGATCACTAGAGGCTATTTTGATGTCACTCAACTGATGGGCATAGCCTGTAGCACTTGCTGTCATGAATAAAACACGTTATACATATCAGTAAATGGCAATTTTCATCAAATTATAAAATTTGTTAATTAAGCCCCCCCCCCCCCCAAAAAAAAGAATTGATCTGATGGTGATGCATGGCTATGACTAATTTACCCTTTAAAGTGATGAAAATGAAATTTGTTTTTACATCATCACTACTTGTTCAAACATCTAAGTGATGAGAATAAATGAAGTGATCACCAATGAGATGCCTTGGGATTTAGATAAATTCTCCTTACTAGTTCCATAAGAAATGTATCAAGAACAGTAAGGAGAATATGCATTGTCATATCAGGGCTTCAAGGGTTAAGGTACAAAGATGCAATTTTAAGTTTCAATTAGGTTATGATAGTTTATGGTTGACCTTGACTTTGTGCTGCAATGAGAGATACATTAATTACCCTGTTTGAGCATTATGTGTATTGCGAGAATGTTATCCTGCAAAATTGTTGCAAATTAATGTAATTGATTAATTATGTACTCCCTCACTTGCCGTGTCTTTCAATGGAGCTTTAGATTCTGATTAAGAATTTTCAACGTTCTGCGCACATGTTGACGGAGGAAGTGGGGTGGGGGAGCTGAATGAGAAAACAATTGAAAGAATAAACTGTATCAGAATACTACATGTCATTTCCTCATTCTCCACTGCTCATCGACCTCCATGCAGGTTGATGTTGATTTTTCTGAATCTCAGTGGTGTCTCAATTGTAAGTGCCACTGTTGCTGTGGTGTGATAACAACACATGTTAACTGAAGGGATTTCATCTCTCCATCAATTTAAATTAAACATTTTAACTCGACTTTAAAGTTCATGTGCAAGGAACAGGTTTAGATGATGTAATTGAAAAAGTGAAAGCACCCTTATCAGGATATTCAGTGGTCTCATTATTGCAAGTGTCACTGTTGTTGTGGTGTAAGAACAACACGTGTTGATAGGAAGGATTTCATCTGTCAGTCAGTTGAAATTATAACTCGGCTATAAAGTTAATGTGCAAAGGAACAGGTTAAGATGATGTAATTGAAAGAGTGAAATCACGCTTATCAGTATTTTGAATTTACAAGATTCTGTGTATATACCTATTTCAAAAAAGGTTGCTTCAGTGATGCATGTTTCATAGACCACAGTGCATCATGATCGTTAAATTTATGACTGCTGTTCTCTAGCTATTAGCCCTAAAGCAAGAGCAAATGTATATTTTTATGATTTGGTTTTGTCCTAGAGTGCTTTCAGTGAGAAAACGATCATTACATTTATTTATAGCAAACATGATGCTTTGCGATCTATGAAACAAGGATCATGGATCATGCATCACTGAAGCAACCTTAATTGAAATAGCTAGGTGTATGTTGATGGGCTGTGCATTTGTTGGTGGGGGAGGGGGGGGGGGTGGCTGAGATCGTCATTATTGGTCAAGCTGAATAGGAAAACACAGTTGAAATGTTAAAATGTACTGGAATGCTGTATGTTTCTCATCTCCTCATTCTTCACTGTTCATCAGCCTCCAAGCAGGTTGATGTCGATTGCTATGAATCTCAATGGTGTTTCATTATTGCAAGTGTCACTGTTGTTGTGGTGTGATAACTACACGTGTTGATAGGAAGGATTTTTATCTGTCAATCAATTCAAATTATAACTCGACTTTAGAGTTCATGCGCAAAGGAAAGACTGAAAGCACGATCAACAGTATTTTGAATTTACGTTCTGGGCATACGTATGTTGACTGAGGAAGTGTGGTGGGGGGCTCAAATTTTCGTTATTGGGTAACAATATTGTCAGGCTGGTTTCTCATATTCTCAATCTTAAGGGTAGTAATTTTGCATTCTGGGAATGAAAAAAATGCCTTTTAATAGATCTACATCAAAAGGAAAAGACCTTAAGAACTGAACAGCACATACAAAATAAGTTGGAGTTTACTGGGAAGAAATGCTTTTTTGAAGTGACTGCGAACTTAGCTGTTTATAGCTTGTTTTGATGGTTTTGTTTTGTCTTAATCTCAAAGTCATTTCAGTGGGTTTCTCCATACCAGGATAACTTAATCATATTCATTTAGACATCACTAGTACGAGGATGGAAAAAATATGAAATATGACTGCTAGCGGTACTGTTCATAACAACAACGTTCTTAAGCTCAGGGAACAGTTGACTTCTACCAGGGCTGAATGGCCAAAGGATGAAATCGTGTTCCTTGAAACTGCAAATTACCTTCTAACTCTTCGGAATGTTTTTATCAGAAGACCTGTCAGACGTTTCCCATGAGAGGAGCTTTGGAAGGTCTCTCAGAGGAGATGAATCTGAGATATCCATCATCGACAAATTTGGACAGCTTTCTTTAACATGCTTTCACGCTCTTCCACACTATTCCTTTAGATCTTGCAGAATAGAGGTAATGGGAAAATACCAGTGGAGCGGAATTTGATAACTTTTGTACTAAGCGAAAATTTAATGTATCAAAACAGTTTGCATGATGGTGTCCATGTTTGAAGCTTAGTTTCACCCCCTCCTCAAAGACAGTTATGATTAGAAAATGTAAATGGCACAATAATGTCAATTAAAAAAAACAACAACAAATTATACATAAATAAATGTGCATAAAACAAACAAATAAATGGTTGAAAAAATGAAGAAATGACTGCCCGGCAAGGTAAAAAACGTGTTTTGGAGTGATTATTTGCACAGAGGAAAATTTGATTTATTTCATGGCACTGGAAAATCTGAAGGGCAAGGCATCAAGTAAATGAAAATATGTTGGTTATGGCAAAAGTCTTCAGTTAAGCCAGTTCCTGACCTTGATTGATGCTGTGCTGGCACTTCGTTTTATTCTTTTCAATCCAATATTTTAGTTTTCTCTCTTTCCGGCTATATCTAGTACTTATATTAAAATTTGTAATCATCTTATAAGTTCTACTGGCATTTTTATCCCCTGGTCCTTAAAACTCAAATGGTCCTTAAGAATGGAGTCACACTTGTCTGAATATATTCTGCTCCCCTCAGGGACATTTGTTGTTAACCTGTGCATGAGGTGGCTTGATGGTATTTCCATGGTAGCGTATATGTAACTGAATGGTAATGAGATGTTTTTACAGGGAGCCCACGTCACAAACATGGTTTTTAGTGGGGACCAGCATAAAATAAATAATAGTAAATCGAAGTAAGTAACGAAATAAGGATTTACAAAAAGTCGAAAAGGAAAAGACAAAATTCAATCACTACAAACACAAAAGCTAAAAAAGTTAAAAAGGAATTAATTAAGGAATTGCAAAAAATGATTAATAACCTGCATTACAGTAATTATCATAAAAAGGTCTATATTTTAGTGAAATAATTTCTAAAAGTGGAAAAAGCAACGTTGTTCTCAATGTTATTTGTCAATTCACTGAATAAAATCCACCCACCCAGTAAGTATGTAACTGTTCACGGAAAGTGGTGCTCGAGGACATTTCTCAAGTAAACCTGATTTTCCTGACAGGATCCTAGCCTGCGTAGCCGGCGGGATCGTTCGCGCGCGCAAAGTTTTGGCTTGGTAGAGGAGAAGAAGCCGCGCAGAGAATGGGGAGGAGACGCTTTGAAATCCCGCCTGCCGGAAGACTAGCGTTTTTTGAATGGTTTGGTCACTGTGCGGACGGAAAATTTTGATTGGCTGAGAACAGAAACACGTCAATCAAATGCTACTTGAGAGCTCAGACGCCTCCCATGGGAAACGAAAACCATAACACTTGTGTAAACTTCGCTGTTGCTGTAAAATGTCGACCATCGAGGATGGCATATCGAAAGCTCTGTCTTATCTGAACATTCAAAGAGAAGGCAGAATTTTGTTAAAGAAAGAGCAGGAAACGGCTACAAAGGAGCTGCTATCCGGCAATGATGTGTTGGCTGTTCTGCCGACTGGTTTCGGTAAAAGTTTAATTTACACGATCTTCGCTTTGGCGAGAGAAGAAATTATGTCCACGAACACTTGTGCTATCATTGTTTCGCCGCTAAAAAGTATTATAGACGACCAAATAGCCGAGATGGAGTCGTTAAATTGCAAGTCTACACGGCAACTTGGATTAACGATCGCAACTTTTACTTGCGTGCTTTGATATGACAACGAATCGTCCACGTTCAAATTAAGTTCAACTAGAGGCTTGTTCAGTTGAGGTGTGATCATTTCCTCGTTCTTATCTTCGCTTGGAAGTTCATTCTCCGAATTTTCAAGAAATCTCAGAGATTTTCTGGTTTCAAAAGATCTTCTCTGGCCTTTTTTCGGTCGAGGACTACGATCTCTCGATCAGACAGGGCAGTAGAATTAGCAACGTGCAGGCCCATCCTCGAGCACAGTTCCGCCAAAGTTTTGTTACACTCGCTTCCTTCTCGCTTGGATTGAAACAAGTTTTCCGTTGAAAACTTACGTTGTCTTTTTGAAATCCCCGAATTTCACTTTCAGACTACATGCACATAATCTACAACAATCATTTGCAGCTTTGCTTGACGGCCGTCCTCGTTTTGCTGGCTTTTTCGGCGTATCTACGCGCGCCATGTACGTGTCGAAACAATTCAGTATTTATACACCAGCCTGCATGCTGCTATTTTCGCGCCGCCTTCATTTATTCCCTGGCAAACAGGTAATTGATACATGTGGGTTTCGCATTACACCCTTACTCTGATTGGCTGGTTATAATTAGTCTTAACGAAGTGCTAAAAGTGGGCGGCATTTAAAAAAGCCAAGTTATCCGGCAGGCGGAATTTTCTCGCGCCTTTGGCGCTCGCTTCTCGCGAGAAAGGCGGCTTTGCCGCCAAAACTACGCGCGCAAATACAATTCCGCCAGCTACGCAGGCTAACAGGATCCTTGGTGGCTTAACTATTCTTGGTACATAACTCCTGAGCAGAAGTAAATAAAAAATTTACGTGAACAAAGAAAGAAAGAACCAGAAAAGTAATAAATGTCAAAGTATTATGCAGTAAACAAAGACTTCATCTCGGCATGTTTCACTCAGCTCAATAACAGATGTACCACTGTTGTCCTCTCCTTCAGTAAGAGGTGCACCACTGTTGTCCTCTCTTGTCACCAGGAGCACTGTGGTAGGGGCTTGAGAGTACAGTGGTTGTTATTTTATGGTCGCCTACCAGGTGGTTTCTCAATACCAAGCGATGTGATCAGGCTTCCACAGGGTCCAGAGATTCTTCAAATTGAAGGCTGAGTACTTACTCACTGCTGTGTTGTTCTGCTTACTTACTGTCTGTCGTGGCACTTGACTACAGTAGTTTGCTTGTTTCTCAGTGGGGCCTAATAATTAACAGTTACGAAGACATCATTTTATCAATCTCTTCTCTGTTTATCAAGTTCAAACGACAAAATATATAGAATTTGAGCTGATGTTCAACCTGTTGGGTCAACATGAATTAAACTACAAACCCAGTGAGCAAAATCGAGTTTTGTTTTGTTGTTGTCATGGTTACTAATTTATTCCAAGGAAAGATCAACGCTTAAATTAATATATGTTTTAAAGTTAATAGACTAAGCAAACAACCATCTTGAGAAACTGAATCCCCCCCCCCCCATGAAAATTGCATGTTTTCAGAAAACTTAATTCAAAGTAATTGGTGCCTGGAAATGTGGGATTCGGGTATCCTTCCATACAAATTCAGTATGTTTGCAAGTAGATTTGTTGAAATGAATATGTCTACTTTGATTGAGAAGTTTTGAAGCTCAAACAAAGCCCTCCAAGCCAATTTTGAACTTGTCCAACATTCCCAGTCTCATAAACCAGACACAATCTGCAGTTCTAGCCACCTTTTGCTTTCTGGTGTGTAAACAAGTTTAATTTTGTGTGAGTGTACAGGGTCTTCACAACTTTCTGGGACTAATGGTGATGCAACATGGCTTGACAATCTTCCTTTTTCATCAAGGTGTCGCAGATTAGTGTGACTGGACTGTTTGTTGATGGCACTGATTTCCACGGAAAACTCAAACCTCTATTGTCCAAGACTCTCGACTATTTGTCTGTGTTGTATTCCTTTGACCTACCTTTCAGTTGTAAGTTGTGTAGTTGTTCCTGAAGGTACACAGGAGGCGAGGGAGGCGACTTCTGCATTTGTGTTGTCTGATCCAGTGTTCCAGTTAAGTTTTTTAAGCTTGGAGTCAGACTGTCTGAGGGTCAGACCATCTGAGGAGTCACCCATGTGCAGGCACTATGGTGGTGGGGGGGTGGGGGGGTAGGAAGGGGCGCCCCGTCTGCAGGCATGGGGCAAATGTTTAAATTTTTGATGTCTCAGAGTGCCCTCAGGCACCATTTCAGAGTATGTTAAATACAAAATGTGTGACATGTCTAAAAAATGCACACATAAACGAAAATGTACTCTGAACCGTGTTGTCACGTAGGTTAACCTATTTTTCGAGTGAGATGCTTGTGGAGCGGTTAACTCAGTTGGAGGATTAACTCATTTGGTTGCGTGAGATTGCGTGAGTTGCAGGAGTTTGTTCAGTCACTGATCCCTTTCTTTTCCAACATTACCTTCAGGAATAAGTAGAATGGGAATGATGAATTTGACAATTCGTTTTATTCAATTCATGATAAATTTATAAATCATTTAAAAAGCAATAAACCTATAAAGTGCCCTGACGGAAGTACTGTGCATGTTCTCTCTTGCAACCAGAACAAACTTACCTTGGTCCATGCCTTTCTTGGATTATTTATCCCATATATTCAACAAGGACTGCTTCGTTGTTCGCTTCATACCTTTAGTTATTTCAGTTCTGCTATGTTTCGCTTGTGCTTTCCGGTGCCAGATCAGTATATCATTTTTGTGAGCTTTGACCATCATGGCTCACAGAGTTCTCATAGGGAAAATTTTTTTTCAGATTTGGCATTTTGACATGAATGGGGCAATGTCAGGAAGCGAACAGTAGCCCTAGCCTACAGTTATTTAATAAACCTATCCAATGGCAGTGGTTTGGAGAACAGACATTCACCAGCATTGACATAGATGCGATATTTTAGAGTGCAGTCAGGAGCAAATGTTTGCGCGGTCTTGCACACAAAGCGTGTACTTAATTTATAAATGGATCGCATATTATTTGTGTTATAGGAAAATCTTCTACAAACGAGAAAGCACATTTTGTGGGAGGGTGCGATTTCTTTTACCCTGTGTTACGAAAAGTGTCAAGATCCAACAATGCTATTCATGTCAGCTTTCCGATTATCAGTCAGGCATGGCAGCATGTTTTAATCGAGAGAGTCGTTTAACAGTGGAAATATTATCTAGTTTTTTAAAGTACTCATTCCCAGCAGAAAGTTAACAATAATTGAAGAGTTAGACCATACATTTTCTGCACAATCTTCAACGATAAGGAACAGCTCCTGTCAAAGTTCTTGTTTATGATCAGGGAACCACGATGGCAGTTAATTTGCGTATTATGCGACGGCAACAGGAAGAATTCCGCTGTCGGAGCTGTGGTAAATTAATATATTCTCGTCTGGAACTTTCTCTTTCCTTTTTAATTTTTATAATACTATATTAAGTAAAATTTCCCATCACATTTGCCGGGTCTGGTGGCCTTCTCTATCAGGTTATTGACCCAAGACCCATCTGTTATCTGGAACACTGCTGATCCATCTGAGATCTAGTCTGGGAGTTCTTCCTCCTCCTTCTGAACCTCACTCACTTGAATCAAGGCATTTCTGCAGCATGCCCAATAGCCAAGCCTGTGGGCGTATGTGCCCCACGTCTACGTAATTTACAAGGTCAAGCATTGGTTGACATCGAACGATGATTCACCTGTTTAGGAAAGCTGTGCGGTGTTCCATGGCTTGTATTGTGTTCCAAGGGTAGACGTTGCATGTGATGCCCATGGAGACATGATCTGGGGGGATCTCTTTTTTTCTGATCTGCCGCCCGATTCTCTGCCCCTTCTAGCACTAGTTTTATAGGTTCCTGCATATTCTCAGTAAACAGAACCTCCTCCCGGATGCAGCAATCTGCATCTAAACGTTCAAACATAAAGTTGTCAGCTGTACCTTAGTACATCTGGGCAACTTGGGGAAAGACTAGGAATGCACTTCTCAACACGATAGATTTGCCTGCCTTGCCACCACCATAGAACACAGTGGTGTTGACCTTTTGCCACTCTTTTGACAGAATGTGTCTAGTGATCCTGTGATTGATGGAATGTGGACTTTGGACTTTATAGGGGTGCCATCTACGTACAATATCAGCTCCTGATCACAGGATTCTTGTACAAGCCCATTGTGATCATGCTACTTTTTAAAAGGGTGACACTGTCTTTGATTGACATGTAGCATTTTTTGCTAGGTGACTAATTGATGAGATGGTCATACTAGTCTCCTGTTTGTGACTCTACTTTGTCGGCTTATAATGCTTTTGTAAACAATTGTTGAAAGTTTTGCCTTCATATAGCTGAGGAACCACCCGGTTCTTGGTAATCCCTTGTTGGCCCATTTGAGTAGTTGCCCTGTGGTTGTGGCTCTGGATTTCTTAAGGTTCCCCTGGATTTCTTCAAAATTTTTTGTCTGCATTAGTCATTCTTGGGTTCTTTATCTGGGGGGGGGGGGGCTGATTGCATCCATCAGGCATGGGAGGATTGGGTGCATCTAGAATTGCTTGTTTGTAAGCATTTACGTTTCTCATGCTTTTCCTGGATATGGTGAAAGAATGCATCTTCTACCGGTTGTAGGAAACATGGCAAATAGGCACATCGATTTCTGGGATATACTTTTAAGCATTCCAAGTAACCACTGATAGATTTAACACTCCTAGTGTTAAACTTGTTTAATTTATGACGTTCTGAGAATTTCAGTAGCCATTCGTAATAATAAGTTTGGCTTGACTTTAAGGTACTGCCACTGCTAGATTTAAAGGCTCTGTGAAGGAGACAGCTGTCTCATGTGAAAGATCGTAGAAATGAGAATAGATCAGAAAGTTTGCCTTCTTTCGTCCAACAAACCATTCAGTAATCTCTGATTTGCTGAGGGGTTTTTTCGGGTCAATCTGAATGCAGTAACTATACCATAGTTGTTCGTTAATAGTGTCCTCGGTGTGTTGAGGATGTAGTAGCTTCATTTGGTGTGTGAATTGTGATGGAGCTGGGACTGAACGTAATGTGTTCTGCCATATCCTGTACGTCGAATATTCGCAAAATTTGTCGAATTTCGTTTGCATTACTTTTGCACAATAATGTAAGCATTATCGTCAGTCACTTAGCTTCGATTTGCCAAAATCTTCATGAGGGCAAGAACAAAGATGCTAGCAAGCTTTGAAAGGCACTGATTTGATCGAACAAACAAGGTTAAATATTCAACAGTGAAATGCAAACATTTTTAGGCAGTTTTGCCTTACTTCGCCAAAATCTTAAGAGAAATGTGTAGAAAAGTACAAAGAATTCACTGGAGTTAACTGCTCTTCAACAAGAACAAGGACCAAGGTGATAGCTAGCTTTGAAAGCCAACAATTCATGCACATGCTGTGGTGCGTAAACTTTGCATCACTGAAACATAAGCTGATTCGAGAAAGTTCCTTGCTCAAACCACTCATCGAATCATGACCTAAAAATAGACGTTTACGTTTTTTTTTCGGTAGATACCCATTTCCTTTAGATTTAAGGATAATTTTTCCTTTATCTATAAATCTATTGAAAATTCCCGTGCCCTTGTTAGTTAGAATTACGCTGAGATTGCTGAGATGTCAGTTTGTGACTGAGTCACGCTATGATCAAAATATTTTGTCATGTTCTTCTTTGTGAAGCTTAGAACAGGTGGATGACCAAGGAATGAGGGTTGAGAAAGGGGTTCATGCTATCAGGGATTCATGTTATCACAGGGAGAAGGGTGTGGAGAAGACGTAAGGGGGAATGACAGCAAAAGGTACGGTAAATCGCCACACCACTTGGGCTCAACTAGCCCCGGACTCCTGGTGTTCACTCGGCCAAACAAGTATTTGTCATAAACTTCTGCTATGCCACTTGGGTGACTGTAGTATATTTCATTGTGCTCCCTGGTGGGAGGGCAAACAACTGGGGGGTCTAATGCCCCTGGAGCTTTTCTTGTTTGATTGTGTCTACCTGGTGGTTTCTCAATACCAGAATGAATGCACCAAGTCCACCACAATATCTCGTAGTGGCAGTCACGACCATGAGAAAAACATCTGTCTCCCAGAATCAGGGCATGTTTCTTATTCCATCTGGGGATTTTGACGTCTCATTCTTACGTGTTCCTGGCGCATTTTTTGTGCTGGTGGGAAAAAACCAACAGCAACAACAAGGAGAAAATAATGCTAAATAAAGAAATTATCAAATTGAACTTTTCTACAAAAAGCAGAACTTTTTCTAGACAGATTGAAAAGAATAACATTAAAACTGGTGCCTGTCATTTTGAATTTATTCTTGTAACTCTATGCTTGAATTCTTAAGGCTCTATTTGAGCCACAGTGACATATCATCAAAAGGTAAAGGCAGATGCAACTGGTTTTTCTTGTTTTTATTCATCTTCTTGTCTGTGATAACTTGTCGTTCTGTACATGATACGAAAACGCTATTATAAAACCTTTAAAAATTCTGAAGATGGGATAGTGTTTCACAATGCTATTTAAAACCTGCTAAAATTGTAAAGGTGGGATAATGCTTTACAGTGCTATTTAAAACGTCTAAAAAGATCTGAAGATGGAGAATGCCTTACAATGCATGCTTAATGAAAGACAGAGTTAATTTTGTTGCCAATTCTGTTTATAAAACTCTTTACTTGTTTGAAAATTTAGAAAAATATTGCCAAATTGCTACTAAAAGGAAAGAAAAATATGGTGGAACAGTACAAGTATAAGGGGGAAGCCCATTAAAAGGATATTTGCTATGCCATAATTTGAAAGACTGTTGCTTCTCTTACTCTCTCTATCTCTCTCGTTGAGATTAATTGGATTCTCCACCAGTTTATAAATGGAACTTTTGGTTTGTTGTTTTCAGTGTTTGTGACCGGGTTGACCACTGGCTGTTCTGCAATGGTTCAGGCAGTTTATTCCATTTTCAGTTCTCAGCTTCACACGTTCAGTTCGTCTAGGAGGTCAACTAAATTTGTGTCAGCTGATCAAACATAACTTAAGTGGGATCTGGAGAGTGGTGTTTCTTCTTCTGCAGTCCTCTTTCCTCAAGTGCTTTTCTTTTTATGGACCGAATCGGTGCCTCCTAAGCAGACTCAAAGTAGAGGGATTTTCTTTTCAAATCTCTCTGCCTGAAGGATTGCCTCTTGCCAAGCATAGTGTCGCAGTCAACTTTTGACCACTTCTCCTCAGTTTTATCAGTTTTATTTTAAATGTGCCTTACAGTCTTCTTTCTTTTTGTTTTTCTGCCTTCGTTTTTGACTTTGTCAGCCCATTTCAGGAACTTTTGCCAAGGCTTCCAAGAGAAGCGCATTGAAAACCACTCTATATTGCTGAGTCGGCCACAGCATAAGTCAGATGAACTCAAATTGATCTGAGTCAAAATGGACAACAAGAGAGTAAAGACAGAGAAACTATTTCCCTCTATATGCCACGGGAAAAAGTTCTAACCAGTAATTTGACCCAAGTGAAAATTGATTGAATACACAGGTTTCACCTAAACCCAGAGAAAAGTGTCACCACTGGACATAAAACCCGCTTTTCTCAGAAGTGTGATTGACGAGCAACACAAGGTGATCGTGCACAGTTTTAATATACTTGCATTATCCATCGTTACTTTCAAATCACTGGTGTCTGGTTGCCCAAAACTGGCAAAGAACGTTAAACTATATCGATATTTTTGATTGGGCCAAGTTACAGTTCAGGAAGGATAGGCCAAAGAAGACCAAACAATTGGCAATGTACCCGATCAGTGAGGTGGTCACAATTTGGAAATGATAAAAAAATAGAGACCATGAGCACATCATGGATGAGAAAGATGGGACTGATTTTGATGTCCTCGTTTGAATGAACAAGAGCAGCGCCGCCTTTTCATCACTATAGTCTGTGTGTAGATTCACTATTATCCCCTTGAAAATCAAATTAAGGCTCTTCAATTAAGATGTTAAAACAGTCCTGTTGTATGGTTCAAAGTGTTGTAAAATCTCTAAGGAAATTACTCACAAACTGAGAGTGTTTGTCCTCAAATGCCTCACGATCATTCTACGGATCAGATGGCCCCTAAAGGTCAGCAACAAAAGTGTAAGGGAGAAATGTAACCAAGAAGACATCAGCTACGTCCTAAGGAGGCCACCAAACGACATCACCAAAGAACCCTATACTGGACCCCAGATGATAGATGCAGATGAGGCAGGGCATGGTTAAGATAGAGATTGATGGAAGCAGAGCTAAAGGGAAGACTGGCCTCACTTGGATTGAGGCGTCAAGAATTGTACGAGACAGGGAACGTTGGATAGATTTAGAGGTGCCACATGTTATGCCATGTGCCACGTGTCGTAATGAGGATGCCAACATAGCTGGTAATAAACCAGTATTAATGTATGGATTTGATTAATTTTCCAAAATCCAGACAATATATTTCTCTTACACAGTCCTCGTTTATTGACAAGTAAGCGTGGCTTTGTTTCCCAAGTTAACAGAATGGTCATTGTAATTGAAGTCAAGATACAAAATCAACTTCATGGTAAACTATGCTTGTTAACAAAGAACATGTGATGCATATACATCTTACACCCACACCAGATGTGGTTGGGAACATTGTACTTTGGAAGCAAGACAAAGTGTTCTGAACTCTTTAGCGTGGCCTGGATTTATTGCGAAGAGGAGCAAAAGCTTGAAATTCATGTGAATGTGAGATTTCTGTATGGCACTGGTTCGTCTTCAAACTGCCATTTGAGGAAGGGAGTTAGAGTTCCTGAAACTGGGACCCAAAAAGTCACCTACTCTGCAGTCCTTTTGCGGCTTCCAGGAAAGCATGCTCTTTGTTGAGCTGGGCTGCAAGTGCCCGAAAATCAGATATGCTCCCAACGTCGTCGTAATTTTTTCCATATTCATTGGCATGAAGGAATTTAGAAACAACAATAAGTGCATTCACATGCAATGTGGCTGCATTATTCTTTACATGCCTTGCATCCTTAACATACTTGATAAAAGAGTCGACAATGTTCATGTTCTCGACCAGTTGTAAAAAGGGATCTAACTTAAAATTGTTTACACAGTAAGGCAGAATTATGATTAGGCGTTCCAAATTCTTGCTCCGTGTGGAATCTTCATGGCCTTTTTTTTTTAATGAGCTCCGCAATAGTGCTTTTGGGTTGCACCTGATCACCATTGAGGTCAGCTGAATTGTCACAACTGCTATCGGTGTCCGTTTTTCTTGCTGGAATTTGGTTTATGAACATTTGCTAGCTGGATGCCAAACTTTATGGATCCCTGACCATGGTCTCCTCCCACCTTAACAAACGTTCCATGGCAGCACAATATCTGCTTTCATTCCCAGTGCCTCCCCTTCAGGAACGTGGAGCACCAAGTCTTTACCGAGGGCCACTTGGAGAAGCTGACGGCACTCCTGCTCTTGGGCCCTAACCTGCTAAATCAAGTGGATGGTGGAATTGCCTCCACGTACAGCCATGCCCATTGTCTGCAAGGCCTTTGTTCTGTTTCTAACCTGCCGTTGGCCCACCTCATCACTTGTCTTTTGGTGGCACTGCAACAAGCCTAAGAGGCTTGAAAATGGGAGTGCAAATTGGAAGATGGGTTAAAAATTAAAAGAAAAGCCAGTGTTACAGCCAAATGAATTATTCAAATTACCTTTCCTCCTGTTTTATGCAGGGCTGTTTTGCCATCCACTGAGGAGTTTGTTTGATTTCACAGACAAAGTCCCCATCTTCTCCATTTCAGGCAATATATTGCCCTGTCAAAGCTCCTCCATAGCTTTCTCCAAAGTCATAGTATTTTGTGCAGGGAAATCAGGTTCAGTAGCAGGGCTTGGTCCAGCAGTGGGGTGTGTCACAACGACTGGGGCAGCCTCACACAGCTGGATATGGGTGCTGTGGTCTTCACAGGAGGACTCAAAGCCACAATCATTACATTTGACTTGAAGCTCTGCTATAAGCCTCAGTACCAATCGTGAGGGTTCCCTCTAAAACATTCCCCACAGAAATAGTGTTCGCAGAAGGTTTCCAGTGGCTTGAAAAGGATGTCCCTGTTGTAAATGGGGCAGTAAAAATCTTCGTTGACCTCCTGAGGAAATCCGATACGAAATTGGATTGCCCTGTTCTATATCTTCAACTTTTCGGGTGAGACTCAAGGCAGTATCTTGATGTTGTTCTGTAGTTTGTTTCTTGATTTTTGGCTGTTTTAAAGTTTTTCTTACCCCGTTTTGGTTTTTTAGGTCTTCCTCCTTTCTTTTTTTTTCTCAACAAAATTGCATGTGACAGAGTCCGAATCAGTATGAATGTGCCAAACAACGGGTCCTTGAACACGAGTTGGGGACAGGTAACAAAGGTTACAGAATCGAGCGGAATGAATTTCAGGGTCATCCTTTGAAATGTTGATTCCAAAATTCTGTGCAAGGAATTCTTTTTTTCTTTTTCAGCGCAGGAATGGCTTCTTTCGTAAACATCACTAAATTTTGTTAGAAATCCGGCACATATACGGCAAAGTCTCTCCAAGGTTTGATTGTGTTCCTCTTGATTGGGAGTAGCGGTGGCCATGTTGTAATCGGAGAGTTGGTTGGAGGCGATATTACAATGGGCTGTTACTCGTGTACACGAATAACTAACAAAAATGTGAGCTGGTAGTTAACTGTTATTCTACTTATATAAAGGATTCTTCATTGCTAGAAAGCTCAGAGGAGTCAAGAATGTTGTAACAAATTTCCTTTATTTGACAATCGTGTGTCCGCCATGCCTGCATGCCATAGTGAGAAATAGAAACTTACACGGGGCTCAAATGTCACGCAGTAGCCCATGTTCTTCTTAAAATTACGACTAAGTGACCAAAACATCTTCTATCACCTTCTACTACGCATCGCGCTTTCTTTTTGAGTTGGAGAAGGTGAGTCATCTCTGCATATGGCTTGTTAGATATTAACGGTGGTTCCAATGACTATGCACAAAGTTAATAATGCGCGGTCACCAAGCTAATTTCCTCAGAGAACGCTCTGACACCGACGTGCTTTTTCTTAATGGGTTCGAAATTTTCGGAAAACTGGGGGTGCCGCATTGCTGCGCTACTGTCTCTGAGTGTAACAACCTCCTTTAACACTGTTTTAATTGTTGCTGTACTTTTCCTGTTTGTGTGCGTATCGTCGGAACTTTTTGGGACATACTTTCCTCCTCCTCGTTTAGATTTTCTGGGTCTCCCACCTTTTTTGGCTTTGTCCTCTCTTGCACAGGTGCTACAGTTGCCATCATCAGTGTGTATTTCCAAGTACACTTGCTTGCGTGTGTGAGCAATTAAACACAAATTGCAAGACTGCGGAGGGTCAATCGCGGGGTCGTCCTTTTTGGTATTGATTTGGAAGTTTTCCAAAAACTCCTTGTACTCCTTGCAGCTGTAGGTTCTCTCATAAGTTTGCTTTAGTTTTTTCAGTCGATTTCCACAAACTCTGCACAAATTTGCAAGATTTTGAATATGAATTTCCTCGAGCAAGCTGCCTTCTGCCATTGTCTACCTTCGACACTTGTGATATTTAACGGTTCCCAATTTCCAAAACTAACCAATCTATAAAAACGGGGTTTTTAAAATCAAAGACGTTAAGGATAAAGTAGTTACCAGACGTGGATCTGGGATTAATGGTGACTGATTTCTGAAACAACGAGCGCTAAAGTGCAAGCTTTTAGGCGGGGTCTGGGGGAAATTTTTGGATTTTGACTCTCTAAAATCCCCTTTCCTGGGTTTCTGAGTCGTTCAGATAGGAAGTCGGCTAGTTCCATTCTTCGCGGGTGAGGAATTTGTGAGATTTCAACTTTTAACTTTTATTTGTATTAAAAAAATGTTTATTATGAAAAATCTGACCAATTTTCGTAAAACGGTGCGAACCGGTATGGATCTGCATCTTGTTACTAGGGCGTAGTCAGTTATGAGAGAAAACTCCATGCAAAACATAGTTTACTGCAAAAATTTTTATTACCACGTGCACTTCTGCCATTATGCAACTTGCATCACAATGGAAAATCATTTCCTTGCTAATAATGCGGTGCATCTGTTGATTTGTCACGTTCCGTGGCCATTACATGTCTTTCAACCTTTTCTACTATGCATGGTATTTTCTATTTCGGATCTCCTTTGATCGTGGCCGCTTGCGACTGTTCTTAGCTATTAACGGACTTAATAACTGTGGAATGCAGTCAAGTTAATATAGCACGGTCATTGAGCCAAATGTCTGCTCAGGTCAGGTTTGAAAGCGGCGTGGAAGCTAAACAAGGCGGGCATAGCCACAAAGGTACAGCAGTGCGTCCATTGTTTGAATAAAAATATAACTAAATACATATAAATAAATAAGAATAAATAACTAAATACATCAATTGGCAACATTTAGGAATTATGGGCAAGAATTATAGGAATGACAGAAAACTAAATACAAAATTAATACAGGAGAGGAAGAAAGGATACGAAAAATAGGAAAATTGATGAGTCATGCTACATAGTTTGCAATTTTTCGTAGTAGACTAGGCGCTTCAACATAATCATCCTCTGCCTCCATTATCGAAAGGTTTATCACGATAAACAGCGCTCGGACGTGGTTTAATGAATAGAGAACTACTTAAATTGAATTTGAGAACTGAAAAAAGTTTAATATAATTGTATGCTATGTACAACTTTGAGAACGCCAGACTACTAAGATCATTGCCATTGCAGGTGGTAAACAGCCGAATCCACCTCTTACCTCTTTCATATTGTGCCTGGCAGTAAAATTCTCCTTCGTACACAATATTTGTACAAGGTCCTGATAACAGCTTAGAAGTCTGCAGTCCATCCATTAACTTTCTATGCCTACCTGGTCTCAAAGACGTATTTTCGTCTTCAGAACTTAATGTTCCTTAGAACTCGCGTCGCGGTTGCAGGGGCTCGACCTATTCTCCTTGCAATGTCTTAGAGAGGTAACATCCCTTTACTAAACAAAATACGTAAAAGAGCTACTGATTTTGCCTTCTGTGGTTTGTCTTGTACAAACCATTTTTGATAGTTTCATGTTGTCCGTAAAACTCTGATTTCTAACTGATACGAACATCAGTGTTTATTTTTATAGTATACGCACATAACATAATGCGTATTTTGGAAACATTACTAGAAATGAAAAATAACTGAAACATTCGTTGTGTAAAACAATCTCTTTAGATCATTATCTTTCAATGATCTTTCTACATATCTACACGTTAATACCCCAGTTATTGTAATGTTAAAAGATCTGATAGCATTACCCAGACACCCTCTTGTGCATCACACAATCCCATCCACAAACCTTGAAACAGTTTGTGCAAGCAAGCTCCCCTTTCCTCTTTCAATGTTGTTTCTGACACCAAAATGTTCCCCATCTTAGTCGTACCTGCTGGTCCGTATTTCCTGGATGGTTCTGAAAAGTTAACCTGAATAGGAAAAATAATCACTAGTTTAAATGATTTTTCGAGCGTTTTCTCTTTATTTCCATTTAAACAGATTTTTGTGGAGGGAATTGGTTTATTTCCTTTGGAAATGAAAGCGTAGGGTGGGGCCTTGAGCTCCTTCCTAGTTTTGCCATTGATGTGACATACTACACCGGTGTAAACACAGCTATTGAAGTTGATCCTCACCTTTTCACCTTCTTTCATTGAATTTACTTCAGGCAGGAGGCCTTCATTATCAAACATAACTTGAGTGGGATCTGGAGAGTGGCGTTTCTTCTTCTGCAGTCCTCTTTCCTCAAGTGCTTTTCTTTTTATGGACCGAATCGGTGCTTCCTAAGCAGACTCAAAGTAGAGGGATTCTTTTCAAATCTCTCTGCCTGAAGGATTGCCTCTTGCCAAGCATAGTGTCGCAGTCAACTTTTGACCACTTCTCCTCACTTTTATCAGTTTTATTTTAAATGTGCCTTACAGTCTTCTTTCTGTTTGTTTTTCTGCCTTCGTTTTTGACTTTGTCAGCACATTTCAGGAACTTTTGCCAAGGCTTCCATGAGAAGCGCATTGAAAACCGCTCTATATTGCTGAGTCGGCCACAGCATAAGTCAGGTGAACTCAAATTGATTTGAGTCAAAATGGACAACAAGAGACTAAAGACAGAGAAACTATTTCCCTCTATACACCACGGGAAAAAGTTCTAACCAGTAATTTGACCCAAGTGAAAATTGATTGAATACACAGGTTTCACCTAAACCCAGAGAAAAGTGTCACCACTGGACAGAAAAACCGCTTTTCTGAGAAGTGTGATTGACGACGAACACAAGGTGATCGAGCACAGTTTTATTATACTTGCATTATCCATCGTTACCTTCAAATCACTGGTGTCTGGTTGCCCAAAACTGGCAAAGAACGTTAAACTATATCGATATTTTTGATTGGGCCAAGTTACAGTTCAGGAAGGATAGTCCAAAGAAGACCAAACAAATGGCAATGTACCCGATCAGTGAGGTGGTCACAATTTGGAAATGATAAAAAAATAGAGACCATGAGCACATCATGGATGAGAAAGATGGGACTGATTTTGATGGCCTGGTTTGAATGAACAAGAGCAGTGCCGCCTTTTCATCACTATAGTCTGTGTGGAGATTCACTGTTATCCCCTTGAAAATCAAATTAAGGCTCTTCAATTAAGATGTTAAAACAGTCCTGTTGTATGGTTCAAAGTGTTGGAAA
Source organism: Siderastrea radians (assembly GCA_964017195.1). NCBI lineage: Eukaryota > Metazoa > Cnidaria > Anthozoa > Scleractinia > Rhizangiidae > Siderastrea > Siderastrea radians. The sequence goes on from OZ024892.1 coordinate 32,520,288, forward strand.
ATCTCTAAGGAAATTACTCACAAACTGAGAGTGTTTGTCCTCAAATGCCTCACGATCATTCTACGGATCAGATGGCCCCTAAAGGTCAGCAACAAAAGTGTAAGGGAGAAATGTAACCAAGAAGACATCAGCTACGTCCTCAGGAGGCCACCAAACGACATCACCAAAGAACCCTATACTGGACCCCAGATGATAGATGCAGATGAGGCAGGGCATGGTTAAGATAGAGATTGATGGAAGCAGAGCTAAAGGGAAGACTGGCCTCACTTGGATTGAGTCGTCAAGAATTGTACGAGACAGGGAACGTTGGATAGATTTAGAGGTGCCACATGTTATGCCAGGTACCACGTTGCGTAATGAGGATGCCAACATAGCTGGTAATAAACCAGTATTAATGTATGGATTTGATTAATTTTCCAAAATCCAGACAATATATTTCTCCAATCAGTTGTCCATGGACAACTTCAAAAATACTGACGTGTTAACGCCGGTCTCGGCTAATCTTGACAGTGACAGTTTGGTGAAGACGAAAAATAACAGTGTGCGATCCACATTGAACAACGTGTAATGGTTGCTGTATAGACACTATATTTGTTTTTTGAAAGCTTTGTGCGTGCTCTGAGTCGTATGAAAACCGTGTTCAGCTACCTTACACAGTCCCCGTTTATTGACAAGTAAGCGTGGCTTAATGTTTCCCAAGTTAACAGAATGGTCATTGTAATTGAAGTCAAGATACAAAATCAACTTCATGGTAAACTATGCTTGTTAACAAAGAACATGTGATGCATACATCCTACACCCACACCAGATGTGGTTGGGAGCATTGTACTTGGTACTCAAAGTGATAATCTACAAATTAAAACTCGCCCATTTCAGAAATGTTTGGGTGGTATTGCCTGATAGTTTTATAGCCTTTCTCCATGAGATGCACAACGCCATTTTTGCTTGAAGATGATAAGCTTCTCTCCGTTTGGTAATTGTTTGATGCACTCGTCTATCTCACCGTCCGGTACTCTGGAAGCAAGACAAAGTGTTCTGAACTCTTTAGCGTGGCCTGGATTTATTGCGAAGAGGAGTAAAAGCTTGAAATTCATGTGAATGCGAGATTTCTGTATGGCACTGGGTTCGTCTTCAAACTGCCATTTGAGGAAGGGGGTTAGTTCCTGAAACTGGGACCCAAAAAGTCACCTACTCTGCAGTCCTTTTGCGGCTTCCAGGAAAGCATGCTCTTTGTTGAGCTGGGCTGCAAGTGCCCGAAAATCAGATATGCTCCCAACGTTGTCGTAATTTTTTCCATATTCATTGGCATGAAGGAATTTAGAAACAACGATAAGTGCATTCACATGCAGTGTGGCTGCATTATTCTTTACATGCCTTGCATGCTTAACATACTTGATAAAAGAGTCGACAATGTTCATGTTCTCGACCATTTGTAAAAAGGGATCTAACTTAAAATTGTTTACACAGTAAGGCAGAATTATGATTAGGCGTTCCAAATTCTTGCTCCGTGTGGAATCTTCATGGCCTTTTTTTTTTTTTTAATGAGCTCCACAATAGTGCTTTTGGGTTGCACCTGATCACCATTGAGGTCAGCTGAATTGTCACAAATGCTATCGGTGTCCGTTTTTCTTGCTGGAATTTGGTTTATGAACATTTGCCAGCTGGATGCCAAACTTTATGGATCCCTGACCATGGTCTCCTTCCACCTTAACAAAAGTTCGCCTTCAGGAATGTTTCCTTCATGTCATGTCAGTTGCCCTGCCCTAATAAAATGAAGAATTCATGTAGTGGAAAAAATGTTTTTGATTCTTTCATTTCAGCGCTACTTAAAAGTAATTTGAAATAACAGTACAAAACTATAAAGTCAAACGAAATGTTACTGCATTTACTCTGAGTTGCTGTCTCTTCTTAGTGTGCTCCAGTGGAAGTATCTCCGACTCCAAGTTCTCCCCAATTTGGTCTTTCCTCTGAAGTCTTTGTTCTTTCTCGCTATCTATCTTTACCCCCCACCTCTTGAACCACCTAGATAGAAAAGGCAAATGTTTAGAAGTTGAACAAATGCGGGGAATTACTTTGACTTATTTAATGTTTTAGAAATAGTAACCTTCTTTGTTTGTTTAATCTGAACCGTGGCAGCACAATGTCTGCTTTCATTGCCAGCGCCTCCCCTTCAGGAACGTGGAGCACCAAGTCTTTACCGAGGGCCACTTGGAGAAGCTGACGGCACTCCTGCTGTTGGGCCCTAACCTGCTAAATCAAGTGGATGGGGGAATTGCCTCCACGTACAGCCATGCCCATTGTCCGCAAGGCCTTTGTTCTGTTTCTAACCTGCCGTGGGCCCACCTCATCACTTGTCTTTTGGTTGCACTGCAACAAGCCTAAGAGGCTTGAAAATGGGAGTGCAAATTGGAAGATGGATTAAAAATTAAAAGAAAAGCCAGTGTTACAGCCATATGAATTATTCAAATTACCTTTCCTCCTGTTTTAAGCAGGGCTGTTTTGCCATCCACTGAGAAGTTTGTTTGATTTCACAAACAAACCCCCCATCTTCTCCATTTCAGGCAATATATTGCCCTGTCGAAGCTCCTCCATAGCTTTCTCCAAAGTCATAGTATTTTGTGCAGGGAAATCAGGTTCAGTAGCAGTGCTTGGTCCAGCAGTGGGTTGTGTCACAACGACTGGCGCAGCCTCACACAGATGGATATGGGTGCTGTGGTCTTCACAGGAGGACTCAAAGCCACAATCATTACATTTGACTTGAAGCTCTGCTATAAGCCTCAGTACCAATCGTGAGGGTTCCCTCTAAAACATTCCCCACAGAAATAGTGTTCGCAGAAGGTTTCCAGTGGCTTGAAAAGGATATCCCTGTTGTAAATGGGGCAGTAAAAATCTTCGTTGACCTCCTGAGGAAATCCGATACGAAATTGGATTGCCCTGTTCTATATCTTCAACTTTTCGGGTGAGACTCAAGGCAGTATCTTGATGTTGTTCTGTAGTTTGTTTCTTGATTTTTGGCTGTTTTAAAGTTTTTCTTACCCCGTTTTGGTTTTTTAGGTCTTCCTCCTTTCTTTTTTTTTCTCAACAAAATTGCATGTGACAGAGGCCGAATCAGTATGAATGTGCCAAACAACGGGTCCTTGAACACGAGTTGGGGACAGGTAACAAAGGTTACAGAATCGAGCGGAATGAATTTCAGGGTCATCCTTTGAAATGTTGATTCCAAAATTCTGTGCAAGGAATTCTTTTTTTTTTTTCAGCGCAGGAATGGCTTCTTTCGTAAACATCACTAAATTTTGTTAGAAATCCGGCACATATACGGCAAAGTCTCTCCAAGGTTTAATTGTGTTCCTCATGATTGGGAGTAGCGGTGGCCATGTTGTAATGGGAGAGTTGGTTGAAAGCGATGTTACAATGGGCTGTTACTCGTGTACACGAATTACTAACAAAAATGTGAGCCAGTAGTTAACTGTTATTCTACTTATATAAAGGATTCTTCATTGCTAGAAAACTCAGAGGAGTCAAGAATGTTGTAACAAATTTCCTTTATTTGACAATCGTGTGTCCGCCATGCCATCATGCCATAGTGAAAAATAGAAACTTACACGGGGCTCAAATGTCACGCAATAGCCCATGTTCCTTTTAAAATTACGACTAAGTGACCAAAACATCTTCCATCACCTTCTACTATGCATCGCGCTTTCTTTCTGAGTTGGAGAAGGTAAGTCATCTCTGCGTATGGCTTGTTAGATATTAACGGTGGTTCCAATGACTACGCACAAAGTTAATAATGCGCGGTCACCAAGCTAATTTCCTCAGAGAACGCTCTGAAACCGACGTGCTTTTTCTTAATGGCTTCGAAATTTTTGGAAAACTGGGGGGTGCCGCATTGCTGCGCTACTGTCTCTGAGTGTAACAACCTTCTCCGTTAACACTGTTTTAATTGTTGCTGTAGTTTTCCTGTTTGTGTGCGTATCGTCGGAACTTTTTGGGACATATTTTCCTCCTCGTTTAGATTTTCTGGGTCTCCCACCTTTTTTGGCTTTGTCCTCTCTTGCACAGGTGCTACAGTTGCCATCATCAGTGTGTATTACCCAGTACACTCACTTGCGTGTGTGAGCAATTAAACACAAATTGCAAGACTGCGGAGGGTGAATCGCGGGGTCGTCCTTTTTGGTATTGATTTGGAGTTTCTTTTCCAAAAATTCCTTGTACTCCTTGCAGCTATAGGTTCTCTTATAAGTTTGCTTTAGTTTTTTCAGTCGATTTCCACAAACTCTGCACAAACTTGCGAGAATTTGAATATGAATTTCATCGAGCAAGCTGCCTTCTGCCATTGTCTACCTTCGACACTTGTGATATTAAACGTTTCCCAATTTCCAAAACTAACCAATCTATAAAAACGGGGTTTTTAAAATCAAAGACGTTAAGGGTCAGGTAGTTACCAGACGGGGATCTGGGATTAATGGTGACTGATTTCTGAAACAAGGAGCGCTAAGGTTCAAGCTTTTAGGCGGGCTCTGGGGGAAATTTTTGGATTTTGACTCTCTAAAATCCCCTTTCCTGGGTTTCTGAGTCGTTCAGATAGGAAGTCGGCTAGTTCCATTCTTCACGGGTGAGGAATGTGTGAGATTTCAACTTTGAACTTTTATTTGTATTAAAAAAATGTTTATTATGAAAAATCTGACCAATTTTCGTAAAACGGTGCGAACCAGTATGGATCTGCATCTGGTTACTAGGGCGTAGTGATTTGTGAGAGAAAACTCCACGCAAAACATAGTTTACTGCAAAAATTTTTATTACCACGTGCACTTCTGCCATTATGCAACTTGCATCACAATGGAAAATCATTTCCTTGCTAATAATGTGGTGCACCTGTTGATTTGTCACGTTCCGTGACCATTACATGTCTTTCAACCATTACTACTATGCATGGTATTTTCTGTTTCGGATCTCTTTTGATCGTGGCCGCTTGTGACTGTTCTTAGCTATTAACGGACTTAATAACTGTGGAATGCAGTCAAGTTAATATAGCACGGTCATTGAGCCAAATATCCGCTCAGGTCAGGTTTGAAAGCGCCGTGGAAGCTAATCAAGGCGGGCATAGCCACAAAGGTACAGCAGCGCGTCCATTGTTTGAATAAAAATATAACTAAATACATATAAATAAATAAGAATAAATGACTAAATACATCAATTGGCGACATTTAGGAATTACGGGCAAGAATTACAGGAATGACAGAAACTAAATACAAAATTAATACAGGAGAGGAAGGAAGGATACGAAAAATAGGAAAATTGATGAGTCATGCTACATAGTTTGCAATTTTTCGTAGTAGACTAGGCGCTTCAACATAATCATCCTCTGCCTCTATTATCGAAAGGTTTATCACGATAAACAGCGCTCGGACGTGGTTTAATGAATAGAGAACTACTTAAATTGAATTTGAGAACTGAAAAAAGTTTAATATAATTGTATGCTATGTACAACTTTGAGAACGCCAGACTACTAAGATCATTGCCATTGCAGGTGGTAAACAGCCGAATCCACCTCTTACCTCTTTCATATTGTGCCTGGCAGTAAAATTCTCCTTCGTACACAATATTTGTACAAGGTCCTGATAACAGCTTAGAAGTCTGCAGTCCATCCATTAACTTTCTATGCCTACCTGGTCTCAAAGACGTATTTTCGTCTTCAGAACTTAATGTTCCTTAGAACTCGCGTCGCGGTTGCAGGGGCTCGACCTATTCTCCTTGCAATGTCTTAGAGAGGTAACATCCCTTTACTAAACAAAATACGTAAAAGAGCTACTGATTTTGCCTTCTGTGGTTTGTCTTGTACAAACCATTTTTGATAGTTTCATGTTGTCCGTAAAACTCTGATTTCTAACTGATACGAACATCAGTGTTTATTTTTATAGTATACGCACATAACATAATGCGTATTTTGGAAACATTACTAGAAATGAAAAATAACTGAAACATTCGTTGTGTAAAACAATCTCTTTAGATCATCTTTCAATGATCTTTCTACATATCTACACGTTAATACCCCAGTTATTGTAATGTTAAAAGATCTGATAGCATTACCCAGACACCCTCTTGTGCATCACACAATCCCATCCACAAACCTTGAAACAGTTTGTGCAAGCAAGCTCCCCTTTCCTCTTTCAATGTTGTTTCTGACACCAAAATGTTCCCCATCTTAGTCGTACCTGCTGGTCCGTATTTCCTGGATGGTTCTGAAAAGTTAACCTGAATAGGAAAAATAATCACTAGTTTAAATGATTTTTCGAGCGTTTTCTCTTTATTTCCATTTAAACAGATTTTTGTGGAGGGAATTGGTTTATTTCCTTTGGAAATGAAAGCGTAGGGTGGGGCCTTGAGCTCCTTCCTAGTTTTGCCATTGATGTGACATACTACACCGGTGTAAACACAGCTATTGAAGTTGATCCTCACCTTTTCACCTTCTTTCATTGAATTTACTTCAGGCAGGAGGCCTTCATTATCAAACATAACTTGAGTGGGATCTGGAGAGTGGCGTTTCTTCTTCTGCAGTCCTCTTTCCTCAAGTGCTTTTCTTTTTATGGACCGAATCGGTGCTTCCTAAGCAGACTCAAAGTAGAGGGATTCTTTTCAAATCTCTCTGCCTGAAGGATTGCCTCTTGCCAAGCATAGTGTCGCAGTCAACTTTTGACCACTTCTCCTCACTTTTATCAGTTTTATTTTAAATGTGCCTTACAGTCTTCTTTCTGTTTGTTTTTCTGCCTTCGTTTTTGACTTTGTCAGCACATTTCAGGAACTTTTGCCAAGGCTTCCATGAGAAGCGCATTGAAAACCGCTCTATATTGCTGAGTCGGCCACAGCATAAGTCAGGTGAACTCAAATTGATTTGAGTCAAAATGGACAACAAGAGACTAAAGACAGAGAAACTATTTCCCTCTATACACCACGGGAAAAAGTTCTAACCAGTAATTTGACCCAAGTGAAAATTGATTGAATACACAGGTTTCACCTAAACCCAGAGAAAAGTGTCACCACTGGACAGAAAAACCGCTTTTCTGAGAAGTGTGATTGACGACGAACACAAGGTGATCGAGCACAGTTTTATTATACTTGCATTATCCATCGTTACCTTCAAATCACTGGTGTCTGGTTGCCCAAAACTGGCAAAGAACGTTAAACTATATCGATATTTTTGATTGGGCCAAGTTACAGTTCAGGAAGGATAGTCCAAAGAAGACCAAACAAATGGCAATGTACCCGATCAGTGAGGTGGTCACAATTTGGAAATGATAAAAAAATAGAGACCATGAGCACATCATGGATGAGAAAGATGGGACTGATTTTGATGTCCTGGTTTGAATGAACAAGAGCAGTGCCGCCTTTTCATCACTATAGTCTGTGTGGAGATTCACTGTTATCCCCTTGAAAATCAAATTAAGGCTCTTCAATTAAGATGTTAAAACAGTCCTGTTGTATGGTTCAAAGTGTTGGAAAATCTCTAAGGAAATTACTCACAAACTGAGAGTGTTTGTCCTCAAATGCCTCACGATCATTCTACGGATCAGATGGCCCCTAAAGGTCAGCAACAAAAGTGTAAGGGAGAAATGTAACCAAGAAGACATCAGCTACGTCCTCAGGAGGCCACCAAACGACATCACCAAAGAACCCTATACTGGACCCCAGATGATAGATGCAGATGAGGCAGGGCATGGTTAAGATAGAGATTGATGGAAGCAGAGCTAAAGGGAAGACTGGCCTCACTTGGATTGAGTCGTCAAGAATTGTACGAGACAGGGAACGTTGGATAGATTTAGAGGTGCCACATGTTATGCCAGGTACCACGTTGCGTAATGAGGATGCCAACATAGCTGGTAATAAACCAGTATTAATGTATGGATTTGATTAATTTTCCAAAATCCAGACAATATATTTCTCCAATCAGTTGTCCATGGACAACTTCAAAAATACTGACGTGTTAACGCCGGTCTCGGCTAATCTTGACAGTGACAGTTTGGTGAAGACGAAAAATAACAGTGTGCGATCCACATTGAACAACGTGTAATGGTTGCTGTATAGACACTATATTTGTTTTTTGAAAGCTTTGTGCGTGCTCTGAGTCGTATGAAAACCGTGTTCAGCTACCTTACACAGTCCCCGTTTATTGACAAGTAAGCGTGGCTTAATGTTTCCCAAGTTAACAGAATGGTCATTGTAATTGAAGTCAAGATACAAAATCAACTTCATGGTAAACTATGCTTGTTAACAAAGAACATGTGATGCATACATCCTACACCCACACCAGATGTGGTTGGGAGCATTGTACTTGGTACTCAAAGTGATAATCTACAAATTAAAACTCGCCCATTTCAGAAATGTTTGGGTGGTATTGCCTGATAGTTTTATAGCCTTTCTCCATGAGATGCACAACGCCATTTTTGCTTGAAGATGATAAGCTTCTCTCCGTTTGGTAATTGTTTGATGCACTCGTCTATCTCACCGTCCGGTACTCTGGAAGCAAGACAAAGTGTTCTGAACTCTTTAGCGTGGCCTGGATTTATTGCGAAGAGGAGTAAAAGCTTGAAATTCATGTGAATGCGAGATTTCTGTATGGCACTGGGTTCGTCTTCAAACTGCCATTTGAGGAAGGGGGTTAGTTCCTGAAACTGGGACCCAAAAAGTCACCTACTCTGCAGTCCTTTTGCGGCTTCCAGGAAAGCATGCTCTTTGTTGAGCTGGGCTGCAAGTGCCCGAAAATCAGATATGCTCCCAACGTTGTCGTAATTTTTTCCATATTCATTGGCATGAAGGAATTTAGAAACAACGATAAGTGCATTCACATGCAGTGTGGCTGCATTATTCTTTACATGCCTTGCATGCTTAACATACTTGATAAAAGAGTCGACAATGTTCATGTTCTCGACCATTTGTAAAAAGGGATCTAACTTAAAATTGTTTACACAGTAAGGCAGAATTATGATTAGGCGTTCCAAATTCTTGCTCCGTGTGGAATCTTCATGGCCTTTTTTTTTTTTTTAATGAGCTCCACAATAGTGCTTTTGGGTTGCACCTGATCACCATTGAGGTCAGCTGAATTGTCACAAATGCTATCGGTGTCCGTTTTTCTTGCTGGAATTTGGTTTATGAACATTTGCCAGCTGGATGCCAAACTTTATGGATCCCTGACCATGGTCTCCTTCCACCTTAACAAAAGTTCGCCTTCAGGAATGTTTCCTTCATGTCATGTCAGTTGCCCTGCCCTAATAAAATGAAGAATTCATGTAGTGGAAAAAATGTTTTTGATTCTTTCATTTCAGCGCTACTTAAAAGTAATTTGAAATAACAGTACAAAACTATAAAGTCAAACGAAATGTTACTGCATTTACTCTGAGTTGCTGTCTCTTCTTAGTGTGCTCCAGTGGAAGTATCTCCGACTCCAAGTTCTCCCCAATTTGGTCTTTCCTCTGAAGTCTTTGTTCTTTCTCGCTATCTATCTTTACCCCCCACCTCTTGAACCACCTAGATAGAAAAGGCAAATGTTTAGAAGTTGAACAAATGCGGGGAATTACTTTGACTTATTTAATGTTTTAGAAATAGTAACCTTCTTTGTTTGTTTAATCTGAACCGTGGCAGCACAATGTCTGCTTTCATTGCCAGCGCCTCCCCTTCAGGAACGTGGAGCACCAAGTCTTTACCGAGGGCCACTTGGAGAAGCTGACGGCACTCCTGCTGTTGGGCCCTAACCTGCTAAATCAAGTGGATGGGGGAATTGCCTCCACGTACAGCCATGCCCATTGTCCGCAAGGCCTTTGTTCTGTTTCTAACCTGCCGTGGGCCCACCTCATCACTTGTCTTTTGGTTGCACTGCAACAAGCCTAAGAGGCTTGAAAATGGGAGTGCAAATTGGAAGATGGATTAAAAATTAAAAGAAAAGCCAGTGTTACAGCCATATGAATTATTCAAATTACCTTTCCTCCTGTTTTAAGCAGGGCTGTTTTGCCATCCACTGAGGAGTTTGTTTGATTTCACAAACAAACCCCCCATCTTCTCCATTTCAGGCAATATATTGCCCTGTCGAAGCTCCTCCATAGCTTTCTCCAAAGTCATAGTATTTTGTGCAGGGAAATCAGGTTCAGTAGCAGTGCTTGGTCCAGCAGTGGGTTGTGTCACAACGACTGGCGCAGCCTCACACAGATGGATATGGGTGCTGTGGTCTTCACAGGAGGACTCAAAGCCACAATCATTACATTTGACTTGAAGCTCTGCTATAAGCCTCAGTACCAATCGTGAGGGTTCCCTCTAAAACATTCCCCACAGAAATAGTGTTCGCAGAAGGTTTCCAGTGGCTTGAAAAGGATATCCCTGTTGTAAATGGGGCAGTAAAAATCTTCGTTGACCTCCTGAGGAAATCCGATACGAAATTGGATTGCCCTGTTCTATATCTTCAACTTTTCGGGTGAGACTCAAGGCAGTATCTTGATGTTGTTCTGTAGTTTGTTTCTTGATTTTTGGCTGTTTTAAAGTTTTTCTTACCCCGTTTTGGTTTTTTAGGTCTTCCTCCTTTCTTTTTTTTTCTCAACAAAATTGCATGTGACAGAGGCCGAATCAGTATGAATGTGCCAAACAACGGGTCCTTGAACACGAGTTGGGGACAGGTAACAAAGGTTACAGAATCGAGCGGAATGAATTTCAGGGTCATCCTTTGAAATGTTGATTCCAAAATTCTGTGCAAGGAATTCTTTTTTTTTTTTCAGCGCAGGAATGGCTTCTTTCGTAAACATCACTAAATTTTGTTAGAAATCCGGCACATATACGGCAAAGTCTCTCCAAGGTTTAATTGTGTTCCTCATGATTGGGAGTAGCGGTGGCCATGTTGTAATGGGAGAGTTGGTTGAAAGCGATGTTACAATGGGCTGTTACTCGTGTACACGAATTACTAACAAAAATGTGAGCCAGTAGTTAACTGTTATTCTACTTATATAAAGGATTCTTCATTGCTAGAAAACTCAGAGGAGTCAAGAATGTTGTAACAAATTTCCTTTATTTGACAATCGTGTGTCCGCCATGCCATCATGCCATAGTGAAAAATAGAAACTTACACGGGGCTCAAATGTCACGCAATAGCCCATGTTCCTTTTAAAATTACGACTAAGTGACCAAAACATCTTCCATCACCTTCTACTATGCATCGCGCTTTCTTTCTGAGTTGGAGAAGGTAAGTCATCTCTGCGTATGGCTTGTTAGATATTAACGGTGGTTCCAATGACTACGCACAAAGTTAATAATGCGCGGTCACCAAGCTAATTTCCTCAGAGAACGCTCTGAAACCGACGTGCTTTTTCTTAATGGCTTCGAAATTTTTGGAAAACTGGGGGGTGCCGCATTGCTGCGCTACTGTCTCTGAGTGTAACAACCTTCTCCGTTAACACTGTTTTAATTGTTGCTGTAGTTTTCCTGTTTGTGTGCGTATCGTCGGAACTTTTTGGGACATATTTTCCTCCTCGTTTAGATTTTCTGGGTCTCCCACCTTTTTTGGCTTTGTCCTCTCTTGCACAGGTGCTACAGTTGCCATCATCAGTGTGTATTACCCAGTACACTCACTTGCGTGTGTGAGCAATTAAACACAAATTGCAAGACTGCGGAGGGTGAATCGCGGGGTCGTCCTTTTTGGTATTGATTTGGAGTTTCTTTTCCAAAAATTCCTTGTACTCCTTGCAGCTATAGGTTCTCTTATAAGTTTGCTTTAGTTTTTTCAGTCGATTTCCACAAACTCTGCACAAACTTGCGAGAATTTGAATATGAATTTCATCGAGCAAGCTGCCTTCTGCCATTGTCTACCTTCGACACTTGTGATATTAAACGTTTCCCAATTTCCAAAACTAACCAATCTATAAAAACGGGGTTTTTAAAATCAAAGACGTTAAGGGTCAGGTAGTTACCAGACGGGGATCTGGGATTAATGGTGACTGATTTCTGAAACAAGGAGCGCTAAGGTTCAAGCTTTTAGGCGGGCTCTGGGGGAAATTTTTGGATTTTGACTCTCTAAAATCCCCTTTCCTGGGTTTCTGAGTCGTTCAGATAGGAAGTCGGCTAGTTCCATTCTTCACGGGTGAGGAATGTGTGAGATTTCAACTTTGAACTTTTATTTGTATTAAAAAAATGTTTATTATGAAAAATCTGACCAATTTTCGTAAAACGGTGCGAACCAGTATGGATCTGCATCTGGTTACTAGGGCGTAGTGATTTGTGAGAGAAAACTCCACGCAAAACATAGTTTACTGCAAAAATTTTTATTACCACGTGCACTTCTGCCATTATGCAACTTGCATCACAATGGAAAATCATTTCCTTGCTAATAATGTGGTGCACCTGTTGATTTGTCACGTTCCGTGACCATTACATGTCTGTCAACCATTACTACTATGCATGGTATTTTCTGTTTCGGATCTCTTTTGATCGTGGCCGCTTGTGACTGTTCTTAGCTATTAACGGACTTAATAACTGTGGAATGCAGTCAAGTTAATATAGCACGGTCATTGAGCCAAATATCCGCTCAGGTCAGGTTTGAAAGCGCCGTGGAAGCTAATCAAGGCGGGCATAGCCACAAAGGTACAGCAGCGCGTCCATTGTTTGAATAAAAATATAACTAAATACATATAAATAAATAAGAATAAATGACTAAATACATCAATTGGCGACATTTAGGAATTACGGGCAAGAATTACAGGAATGACAGAAACTAAATACAAAATTAATACAGGAGAGGAAGGAAGGATACGAAAAATAGGAAAATTGATGAGTCATGCTACATAGTTTGCAATTTTTCGTAGTAGACTAGGCGCTTCAACATAATCATCCTCTGCCTCTATTATCGAAAGGTTTATCACGATAAACAGCGCTCGGACGTGGTTTAATGAATAGAGAACTACTTAAATTGAATTTGAGAACTGAAAAAAGTTTAATATAATTGTATGCTATGTACAACTTTGAGAACGCCAGACTACTAAGATCATTGCCATTGCAGGTGGTAAACAGCCGAATCCACCTCTTACCTCTTTCATATTGTGCCTGGCAGTAAAATTCTCCTTCGTACACAATATTTGTACAAGGTCCTGATAACAGCTTAGAAGTCTGCAGTCCATCCATTAACTTTCTATGCCTACCTGGTCTCAAAGACGTATTTTCGTCTTCAGAACTTAATGTTCCTTAGAACTCGCGTCGCGGTTGCAGGGGCTCGACCTATTCTCCTTGCAATGTCTTAGAGAGGTAACATCCCTTTACTAAACAAAATACGTAAAAGAGCTACTGATTTTGCCTTCTGTGGTTTGTCTTGTACAAACCATTTTTGATAGTTTCATGTTGTCCGTAAAACTCTGATTTCTAACTGATACGAACATCAGTGTTTATTTTTATAGTATACGCACATAACATAATGCGTATTTTGGAAACATTACTAGAAATGAAAAATAACTGAAACATTCGTTGTGTAAAACAATCTCTTTAGATCATTATCTTTCAATGATCTTTCTACATATCTACACGTTAATACCCCAGTTATTGTAATGTTAAAAGATCTGATAGCATTACCCAGACACCCTCTTGTGCATCACACAATCCCATCCATAAACCTTGAAACAGTTTGTGCAAGCAAGCTCCCCTTTCCTCTTTCAATGTTGCTTCTGACACCAAAATGTTCCCCATCTTAGTCGTACCTGCTGGTCCGTATTTCCTGGATGGTTCTGAAAAGTTAACCTGAATAGGAAAAATGATCACTAGTTTAAATGATTTTTCGAGCGTTTTCTCTTTATTTCCATTTAAACAGATTTTTGTGGAGGGAATTGGTTTATTTCCTTTGGAAATGAAAGCGTAGGGTGGGGCCTTGAGCTCCTTCCTAGTTTTGCCATTGATGTGACATACTACACCGGTGTAAACACAGCTATTGAAGTTGATCCTCACCTTTTCACCTTCTTTCATTGAATTTACTTCAGGCAGGAGGCCTTCATTATCAAACATAACTTGAGTGGGATCTGGAAAGTGGCGTTTCTTCTTCTGCAGTCCTCTTTCCTCAAGTGCTTTTCTTTTTATGGACCGAATCGGTGCTTCCTAAGCAGAGTCAAAGTAGAGGGATTCTTTTCAAATCTCTCTGCCTGAAGGATTGCCTCTTGCCAAGCGTTAGTGTCGCAGTCAACTTTTGACCACTTCTCCTCAGTTTTATCAGTTTTATTTTAAATGCGCCTTACAGTCTTCTTTCTGTTTGTTTTTCTGCCTTCGTTTTTGACTTTGTCAGCCCATTTCAGGAACTTTTGCCATGGCTTCCATGAGAAGCGCATTGAAAACCGCTCTATATTGCTGAGTCGGCCACAGCATAAGTCAGGTGAACTCAAATTGATTTGAGTCAAAATGGACAACAAGAGAGTAAAGACAGAGAAACTATTTCCCTCTATACACCACGGGAAAAAGTTCTAACCAGTAATTTGACCCAAGTGAAAATTGATTGAATACACAGGTTTCACCTAAACCCTGAGAAAAGTGTCACCACTGGACATAAAAACCGGTTTTCTGAGAAGTGTGATTGGCGAGGAACACAAGGTGATCGAGCACAGTTTTATTATAGTTGCATTGTCCATCGTTACTTTCAAATCACTGGTGTCTGGTTGCCCAAAACTGGCAAAGAACGTTAAACTATATCGATATTTTTGATTGGGCCAAGTTACAGTTCAGGAAGGATAGGCCAAAGAAGACCTAACAAATGGCAATGTACCCGATCAGTGAGGTGGTCACAATTTGGAAATGATTAAAAAAGAGACCATGAGCACATCATGGATGAGAAAGATGGGACTGATCTTGATGTCCTCGTTTGAATGAACAAGAGCAGCGCTGCCTTTTCATCACTATAGTCTGTGTGGAGATTCACTGTTATCCCCTTGAAAATCAAATTAAGGCTCTTCAATTAAGATGTTAAAACAGTCCTGTTGTATGGTTCAAAGTGTTGGAAAATCTCTAAGGAAATTACTCACAAACTGAGAGTGTTTGTCCTCAAATGCCTCACGATCATTCTACGGATCAGATGGCCCCTAAAGGTCAGCAACAAAAGTGTAAGGGAGAAATGTAACCAAGAAGACATCAGCTACGTCCTAAGGAGGCCACCAAACGACATCATCAAAGAACCCTATACTGGACCCCAGATGATAGATGCAGATGAGGCAGGGCATGGTTAAGATAGAGATTGATGGAAGCAGAGCTAAAGGGAAGACTGGCCTCACTTGGATTGAGTCGTCAAGAATTGTACGAGACAGGGAACGTTGGATAGATTTAGAGGTGCCACATGTTATACCATGTGCCACGTGGCGTAATGAGGATGCCAACATAGCTGGTAATAAACCAGTATTAATGTATGGATTTGATTAATTTTCCAAAATCCAGACAATTTATTTCTCCAATCAGTTGTCCATGGACAACTTCAAAAATATTGACGTGTTGACGCTGGTCTCGGCTAATCTTAACAGTGACAGTTTGGTGAAGACGAAAAATAACAGTGTGCGATCCACATTGAACAACGTGTAATGTTTGCTGTATAGACACTATATTTGCTTTTTGAAAGCTCTGTGCGTGCTCTGAGTCGTATGAAAACCGTGCTCAGCTACCTTACACAGTCCTCGTTTATTGACAAGTAAGCGTGGCTTTGTTTCCCAAGCTAACACAATGCACAATGGTCATTGTAATTGAAGTCAAGATACAAAATCAACTTCATGGTAAACTATGCTTGTTAGCAAAGAACATGTGATGCATACATCCTACACCCACACCAGATGTGGTTGGGAGCATTGTACTTGGTACTCAAAGTGATAATCTGCAAATTAAAACGCGCCCATTTCAGAAATGTTTGGGTGGTATTGCCTGAACGTTTTATAGCCTTTCTCCATGAGATGCACAACGCCATTTTTGCTTGAAGATGATAAGCTTCTTTCCGTTTGGTAATTGTTTGATGCGCTCGTCTATCTCACCATCCGGTACACTGGAAGCAAGACAAAGTGTTCTGAACTCTTTAGTGTGGCCTGGATTTATTGTGAAGAGGAGCAAAAGCTTGAAATTCATGTGAATGCGAGATTTCTGTATGGCACTGGGTTCGTCTTCAAACTGCCATTTGAGGAAGGGGGTTAGTTCCTGAAACTGGGACCCAAAAAGTCACCTACTCTGCAGTCCTTTTGCGGCTTCCAGGAAAGCATGCTCTTTGTTGAGCTGGGCTGCAAGTGCCCGAAAATCAGATATGCTCCCAACGTTGTCGTAATTTTTTCCATATTCATTGGCATGAAGGAATTTAGAAACAACGATAAGTGCATTCACATGCAGTGTGGCTGCATTATTCTTTACATGCCTTGCATGCTTAACATACTTGGTAAAAAAGTCGACAATGTTCATGTTCTCGACCAGTTGTAAAAAGGGATCTAACTTAAAATTGTTTACACAGTAAGGCAGAATTATGATTAGGCGTTCCAAATTCTTGCTCCGTGTGGAATCTTCATGGCCTTTTTTTTTTAATGAGCTCCACAATAGTGCTTTTGGGTTGCACCTGATCACCCGTTAGGTCAGCTGAATTGTCACAACTGCTATCGGTGTCCAGAGAACCGTTCAGGTCACTTATTTCAGAATCTTAACCAGATGAAATATCACCGGCTAATTCTTTTTTTGCACATCCAGCCTCTGCATGATCGCAATTGGCCTGACTATTGGCTTTAGCTTGAGGAGCCGGTTTTAAGAGATTTTTCTTTAAAAGGTTGGTACTTCATCTACTGTTTATTTCCTTTGTTTAGCATTGTTGGCAGAGCTACCACGATTAGAAACATTTCTGTTATTGTACCAGGAAGTAACATTTCTATTTAACAAACTACCTTTACGGAGAGAATGCTCGGGTCTACCAGTTCCTCTCTCTTTTCGCGTACGTGAATGCTGATAGGCCTCCAGAATAAGGACATCTTGCCTGGTCACTCATAAGATGATTCTATAGCATGCCAAGTGAGGTCTTGTCCTTCGCAATGTTTCTTGAATATCTTTCAACAGCCTGAGTCCCAAATTTTGCATGCAAGACTTTATGGTAGGTTCTGGTATATCCAGGAATAGTTTGGAAAAGTGTCTGTCACTAAAGAATCAACAATCTCTTTCAGTATTCTCATGTATGTGTATACATGGTATCACTTGAGCAAAATAAATGGTAAAATAAAATTTTGGTATAAAAATTATTACATAACATCACAAGATATATCTGACTGATTTTACCAAAACATACCTATACAAAATTCGAGACAGTTTCCAGCTTTGTTCATCTAAGGCCTTTGCTAATCAATCGGCAGCCCTAAATTAGAGCTTATTATGACAATTCTAAATCGAGTAAATGTTTGGAAAGAAACTCGTTTAATTCTTAATGCAACTGAAACTGACCTACATTTTTGACAGACTAGGACATTAATCATGACCTCTGATCTCTTGAGAAGGTGGGCTGCAAATTGCAAATCTCACTCAAAATCCGACCCGTTCGAGTTAAAATTTTTTCTTTCTAAGGACAACTAGCCTTAAGCAAAGTGAAACAGCGTTTTCAATCGGGACTTGATCGAACTCCTACATTATTCACTGTTCCAAATAATCAAACAAATGCAGCCCGCTAAAATTTACTCACACGTCTGGTAAATGTTACGTCAACTCTTCAGCGGAAATGACACAAATCAACACTTTGAAAGCATCAAGGCCACGACATAACTTCTCTCTAGCAGCAAAAGCGAAAACAAAACGAAAAACTATTCAAACTCGCGCTTTCTCGAGGCAGATCTCTTCACAAACTCTTTCTCTGCTCGCCATTCTAGTTGAAGTCCCGGATGTTGAGAAAAATTCTCAAGAGGACATCTTTATACCACTGCCTTTGACAAGAATTTTTCTAAGTTTTTGGCCAGGTCAAAATTCAAGTCCAATTTTGCTCTGTCCGCTTAGAAAAGATCCCTAAGATCTACTTTTCAAGGCCAAAGACTTGTTACCACCTTGAGCAAAGCCCACAATATCAATCCCTGCAAATGGACCCGAGTCAAAGACCCGTTAAGTTCAAAAAGCAAAACAAACTGCAGGTAAGATATTAGACGACGCATTACCAGCAAATCGTAAGACTTTTTCCATCACTAGGCTTCATGATGCCTTCAGGAAAACGTTGCTCATGGCAGCCAACTGAAAATCTAGATCTATTCATTTCAATCTGAGGGAAGACCGCCCCAATTAAAAAATGTCGCTAACTTGCATAGGAGAGAGAGAGAGAGAGAGAAAAAGAAAGAAAAGAAAGAAAGAAAGAAAGAAAGAAAGAAAGAAGCCGGAGAGAAAGATTTCTGATCGTATCAATAACCGTTCAATTTCCTTTCTAGTCATATTAGAGTTCAAAAACATAAGGAGGCTGGCTTAGAATAAGAAGCCGTTTCTTATCATTAATTACTTATATTCATTTGTTCTACGAAATAAAGCGTTATCAGTGATAAGGCTGAGTTGGCTATGACCTCATGAAAGGCTGTTTCTGGGAATAAGTTTTATATTATACAGACAGTCGTTGAATTAATTGACCAAGATCTGCATTTCAATCAAAATTGTGTGGTTCCAGAAAATATCCATACCCCCCCACGGAAGGGACTTTTCATATGACCCCCCCACCCCTCAGGATTTTCCAAAAACGGCCCACAAACTATACCCCTCCCCCCCTCCGGAAATTCCAATGTTTTCCTACACCCCCTGGAAATATTTCTATTCCTTGTTTAAAGCGAAAAATTAGCTTAACTATAGTTTAAGAATCCAAATTTCGAGGGTTACTGGCGTTTTCTGGTAAATTCGCGTATATGAGCAGAAGTTACGTCGCATGTCAAATGCTATTGTGCATGCATATCGTCATAAATTTTATTTACGACCAATTCTGCTTCATTATCTTGACGAAACAGCAACACTTCAATTTATAATCCGAGTATTTGACAAATTACAAGTTCTCTTGAGAAATAAATGTTGAGTAAGAATCGCTAAGTTATGCTGCCAAGGTAAAAAAATGAGTACTGTAATCAAAACAACATATTTTTTTGCGGGCATATTCAAACCTAAATTTTATTGAAGGCTTGCCAGGTATATAAAACCCGCATGCAAATCAATAAGACAGCTAGCAGTTTTGCTGTAAGCCATTTTTTTCTCAGTAATTTTGGAAGATGACTGCGATTGCCTTCTGGTTTCCATCGTGCAGTGTAATTCAATCTTCTCCACGACAATTAGCGTCCCGTTGTCTCGTCGACTGGCGGTGAAAGTTTGACATGCTGCCGATTTTGCAATTTGCATAATTCTGCTTTTATTTATGCTGATGTAAGGCTGTGGTAAACCGCCTTCTCTGGAAACCTGGCAAAGCTAGAAAACTTTTGCACAACTAGATTTATCTAATGTAAAGTTAAGCCGAAAACGACGTTGCATGCAGCGTGAATGTATTCGAAAACATTTCAGCGCACAAGCGAGAATGTTCTGTAAACAAACTTATCTGAACAATGGTTCATGTTACGCACTCCCATCAAACACTTCCCTTTTAATACTTGGGATGCCTTTTACTTTATTTTATACTTACTTTATGCAATTGTGATGACGCCTGTGTGATTTTCCACTGCTACCGAAGAAATTTTGCCCGTTTCTTTCATGCCGAAATATTATAAATGTTTGAGTCAAAACCCGTGAAACGGGCATGTTTTTATTTTTGATTTATATAACGCGCCTAAGTCGTAAATTTCTTACAGATAATATTTGTTTGCCGAACTATAATTATTACAGTGTTTTTACGTAGTTTCCGATCAAGAATTACTGTTAGCGGGATCAAGAACTGTTTTGTGTCGATTCCGAATTACTACTGTGCTCAATGTTGACGCAATAATTCAGTTCAAACGATAGTTTTTACGCCGGCGAACAACAACGAAGAAATGCGACGTAAATGTCTGCGCTGCTACTAGCAGAGACGGATACAGTTCGAAATCAAATGACAGACGTATCTGCTTAAATATGTGTGACAGAGATTCTTGGTGTAATTTACGGGATTTACTCGTCTTCCACAGCATGAGCTGTTCGCTAATCCGCCGCTGTTAAAAATTATGACCGGACTCTCGCAGCTCCAGAAATCGAGCCTGATCATGTTGAAAATATTAGTTTTGTGCAGTTAACAAGATCAATGTTTGCGTCTGTGGATCGGTAAGCAAAATGCAAACAGAAAATTTAACAGATAGGAATAATGGAAACGGTTTGGAAAAAAAAATACAAATTGATACAACACCCCCTCCCCCCGCTCAGGATTTTCCTGGGCCTTTGACCCCCCACCCCCCTGGAAATTCGAATCCCTTCCGGTGGGGGGGGGGGTATGGATATTTTCTGGAACCACACATTGTACTAACCTCCACCACTTTTTTACCTCGCCATTGTCTATATCAAGGAGATCTCTGTATAATGATAGTAACAAATGAGCCTAACAAAAGACATTTGTTGTCTCTCTGCGTTTCCGTGTAAAAGAAGACGTCTGAGTAGGGAGCCGACAAATTTCATTATGACACAGCCGTATTCAGACCCAGAAAGTCCTTCCGTTAGGAAAACGACACTTTGGAGCTCAGAAAAATACATTGTTTGGATATCATAGTATCCATCGTCAGTCTGGGGGTATATAATTTCTAGAATATAGATTATAAAGCACACGATAGTCCTAAAAAGAAGTGGATTAACTTTGTTAACTCTTTACCGTCAGCGTTTTTCCCTTAGAAAAATGCATTTTTTACCGCTAAGGCGGTTTTTGAAGTGCTATGGTGCCAAATGCCACTAAACTTTGCTACAAAAGCGTTTTCTTACATTTTAGCTCAATTTTGAGCCAGCTTCTGTTGAAAATTGTACATAATTTTGGTTTCAGGCATGCGCATAAGCCAAAATTTGCACTTTTTTTTTTTTTTTTTTTTTGCTGATTCATTTCTAATTTTTTCTCGCTTCTTTTGCTTTCCTTTTTCTCTCCCTTTCTTTTCTCGTTATCTTCTACCCTTTATTACCTTTCTATCCACTGGAAAAGTTTTTGCCTCAGTCCTTCTAAAAACCTGGAAATGGAACATTGATCAACTAGGTGACTTGGCCTATTTTACCACCAACTTTGCAGCCAAAATTGGACACGTTTTTCTGGTATAGCTCTGCCAGGATTTGGTCGATATTCAAAATGGACACACGTATGGATGGATCTGTCCTTGCTGTGCTAGCTGCTTATCAAAACAATCTGGTGACGTCAAAAATGATGACGTCACAAGTGGCTGAATGGTTCCCGACTTCGACGTTGGGAAAATACAACTCTTGACGGAAAAGAGTTAAAGAACAACTTCAGACAAAAACGATAAGCCTGGCAGAAGCCACGCAGCTTGCAATCAGGGGTTTTCTTGCGGGGCACTTCACGCCATATGTGCTAGATGATGACGATGATGACGATAACGATGACGATGACAATGATGATGATGATGAGAGCTTGTGAGTTAATTAACAATTATTCTACGAGGGGGCGCTGGATGTCGAATGATAGATAACCAACGAGGCGCGTAGCGCCGAGTTGGTTATAATCATTTGATATCCAGCAAACCCGAGTAGAATAATTGTTTTATTAAAAACTTAACCACTATTAAAAAAATAAAATCAAGAAAGAACGGGAAAAATGAGAAAAGAAATTTAAACGGAACAAGAATTGCTCACATGACTGAACGAAAAAGGCGCCAAAACCTTGCGAGGTGTTGCAGCGTTTCATTGCAAAGCTGAATGAATCAATGAAAACTGCTCGAAAGTGAACAAAGTAGCACAAGTTTTAGAAAGAAATCTTCTAACTATTGGCTCTGAAATATGGTACGTTTGATTTTTCCTGAAACATTGTTATCATCGTTCAAAGCAGATTGAAGCTGTACAATTTCACCATATTAGCTGCTGGAGTTGAAACTGAACAAGTTTGTAATCTGTTCGCACAACGGAGCCATCATGTGCGTGTTTCATCGAACTGAAGACAGAACAAATTTGAACTTGAAGAGGTAATTTCCATGCAGCTCAGAAGCAAGATTACTGTAGTGAGGAACATTAGAAGTCAATATCATAGTTTGCTAAATGTAAAGTGCAAAATGCAGTTGTTCTCGGTTTAGAGGTTGCGGACGGAATGGTAAGCTTAAAAACAACATTCAAACAACTGGAAAAGCGATTCAACTCCGTTTACATGGCATCCGATTTCTATCTGAGCATTTGGACCTGTTGGAACACAGAGCTACAACGCTTTGGTATTTTTCCGGTTTGTTTTTCCTTTCTCCCCTTCTTCTGAAGACTCAGAAAATAGACAGGGATAAGATTCACTACTTTTATTCTTTTTAGTGGTTTTCGCTTCTACAATCAAGTTGTCGGCCTCAGCAATCTTCGCTTGGAGTTCTTGGGCTAGCCTATTTACATCAATATTCACATCGTTTGTTCTAGCTGCCAAGTGCGTTCTCTCCGAAGACTTGTTCTTAGTTACAATTGTAACACGATCTCTTTTACAAGACTTTGCTTGTTCAAGCTTACGAAGCTTGATCGTAAGTCTTTCCACACGTCTGTTGTGGAATCTCACCAACGCTCCTACATAAGCGTGCTCAGCTTTCTTTCTGATCGAGCTAATGTCATTTTTAAAGTCCTCGTCGGGCGTGATATTGGCCGGTGCCGAGTATCTTAGACTCTTAGGGCATGTGCCCTTATCAAGGTGGTCTTTGAGTTTTCCGTTGGCTTTGTTTGATGCATTCATTCTCTTTTGTATGGACGCTCTTTCGCGGTCCTCGTTTAGGCGGACTCGTTTTCCATCGGAGCTCGGGGTTCTGTTGGAGTCTTCTCTAGGGTGCTTTCTGTCCCTGTTGTTTTTGTTTTTGCTCGTTTCTGGTTTATCTTCCTTAACGTTGGTTCTTGGACATTTTTGAGTGTTGGGAATCTCGTCTTCATCTCTGTCATCGTCCTCGTCTCTTGTTAAGAGGGAGTCTTCATCTCCGCAGGTAAACTCGCTGGTTGACATGAATATGTCTGTCTTGTCGGTCGTTAGAAGACCATCTATTGTAATTCTGGGTTCTGCCATGTTCTTCAAAGAGGTTCTCAGGCAAGACTGCAGTTTCGATTCTAAATGAATCTCGTCAGTTGCCACTGAAGTTTCTGATAGCAGAGAGATTTCACAAGGAATCTATCCTTGACATGCATACACATTACAAACCAACGGAGACTTTTGAATTCATGAATTTCTATTCGTGTCACCCACCAGGCGTTACAAAAGAATTTATCAAAGGGGAGACTTTAAGGCTCCTTAGAACAAATAATTTCCTCAAAGGACACCATTGAGCAAAACATCCAAAACTTTGAATCATGCCTTAAGTGTAGAGGATATCCTACAGGTGTAATAAAAAAACACCTGTCAGAGGTAAACTTCTCCGAGAGAAAAACTAAACTAGAACAGAAGAACAAGGCTGCGCGTAAGAAATTGCTACCCTTTGTCACACAATACCACCCAGCATTGCCTAGCGTAAAGAACATTCTGGTGGGAAAATGGCACCTTAAACAGAACCAACCACAGCTTAAGAAAATCTTTAAAGAACCTCCCATCATCTCATATCGGAAAGGGAAATCCCTTCAAGACCTACTAGTAAGAGCTAAGCTATGAGGGCTTTAGAATTTCTTCTATGGACGCGGGAGTCATGCAGGCCCGTCAACAATTTTTAACCTGAGAGAGAGAGAGAGAGAGAGAATGGGCCAGAGTGAAGAGAAACCCTTCCCGGGGATGGAGGAGGGTGTGTTGGGGAAGAAAAAAAGCCTGCATAGCCTAACACTCTGTTCTTTTCATTTTTACCCATAGACGCTTTGCGATTGCCGAAAAAAATAAAAAAATAAATAAACAAACAAGAACAGCATGAACAACTCAAGATCAACTACAATTTCTGTAGGTATGTTTTGTCAAATCCAGTCAGATATGAACTGTCAATTTCACACAGAGTTCTAAATAAAAGCAGCCATAGTCCTACGTACATAAGGTACAAGTCTGTTGGAAAGGAATAACATTTCCTAATTGTTGTGTACGTCATAAGAGTTGCAATATCTATCATTTCATTGAAACATTTCACGCGAATGCCTTTTGGCTGTGGTTTCGATCAATTGTATTCCTTATATTTGTTTTGTTTTGTTATTTTTCGTGAAAGTATGCGGCCTCGCTTAGCTCCTGTAGTCAAAATATTCCGCCTTCAGTATTCAGGTTTAATGTAAGGTTTAGAGTTTGAACAGGGATGTTTAATTAGGTCACTAAAGTGTCCTCAAATGTTGCGCTTTAAATAGTCCATTAGGTCAATAAAAGTCCAAGTCCCCTCTGAAATCAATAAAGCAAGTGAACAATATTCCTTTTGTATTTATTATGTGTTAAAAGTCTATCATTTAACGGTCGAAGAGGGAGGATAAATTCAGGTGTACCATTATTTGGCAGGTAATTCCTAAAACAAACTTGATGATACGTTGAAGTAACTTGCTTTACTTGCCTGTATTAACAAAAGCGTTTCACACTAACATTGAAACAGGCTCGAAAAACATATTTTCATAAACTGGGTACCCCAGGTGAAGGAAGGCCAAGGAAATTTTCACTAAAGAAAATGAAGGTTTCTGAAGTAAAGCTCTAGTTTGTGATAGCTTTAAAAAGAAACCCCAACGTTTCCATTGTTTAAATCACTTGTGCCTGGCTGTTGTTAAAACCGGGTAAGCACAAGGGCCCGGGAAGCCTTAACTTCTTTAGTAGTTAACTTATCTTAACTTATCTATCACATTAAAACCAATGATAGGCTGTTCAATGTTCTCTTTTGTCACGAAGAATGGCACTTTTATCTCTCTTATTATCACCCGACAATCTCACCCCTATCTCCGTCCGCCCACAGTATGGAATATCTATCCCATTCACTGCCTGCAGGTCAACACCTCTATCTTCTCCAAGCAACTGACGGATATTCTTTACTTAAGGTGATGGCCAATAACTCTTCAAGAAATCTTCTGACAGAATTGAAACTTGTGCTCCAGTATCCCATAAAACTTCCAATGGCTTGTCATCTAGGTGACATTGTACAGAACATTTTCTCCCCAGCAGTTTTGCTATGCGGTCCTGCTGCCTGGGAGTGATATGACTGACATATACATTCTTATCTTGGGCATCTCCGAGGCCCTTTTGTGCACAATGTTCCCTCTGAGACAGTTCCTTAATTGCATTCACACAACACTTAATGTTTCGGCCAATGACTTTTTTGGCACCGCACAGAACAATATCGGACCGACCTACATTTTGAACAACGTTGCAACTGAGAACCAAACTTCCAGCAACCGCTACACTGGTGGGACCTTTCTTGTACCCGTAAGGCTACTCCCTGTGTGTTCGTTTCCCTGTTGGGACCAGCTTGCAAATTTCTGTCAAAAGCGGGCTATGTGGTTTAGGCCACCACAGAAATAGCAGTGCATCATCACGCTGGCCTCTCCCCTTGCATTCCTTACACCCCAGTTGAGCCTCTCAATGGGTGCCCACGGTCTTCGTTTTCTGCACGATTTTTTTGCAAATCATCGTTTTTTTTCAGGAAGATCTTCGTCTTTCGGATTGAAATGGTTTAAACGTTTATTCAGTGTAATTCACAGTTGATGAATATTTCACTTCAATAGCAAATTACATTACTCGCGGTTTAAATTCACCAAAAGCAATGTAAACAGTTACTGAAACAATAAAGGATTGTTGGATTCTTTGGCGACGTTCTTTTTGTTCAGTGCTCTATGCCATTTATGACATTCAAAGACTGAGTTTTCTTTATGTGATCCCACAAGTTCGTAGCTTTAACATACACAACTAACCTGTTGACTTGAAATGATGGTTATTCTACCCTCCCACCTTTTTAGCCATGTCAGTAGTACATTTCTCCTTTTTTTAACGCGTCCTTCTCTGCGGCTTTGAATTTCAGTTGCTTCAATGTCAAGATATTCGACATGCTCACTTTCAACAGGGCACTCTGTTTGCAGCTGGTCATTCTGTTCTTGATTTTCATATTCTTCAAACTCTGCCACTGCACAAGCTGTTGGGGTTTGGGAGTTTAAAGAGTTCAGTATTTGTGAGTAGCACTTGTCTGTTAAGTGAATAATATCATTGTCTCGAGTGGTTATGTCAGTGTCACTCAAAGGAAACAGGATTCCTTTCTTTAAGACTTTTCCGGATCCTACGGCCACAAAGCAGCCAAATTGTTCATCTGTCGTCTCAGTAAAGGAGTACCACAGAACATTCATTTCGGTCTCATTGGCGTTATCAAATACATCTGATTCTGTCATAGTAATATAGAAATTTGCTCTTGCGATGTCATCTGGAGCAAACATATCGTATCCCGGCTTGACTGCGAGGATGACTCCCTTTTGAAACAGGACTTGCACAGGATGATGCTCCCCGTTTACAGCTTCTACTACATTTTCATCTCCACACTTCTCTCCTTCAAAGTGCATTCTGGAACTGGGTACTTCTGCCTGATTCATCTCTTCTGCATTGGCAAATGATGGAAGGGTGCCAGCATCATATTTACTGATATCTCTGACAGACCGTTGCCGAACGCCACCACAATATTGCCTCTGCCATTCCTGCAGTTCCTGGAGATCTTCAGGCGAGATGGGGGCCGTTGGCGGTTTGACAGGCCATTGGAAGTTCGCATAGCGCGCTAAAGCTGTTGGGTCTGGATGATGGGCTTTTTTTGCATGTGAAGTAAATGAAGGATGCATTTGTCATCTTCTTTACTGTCTCCTGTATTGTGGGCATCAGCAGCTGGGCATATTGCAGCATGTACGGCATGGCATAACGACCACGCATGTTCGAAAAAATGTTCCACCACAAGGGTCAGGATTGAAAGAGACCTAAATGCTTGCTCGTAATCTGCAGTTAACTCACTCTCGTCCACATTGCTAAATAGATCCTTCAGTTCCTTCAGGGTGTCAGTGACCCAGGTCACAGCCTCCACGGTTATGTAAGCTGGTGAGCTGTGTGGCCCTACAGGGTTGAGAGTTGGCTTCTGAACGTGTTCCCTGATATTGCTGACAAGTTCATTGAAGTATTGTTAGACCTTGGCCATGTTGGTGATAACCTCATCAAGTCCAACTTGCTTCGTGTAGCCATATTTGGTCTCGTCAGAATGTGCAGAAAACACCTGAAGCATCCTTTGAAGCCAATGCGGATGTTGGAGTGATGATTCTTAGTGTTTGTGATCCTATGTCACACACATACACTGTATGCCCCTCAGTTGCCAAGCCAGTGGGTTGTGCATGACTACTTGATAGCGACTTTCCACTTGCTGTCTTCAAGTCTCCATTTCCAGAAATTACAGTGACCTCACTGTTGGGTGTTAGCTGTTTGACCAGGTTTCGTTTTCTGTCCATAAAGATCAGATTTGGACCGTCAAAGGCTATGCCATGTGCCACAGCACACTGATCGTTTGTTATCACTTTCTGTGGCGCCATACCATCAAGACAAAACTTTGTTATGCCACCAGATTCTTCGTTCGAGTCAGCAACGTAGAGACAGTTCTCATGGTATGCCAGTCCATGTGGTAAGCAGTTCATTGGTAAGTCTACAATTCGTCGAGCAGTTGCTTGAAAGGCAAATACCATTGCTTAGCTCATACACTGACTGATTCTTGGCTGTAAAAAGCAGGTCCAGGCATGAAGCCTAAAACTTTTGGATGGTGAATTTGCATTAACAATCTTCGAACGTATAGCTGACATTTGCTTGTCCCTTCCTGTCTTTCCAACACCATTGTTGACATTGTTGTCTTCCCTGTGAAGTTCCTGTGGCATCGGTGTCATCTGAGGTATTTGTTCTTGATGGTCCTCAATCCATCTCTGAAGTTTTTGTTGTAGAACAGGACAAGTGTAGTCAGCAGGCTGGGCATCTTTCGGAATAATGCCTTTTTCCTCAGCAAAGGCAAACAATTCATGCTTGCTCATCCTCTTGGGAGAAATAGTCGCTTTGTTGGAAAGATCACAATAGCAGATGCCTCTTGCCTCAGTTACAAATGCAGTTCCATTCATGTAATGCACGTCGAGCAGGCTTTGAAGATTCTGTGCAATAACTTCAACATAAGCGGGATAATGCAATCGAGCTTTGAGCACTCTGCCTTTGTTGTGGGCTTGCCCTTGATCAAATACTAAAATGGTACCAAATGGTCCTACAGTGACAGAGACAGGCCTTTGCACGATTCCCTTTGCATTTCCTTGCCAAACCCAGTAAGGCTCAGGTAAGAGGGTGGCTGTGACCATCTTAACATCTCTTAGAAGATGGATGACGCCTGGCTGGCAAGCCTCGAGAACCAAGTTGAAATCCATTCTGTCCTTTTGAAGAACGCATTTTGCAGACCGCAAACTTCTGGTCAGCTTCCGTACTTCTGGGTCAGTGTCATTACGAAGGATGTGCAGGTTTATAAGGTTGAACCTACAGGAACCAGCCCAAAGCCACCAGTTTGCAAGTGACCTGTGAAGCTTTTTCCCAATATGGACCACATCAGGGCATTTAGGAGAGCTAGGTTGTCATCGATTTCGCCTGATTCCTTAGCTTCCTTGATAGATTTCATGGCCTTCCGATTATTGGCCTCACTATCACCCCCGCCCACACCAACACCACAATCTTGACACACTGAATACCATTTTCCAGGCAGTGGTGACACGCTTTCAGCGACGGATAGGCCGAGGGCTGTCCGTTTCCAGCACACTCCATACAAGGGTTCCAAATACCATCTAGTATGTTCTTGGAACACTCCAAGCAGCTCGATTTACAGTCAGGAATACTCTCTAAAATTCCAGACTCAGATTTAGGTGTCCTGTCTAAACAGGCGAGGCAGCACTGAATCTTAACCACACAATCCTTGATAAAGCGAAAGACTGCATCACCTGACGTAGACTTTGTGAGATAATCACTACCAACCAGTAAGGTCGTCTCGTTGTCTAGAGTGGTCAGTATCACAGCACCCGCTTCTGTAAAGAACTTTAATTCATCAGGCCCAGGATTGGGATGTTCCTTTACGTAAGTGACATCAATCTTCTGTTCTAGTCCGACAATTCGCAACTTTCTTTTCGCAACTGCATAAGTTGCGTTAATAACTGTGAGGATCTTCTTTACATTTATTTCTTCATTCCGCAGTTCAAATATTCATAAATTCATCTTCATCTTTCCCGGGTATATTACGAACCAGTTTAATGACCAGCTCCCAGTTGGCTTGTTAGCTCAGTTGGTTAGAGCGCTGCACCGGTATCGCAGAGGTCAGGGTTCGAATCCCAGCAAGCCTGATTTTAGGCTTTCTCTTCGCAACTGTATAAGTTGCGTTAATAACTGCGAGGATCTTCTTGACATTTATTTCTTCATTCCGCAGTTCAAATATATGAATTTCATATATTCATAATTTCATCTTCATCTTTCCGGGTATATTACGAACCAATTTAATGACCAGCTCCCAGTTGGCTTGTTAGCTCAATTGGTTAGAGCACTGCACCGGTATAGCAGAGGTCAGGGTTCGAATCCCGGCAAGCCTGATTTTAGGCTTTCTTTTCGCAACTGCATAAGTTGCGTTAATAACTGCGAGGATCTTCTTTACATTTATTTCTTCATTCCGCAGTTCAAATATATGAATTTCATATATTCACAATTTCATCTTCATCTTTCCTGGGTATATTACGAACCAATTTCATGACCAGCTCCCAGTTGGCTTGTTAGCTCAGTTGGTTAGAGCACTGCACCGGTATAGCAGAGGTCAGGGTTCGAATCCCGGCAAGCCTGATTTTAGGCTTTCTTTTCGCAACTGCATAAGTTGCGTTAATAACTGCGAGGATCTTCTTTACATTTATTTCTTCATTCCGCAGTTCAAATATATGAATTTCATATATTCGCAATTTCATCTTCATCTTTCCTGGGTATATTACGAACCAATTTCATGACCAGCTCCCAGTTGGCTTGTTAGCTCAGTTGGTTAGAGCGCTGCACCGGTATCGCAGAGGTCAGGGTTCGAATCCCGGCAAGCCTGATTTTAGGCTTTCTTTTCGCAACTGCATAAGTTGCGTTAATAACTGCGAGGATCTTCTTTACATTTATTTTAATTTCCTTCTTGCTGTAGTCTATAAGACTCCCAGGTTTAATTGCCATAGCATCTCTGGACATACATACAGGTATACAACATGAACCAGATCGCTCGTCACCAAAAGCGTACTTTCCTGGGCTGTTTTTATAAAGTTCATTAGCAGGTGATGAATAACGCCTTTAGCTGATACTACCATGGGTTGTAGTTTGCTTCTGGAGTATTTGCTTGGTAGTGGAAAGTTGACATGATTCCAGCTGAACTTGTAAGCCTCATTTCTCTCCCGAGGTGGCCCTGGGCCCCTTAGCATATTAATAACAAGTGGAGCCAACGGCCTCCAATGAATTTGTGAATTCTTTTACCTGGGTATCCCACTGGAATTGCTTACGTGGATCACTTCCGTCCAAAGGAAACTGGCAAGCATTGGATACAAGATGATAGACAATGTAATCCTGTTCCAAACCATTAGCAACACATTTCTGAATGAGAACCGCTAAAGGGTCAAGGTCTTCCAACCACCTTGGTCTGAAGACAAGAAATTGATTACATTCTAAGTGTATTATCAAAAAAGAGTACAACAGGATACTTTTTTGAATTGATATACTGCTACCGTATGTAACAACAAGTTTCCATTCCTGGTGGCTCTATAGTTTTCCTGAATTTTAAGCATCACTTGTTGTGCAATTTGACTACCGTAAACTTATTAAATTTTTTGGCAAACGGTTTACAGCTGTTTGGTATCAAAGAGGACAAGGGGAGAAAACGTATCAACGTCAACACTGTGGACGTTAACAAAGGTCGTATAGGGTACGAAGGTTGGCAAAGGTCTTACAAAGGGTGATGTTAACAAAGGTATGAAGGTACAAAGGGCGGCAAAAGCAAGACAACTCCGTTTTCTCCGGAGCAGGAGAAGTAGAACAAGTATAACCATCACAAGTAAAGAACTGTCTTCTGCTCATCACTCAAATGACCTGCCATCGTAGAAGGGAAAGTGTAATGCTCTTATACCTGCAGCGTTTTTTGACCAAATTTTTCCGTGGAGTTTTCGGTCG
>OZ024892.1:32551511-32571126 GCA_964017195.1 Siderastrea radians
GTTACATTCTCAAACTCATTAATTATTCATATTGTTATCAGCCTACCAGAACGGCCCATTCTGGTCAGGTGGATGAGTTTAGAAACCCAATGAAAAACGAGTTGAAAACCACACGCGTTTAGAAACGATTTCAAACCCGTGTGTAAATTGTTTCTTAATCTGCATATTCAAAAGGCAAGACGAAAACATGGACATCAACAAATTTATTTATTCACACAATATGAGAGCAAATTATGACAATGAAAGCAACACTACTGCACCTTTTGTCTGATGCATCGAGGAGATTGCAATCCAAGTTTGCATTCTTTTCCTCCATGAATCGACGTATTCCGCACACAATCTGATATATGGTTCTGGGTGGGTATCTTTCCTTTGATGGTTTAGCAACTTCTTGGATAAACTTTGCCAGCCAATAATTGAGGCTTAAAGCATCCATTTCAAGCAACGGAAATTCCAAGGACTGAACTTTGTGCAGATCGTAATTTTTAAATAGACCGCCTGGTTCCAACGTTGCTACTTTAGGAACTCGGACTTTTTGCCATTGTTCAAAAATTCCAACCGCCCATTTGTTTTTATATTGGGTAGACTTCGGAATAGCGCTGACCACACACTTTTCTTCTTGTTCAAAAGTTTTGGCAGCTCTAAATCTGTACTCTGCCATTTCTGCCATTTGGCTTGTGAATTCAAAGCAACGTGTTTGCTTCGAACTGACAAACAACAAGACTGAAAAACGTTGCATTAAATGCAAGAATAATTTCACACACTAGCACGTCGGCGACGGGATCTCAATCAACGCCTCAAAGCGTTGATTACGATCCACAAATAGAATATTTGAATCGAGAAAACTCATTAAAATGATAAGTGCTTCTAATTTTTTTTGTTGGAGAAGTAATTACAAAAACTCGTGCTTCGGGTTTCATCAGGTTTCCAAACACTCGAAAACAATAAAACCACTCGGCCTGCGGCCTCGTGGTTTCAAATGTTTTCTCGTGTTTGGAAACCTGATGAAACCCTCGCACTCGTTTTTGAAATAGTACGTGAAAAGTAATGAAGGTCGATCTGTGTGGCGTTTTCAACTGAAAGTAGAGGACGCAAAAATTCGAAATCAGCATCCCATCTTGAGATTTTCTGAGCTGCTCAGTGCGCGAAAAAAATGCTAACTGACCGTATTTTACAGGTTAAAAAACAAATTCGTTCACTTGAAAGTAGAAGGGAACGTTTTATCAAAACGTTTAATCAAACGTCAAATCTCAAATTTTACTAATTTGAGATCTAAAATGAAACCCAAATGTCTCGAGTAGCGCGAGAAGCACATGAGGTCGGATACCAAAGTCGTTGAAATAGCAAGCTGGTTCGTTACTGGGGAAGAGTAGGTGAGGGGGTTCATTACTGTGGAGGAGTAGGTGGGGGAGGGGGGTTGTCTAAGATGGCGGATAGTCTGATCCAACAAGCACGGAGAGATCAGTAATGAAATTTATAAAACATTGAGAAAACTAAACAGAAAAATAAGGTGTTTGGATTCGGAGAACACACGATGGAAGTCGTGCTTAAAGTTGTAGCGTTGGTCGAGCTGGTCGAGCTGGTCGAGCTGGTCGCGCTGGTGAAGCCATTGTCTGTCGGTCGAGTTGTTCCGTCCTGTGGTGGAACGAAGGTAAATGATAATAGAAAAATGTCAGGCGGAAACAGTAGCAAATAGCAACACAACAGCACAACGCAACACAACCGTCACAACAACACAACACACAGCTAATCCCAACACAACACAACGCAACACAACCGGCACAACAACACAACACAGCTAATCCCAACACAACACAACGCAACACAACCGGCATACACACAACTCCAGACAGATATGCAACAGGCGGTCGAGCTCACGCTCAGGAAACTGTTCGTAACTCTCGTGAATCAAACTCCTTCATAGTGCTTGAAATCTTATCTCTCTTCCATTTAAACGAATGACATTTCAGTCACCAAAAGGTCACATTTCTTGGTGTGAAAGAAATATAATAAACAAAAAGGGCTCTTCGTCCACTGATTCCAGTGGAATCAATAGCCCCTACAGCTCTTAGCCCCTACTTAGCCCCTACAGCTTTCATACATGTAGCTAGCTTGCTGTTCCTTGGAATAGTTCTGTATGGGACAATTGTCTTGAAGAAATAGTCTCGAGTGGGTCTTTCCACTTGTTGTAAACATTTCCTAAGATTTCTACGAAGAAAATTGGCAAAATAGTCCCCATTGCATTTTTCATATCGTTCACAAAAGATCACTCTTTTCCTCATGCAATGGCTACAAACTTCTTGACAACTTTCCCTCCAGACCCCTTTGCAGTACACAAAGGATTTAGTCCCTTGTTGCGCTTTTGCCATATTTTTCCTCATGTTTTTTAGCGCCCACAACAGGATTGCTCTTATACCAGAAACTCGCGCTGTCGAGGGAAGAACAAATGTCATTTGTCCATAGTTGTGGACAATATTTGTTTGAAACATCACTTACAAACTTCACACAGCGTATTGTCTCTTTTCGTTAAAAGTCCCTTTCTTCTTGTATCACAAAACTGATAGTTCATTCGTTTCAGAGTTCTGTTCATTTTACACAGAGGCACAGTTTGAAATCCACATTCCTCTTGTAATCTATTCACCGTGAAAGAGCCTTCTGTGTTACGTAGTTGTTGCACGTTTCTGTGAATGATTCACTTTTCTCTTTGACTTATCTTTTGCAGCCTTCCAGGGGATGTCTTTTTACCGTTCATTTTTCCATGCCATTTAAACATTGACAGACCGATGCACGTGAAATACGGCATCTCTTTGTAATTTCTGTCACTGTGACATGGCCTTCTTCTCGAAGAAACTATACAATACACGCCAGTTTAAAAAACATATTTATTGGGAAATTAGTGTGAGTGAGTATGTTAAATTGTTTTATTTCACTTCTACTCTGATATTCAGGTAGCAAATTATAAGATTTCCTCACACTAAGCTGTCTTTGGTTTAGTGACCTTCTTTGATTTAGATGCAGAGTTTCTTGATGGATGTACATAATTTGCACTGAAAACTAAGTTGCCCATTTTGTAAGCGTGTGATTTATGTGGTAACAAATAGTGGATTTGTATGCACTTGAGACTATTTTTCTGTGATCTTTTTTGTGTACAGGGAACAACTGGATAATGCTTTATCTGATTTGCGCTAGTATATTTTGGAAGCTTTTAATTTCTAATTTAAAACCACTTGTGACTTCCTTCAGCCACCACATGGAGAAATAACTATTTCCACAATTTGTAATCATAGCGATACACCATTGAGACAAGCAACTGCAAAAGACTTAAGACATTCCATATATTTCCGCTCATCTTTCACATTCCCAAATGGAGTACCTCTCCACCGCCCCCCCCCCCCCCCCCCCGCCATCAATGTTGTATGGAGTTAAACATGTAATTCAAACTAACAAGGAGTAACATTGAAAGGGGAAGGGAACTGGGCTTTGATTTCTTTTGTACAGGACGTTTTAATGGGAAAGACCGATTTTCGGGGGTGGGGGTGTCTCAACCATTTTGCAACAGCTTGTCGTTTTTTGTTTTTCGGCGCAAAGAACTAAAAAGCGTTCTCGAGACATGTCTGCCAGGCTCAGAGCATGTTACGTAGTTTGTTTTTGGATTTTGGCGAATCGGCAAGTGCTTGGGAGTATGGTCTTTTCATATTCTAATGTGTTTGATGTTGCCCTCTGAAGAAAAGGTGATTCCAACCAATCATGCAGAGTAGTTGGAGATGTATGAAGATTGAATTCATAATAACTGTACTTTGATTGTGGTGTTTTAACAAGAGTTAAATGTGGAATGAATCCCTGGTTGATGCTAAGGGGAACAAAAACAAAGGTTTGCCGTACAGCGCAAACAGAAAAAATTATCATAAACTGAAAATCACTGTGTCCTATAATTTGCCTGAGAAGACAGAATTTTTAATGAAATGGGAATGGAGAACAACAAAAATCTTAGAGTAGAGTTATTTAAATTAAAGTGAAGGATCCCCAAGAGGAAGCCATGACTGGCAAAAGCTAAGGGATTCCAGCCCCTTAAAATGGCAATTAGTTTATAAAACTGTTGGCCTCGTAATAGCTGCTTCTCCAGTTGAATACGTGTAAGACAGGTGATTTAGATTTTGAGCATGGTGACACTATTGTTTGCTTAAAGAAACTTGGCAATTATCTTTATTGAATTTGTGTATGGTGACCTGTATACACGTCAAGTACAGCGTCTTTTTCCGTGCTGGTAAGGATAGGTTTTTCTCCTTTCATATGATTCATCGTTTGGCACAGAAGTTTGTTTTACGGTGATTTTGAAAGACAAATATTTTGTGAAAAGATTGACAATCGATGTCACCATTTGGTGCAAAATAAATGGACATGTGTTGTAAATAACTTACAAGTTGTCAATTTCATACCTGTGGCCTGGCAAAATGTTGAGAACACTCTATAAATTATGGACAAAAAAAACTATTCCATACAGATCAGAAGAAAACCATAGATAATATCACAGAGAGTAAACCCAACATAAGTTTAGCTCAAGCTTCACATGTACACCCGTACACATCGTATCTCTTCGTTGTGTCAACACTTTATTATGTAGCGAGCATTTATCAGTGATACAGTTTTCGTATCGCGTGGAGATTAAAAAAAAAGTCTAAAATAGCAACAGAAAAATATTTTTCATACGCTCTTAATACGTGCAACATTAAATGTTTTATCCAACCCCCTTTAAAGCAATAAGGTTTAAAATACGCTTAGGCATGGAGGAAATGAGCTTATTAATGGTCCCCATTGGCCAGAATAAAAGGTGTTAATATTTTGGACCTTGAATTCACTATACAATTCCCTTGCAATTTGGTGCTCAGTGACCTGTTTCTTTAGTTTTTGTGAAACCACCCAAAACAGGCTTTTGTGGCAAAGAACGTCAGCGCATCTCGCTGGGAAGTTAAGTAAATTTGCATGGGACCTCGTCATGGCAACTTTAGCTAATGTGGAATCCTGACATGGGCAATTGTCTTGTACAACTAAGTCCTCCTCCCCCTTATCTGCCAGTGGAAACATCTCCACAAAATGTTCCTCCAGAAAACTAGCTAAAAAGTATCCAGCCATTTTTTGGTATGAATAACAAGCGATTACACCTTTATCGTAGGATAAAGCTACTATAAGTCTCACCTATAGTGACCAATTTTACTGGTCTGTAGGTCCATCAGCTTTCGACGCTTACCTGGTCTCAAAGATGTATTTTCGTCTTTAGAACTTAACATCCTTTAGAACTTG
This sequence comes from Siderastrea radians, assembly GCA_964017195.1. Taxonomy (NCBI): domain Eukaryota; kingdom Metazoa; phylum Cnidaria; class Anthozoa; order Scleractinia; family Rhizangiidae; genus Siderastrea; species Siderastrea radians. The sequence goes on from OZ024892.1 coordinate 32,556,810, forward strand.
CATTCCTGTTGCGGGGGATCGACCTATTCTCCTTGCAATGTCTTGAAGAGATGACTTCCTTTCGCTAGACTTACATAAAAAAGCTACTGATTTCTTCTCCTGTGGGTTGTCTTGATTTCTAACCGATATGAATATCAGTGTTTATTTTCGTATTATTTCTACCCACATAACAATGGATATTTTGGATATTTTGGATGTTCTTACTACTTCTCCGGTAACGAATTTTAGTGCCTTTGGTTCTAAAATTCAATACCAAATCAAGTTTGGTCCTAGTTGAACCTGTAACAATTTTTAGGACATGTTGCTTGGTCGATGAAATATGTCCTCTTCTCTTCCTCTTGCCATTGATACTCTGTCGGTGTAGCTACTTCTATGTTATAAACACAGTGTGTGGATATTCCATAACTGTTGATAATGGGGCTGTATCAAAGTCAATGTTTTCTCCTGATATCTCTTTCTCAAAGACAACTTTCTTATTTGGAACGTCATCACTACCACTTTGCTTTCTTTCTTGTGTCTTTTTTCTCTGATATTTCTGTATTTCTAATCTTAGGAGCAGGTCTTTGAGGTTTATCCTCAGAGTCAACGTTTCTTAAACAAAGTGGGTGTGCGACATTGAGAGTTTCTATCCCCTTGTACTAAATGATTCGAGCAGACCTTAGTACTCATTGTAACCTTGAATTTCTCATGATTTATAGTTCTAGCCCATGACAAAACATCTTGGTTATTCTTTGGCGAGAAGAATCTCAATATAGCAACGTTTGGAAAATGTTTTTTTTTCTAGGTACCTGTGATCAGTGTCACAACCCCACACAGCACAATGATTGCCACCTGCCATGTCCCTTATTAATACTCGTAGTATAAACGACTCAACTATGTTAGCAAACGTAATTACAACTGAAAAGGCTTTATTGAGTCAATTCCCTCAAATTTTTACCTAAATGTGTACTATTTCGAGACCATGGCGTGATGTAGATTTTGCAATCAACCTTGCATAAAAAAGAGTAACATCAATAGATTTTATCGCATTTAACGAACAAAAACAATTTCGACGTACCAACACTAGTCAATTCCACTTCTCACAAAATCACAGCGAAAAGCGTTATCCTCCGTCTAAATTGACTGCTTTTTATGAAGGGACAACTTTACGCCATTTCTTTGTAGCGACTTGCTATGTTTGCCCCCTAGCGATCCCAGAATCCTTTGCAGATAACATGGGCATCTGGTTACTGGTAAATCATTCATAGTCTCTGTTTCGTCCATTGGGGAACTTGCATTATATTTGAAATGACACTCTCCAAACAGGGTGACCAACTTCTTAAATTTGTCCTCAACAAGTGTTGCTCTGGTACCAGTTCAGGACACTCCTGCTCGGTGACTTCCACCAGTTTGTGGCAAATCTTTTGGATATTTTGAGCCTGTGGAGTGTGACAAGAGCAAAGTTCTTCATGGTTAATGTCTACACGAAATACAACGAACACTACTTCCCAGTTTAGAACAAAATACCTCTAGGCAGGTATTGACATGATTTCCCACAAAGCTGTTGCTGTGGTAGACCTGGCGCTTGACATTGAGTTACTGGAGCTGGTCCTCCATTGCATTGAAAATCTTTCCCATTGTATATGATACATACACTACTCACAAACTAGTACACCAAATTATATACTTACCTTTTCCTGTGCTCTGCTGAATAAACGCTGGCCATGTTGCACCAGCTGCGGGATGTCAGGATGAGGATTTGTTGCACTCAGTTCCAGGCCACAAAATGTTATTAGATACGTCAAGTGGTCCTGTAACTGCTGGGCCTCCGTATGGAAACGCTCGGCGTTGTTTTCATGATTCATGAATTCTCACAGTTTCTGAATGTACTCATCACATTCAGTCGTTGTGGGTAAGGTGCTGCTACCTGCTGCCTTTTTCCGAGCAATCTTGATGTCAAGTTCTTTACAGTCTTCTAACAGAAGATCATAAAACTTCAGAAAAAGAACAAGGCTGATGTGAAGTCCAGGGAAGGTGTGGCATGATATTGTGAACTTAAGTTTTACAAAATGAACCGATTGTATGTGTAACTTATTTTAAGTATCTTTTTCAGCTGATCTGTGGGGATGCCAAGAAGAGGCTCATGGAGTACATTAAAATAGTCCTTGGCTTTTTTGATGTCCCCATTTGCCTGAGTCTGAAACTTTTCAAAAGTTTTCTTGTGGTGCTGCAGTGTGCTCTCCTGAACTCTACTTCTTTTGTCATAGGCTAGATGCATTTCTAATGCTAGGATAGTGCACCACAAACATGGATGCCTACCTGGAGAATTAAAAAATGATTGGCACTTGTTATTCTTTGTCTTGAAACTAAAATGATGAACTCCAAACTGGACACTGGTCAAAATGAAATAAATACCACTTGCACCAGAAATTCTCATCACTTAACACAGAAATTCATAGTCTCCAAACAGGAACAGAAGGAATCTTTTACCCCAGAAGTAAAATTATTGTATCCAGGTTTGGTACCTGAAGCAGTAAAGGATACCAGTACACATTAATATTTTTGATCTGCATGTTGTAAAGTTACGAGAACTGCTTACTGCCATGTTGTGCCACCCAAGTATTTCAGTTGCTCTTTGTAGTTTGAGGCTATAGCTTGCAGATTGTTTCTAGTGTCTTTTTGCCTCAAATATTGTAGACACAGCCGTTTTCTTGCTAGAATTGGGCTTAGAAACATTTGCAAGCTGAAACTCAAACTTCATCGGGCCTTGGCCATGATCGCTTCCAAGTTTTACGTAGAGATGGGTTTCTAGAATAAGACCACCATGCCATGTTAGCTCTCCAGATCTGAAGAATAAAATTATTTTGAGTGTAGCTTGCTTTTAAATGGCTGAAAAACTCAAGGGTCATATTACTGTAGAAGGGTTTAATACCTTTTTACTTTGAAAGGTCCTCCACGTAAGCTATAACTTTCTCTTTCAGGCCCCTGACATAAGCAAAGGCAGTTTGATGACAGTGACATTCTTGTTCTTTTTGACCGTGTGTTCTAGGGGTAGTTTTTCTGCCTCAAGGGTGTCACCAATCAGCTCCTTCTTTTGAATCCTCTGTCGCTTCTCGCTGTCCATCTTAACACCCCATTTTTTAAACCACGTGAGTGTAAAAACAACACAAAGGCATAACTCAAGCGAATGAATGTGAAGAATGTATTGAAAATAAAGTGGAATTGTTACCTTCACAATTTGTTTAAACGAAACCAGGACAACCCAATATCTTCCTTCATCGAGAGAGCCTCTTCTTTAGCTAACTAAAGGGTCAATGCGGTCCTTAGGGCTTCCGAAATTAGTCTTTTGCATTCCTCTTTAGCTTCCCTCCTTAACAGCTTCACAAGGTGCCTGTCCATCTCGCCGCTGCTGACAGCATTGGCTACTTTCTTGATCGTACTTGTACGGTGCCACAGGTGCCTTGTGGATACCAGCTCACTCGGATTTTCAGCTTGGGGAACGCGTTGTATCACTATGGGCTGAAAAAAAAGGGGTTGGCCTTATTAGCTTTACAGTGTACCTAAAACCTTTAAAGTGCAATGATATAATATAACAAAGAGAAGCAGACCATGGCAATTTTATACTAAAAAGGAAGGGAAGCGTATTTTTCCTTACCTTTCCAGGGCCAGGTAATCTTGCTGTTCCTCCATCACCAGAATCCTAGCTTTGTACCTTGACAGGTGCAGGTGGGGCTGGGTTTATCGCTGATGTTCCAGCATCACATTTGTGACTGAGACAATTTTGATACGGTAATTCACGCTTACGTGATTTACACCAAACACCCTGTTGACAAATTAATTGGAAGAACACTCTCGGGGCAGTCCCAAGGTGTGATTCACAGGTAAGGTGAAACTAAGTCTTACACATTGGACAAGAAGGTGCACCATCCGCAAAAGGAATAATGGCTGCAAACTGTCTCAATTGGAATCTCCAGGACGTCCTTACAAATGGGGCAAAAGAACTTGCCTTTCTTTTTCCCGACGAGTTCGAAATTTTAGGAAAACTGGAGGTGCTGCATTGCTGCGCTGGTGTCTCTGAGTGTGATAACCTTCTCCTCTAACACTTTTTTTCGACATTTTTCTTCCTTCTGGTTTAGATTTTTTGGGTCTCCCACCTTTTTTGGCATTGTCCTCTCTTGCACAGGTGCTACAGTTGCCATCGTCAGTGTGTATTTCTCAGCACATGCGCTGGCGTGTGTAAGTGATAAAACACAAGTTGCAAAACTGCAGAGAGTGAATCGCGGGGTCGTCCTTTTCGGTATTGATTTGGAAGTTCTTTTCCAAAAACTCCTTGTACTCCTTGCAACTGTAGGTTGCGTGGTAAGTTTGCTGTGGTTTTTTCAGTCGATTTCCACAAATTCTGCACAAATTTATCTATAGAAACGGGTTTTTCTAAATGGAAGACTTTGACGGTAAAGTAGTTACTAGGGTGTAATCAGTAACGAGAGAAAACTCCACACAAAACACAGTTTTACCGCAAAATTTTTTATTACAACACGTGCACTTCCGCCATTACGCGTTGCATCACAACGGAAAATCATTTTCCTTGCTATGTAGCACAACTTTGGATTTGTCACGTTCCGTGACTATTCCTTCATCACCAAGTAATGCTAAAAATGGTTAATACGCATACATATCTTACTACTACACATTATATGTTCTATTTTTTACCTGTTTTGATCGTGACCGCTGGCGGCTGTTGTTAGCTGTGAAGAGACTTAAAAACTGTGGAATGCAGTCAAGTTAATCATGCGAAGTATCCGCTCAGGTCACATTTGAAAGCGCTATGCAAGCTAATTGCGGCAGGCGGAGCTACAAAAGTACAGCAGCACGTCCCATGGTTAAATGAAAATAACTGCTTAGATAAAATTAAATGAGGATAAATAACTAAATACATCAAATTGGCAACATTTAGGAAGTACAGACAAGAATTACAGGAATGACAAAACTAAATATAAAACAGGAGAGGAAGAAAGGATACGAAAAATGGGAAAATTGAGCAGTTTGCCATTTTTTGTAGTAGAATAGGGGCTTCAGCATAATCATCCTCTGCCTCCATTATCGAAACGTTTATTGTGATAAACAGCGCTCAGAAGTGGTTTTATGAATGAAGAACTAGCTAAATTGAAATAACGAAATGAAAAAAAAGTTTCAAATAAAATTTTATACTATGTACAACCTTGAGAATACCGGACTACTAAGATCGTCACCACTGCTGGCGGTAAAGAGCCCAACCCACCTCTTACCTCTTTCATAATGTGCCTGGCAGTAAAATTCTTCTTCGTACACCTTATTTATACGAGGTCCTCATACAGAGACGAAGTCTGCAGTCCGTCCATTAACTTTCCATGCCTGCCTTGTCTCAAAGATGTATTTTTGTCTTTGGAACTTAACGTTCCTTAGAACTGGCATCACAGTTGTAGGGGATCGGCCTACTCTCCTTGCAACGTCTTGGAGAGATAACTTCCTTTTGCTGGACAAAATATGTAAAATAGCTACTGATTCTTGTGTTGCTTGTCTTATAGAAAGCGCTTTTGATAATTTCGTGTTATGCATAAAACTCTGATTTCTAACTGATATAAACAAGAGTGTTGATCTATTTATTATTGTTAACCACATAACATAATGCGTGTTTTGGAAACATTACTAGAAATGAAAAATAACTGAAACATTCGTTGTGTAAAATGAACAATCTCTTTTAATTATTATCCTTTCATGATCTTGTACACATCTCCCAGACACCCTCTTGTGCATCACACAATCCTGACCATAAACCTTGAAACAGTATGTGCAAGCGAGCTCCTCTTCCTCTTTCAATGTTGCTTCTGACCCTAAAATGTTCCCCACCTTAGTTTTATCTGGTGCTCTGTATTTCCTGGACAGTACTAAAATAGTTTTGCGTGCAGGCAATAAGGTTCTCTCAGTTTGGTAATTTTTTGATGAGCTCGTCTATCTCATGATCCGGTACACTGGAAGCGGGGTGAAGTGTTCTGAACTCTTTAGCACAGCCTGGATTTATTGTGAAGAGAAGCAAAAGCATGAAATTCATGTAAATGTGAGATTTCTTTGTGGCACTGGGTTCATCTTCAACCTGCTGATTGAGAGAGGGGGTTAGTTCCTGAAACTGGGGCCAGAAAAGTTGCCTACTCTCTGGTCCTTTTGTGGCTTCCGGGACAGCATGCTCTTTGTTGAGCTAGGCTGCAAATGCCCCAAGATCAGGTATGCTCTCAACATGGTCATAATTTTTTCACGTTGATTGGCGTGAAGGAATTTCAAAGCAACGATAAGTGCATTCACATACAATGCGGCTGTATCATTCTTTACATGCCTTGCATGCTTAACATTCTTGATGGAAGAGTCGGCAGTGTTCATGTTCTTGACCAGTTGTAAACAAGGATCTAACTTTAAACTGTTAACACAGTAGGCCAGAAACATGATCAGGCATTCCAAATTCTTGGTCCATGAGGAATCGGACATTTTTCAGTTGACTTCACTTGAAGTTAATATCCGATTGAAAGAATGCTTTAATTTCGCTAAGACTTTGAATGACGTTTCCAAGGGATGCTTCATTGAGTTTTTTTTCTTAACCAGCTCCACAATAGTGCTTTTAGGTCTTGCCTGATCGCCAGTTTCGTCAGCTGAATTGTTGCAATTGCTATCGGTGTCCAGAGAAAAGTTCAGGTCGCTTTTTTTAAGAATCTGAACCAGATGAAATGTCATTGGCTAATTCTTTTTTGGTTTTTGCACACGCAGCCTCTGCACGATCGCAACTGGTCTATTGGGTTTAGTTTGAGGAGCTGGTTTTAAGAGATTTTCCTTTAAGAAGTTGGTACTTGAGGTACTGTTACTTTCATTGTTAAGCATTGTAGGCAGAGCTACCGCGATTGAGAAACATTTCTGTTGATGCCTAAAAGCAACATTACTATTTAGCAAACTACTTTTGCGAAGAGATCACAGGGAAAATGGCTTTACGATGTTCTACTGGCAATGCCTCGGCAGGTAATTCGAAAAGTGTCTGTCGCAAAAGAATCATCAAGCTTTTTTAGTATTCTCGTACATGCGTATACATGGTAACACTTGAACAAAATAATGATAAAATGAAATTTAGTTACGCAAATTATTACATTATGTCACAAGATATATGAACTGTCGATCTGACACAGAGTTCTAAATAAAGGCAGCCATAGTCCTACGTACACTATCCTCAGTTCCCTTTTCCCTGTTCATGTTACATGCCATCGGATTGTACAGTTTTTAGGGGGGAAAGTAATGGAAAATAACTGGTGACGTAAATTTGCGGTATCACTAACTTTGACATGGATTTCTTTTTTCGGGAAGAAAAATATCTGAAACCACAAAAAAGGAAAAATAGCCACTGGCAGATTTCGTATCAATGTGGTGGGCTCTCACTATGGAATTTTTTTCAGGCGAGGTAAATAATGCTATAAATGAAGTTAAATTAGCCTGCTGACATCGCAGTTAAATTGGAAATGTGTCTTAATAACGGGAACGTATTTTACATCACTACACACTAAGCTTATAATCTACTGAGCTGACCTATCTGATACACGTACAGTAATAATACCCTTTGTAAACTATAAATTATAAATTTCACAAAGCATTCACTGACGTCGTTTTTTGAAACTTAAATAGTTTTCGCAAATGGCAAGAAATTGCTAAATTGATACCTTGATGTCTTGGCTCCATCTATTTGAAAATAGCCAGTGACACCACAATATTTGCACCTTGAATGTAAACGAACGATGGATCTTCTTGAAAGCATCGGATCCTGAATTGCGACTGCTCACTTCTGTTTGCGATTGAAATAGGGCTGGTAACATCTCCCTGCTCTTCGTGGAAAGGTATACTTCCATCTCACAAAATAGGATCCACGTATCTTCAGAGTTCAGTGCCTTTTCTGTGAAAAAAGGAACTACACGGCTCTACCATACGAAATCTGCCAGTCGCTATTTTTACTTCGCCCCTTCCCATGTCATCCTGTGCACCTCAGTAGAATCCTTTCTTCTCTCCCTTTCTCCTAGAATCATAAATAGCAACTGGGTAGGAGTCTGCTCCAGTCAGACAGTGGAATACCACTCCTTTGGAAATAACATGTCCCCCAAACCCAGGAAAGCCATCATGAGGTTTCAGAAGTGTAAGCAAAAATGAAAGCGAGTTCATACCACTTGGTGATCGACATCTTCATGAGTATGACCTACCATAAGAAAAGACAGCTGAATGTGCATTAGTACAAAAGAAGTTGCAGAATTTGAAGTTGTAGTTTTCTTTCCAAAAAAGGTTGCATAAGTTGAGGTGAGATGGCAGTAACTTAGCTGACATATATAGTGCAGCTATGTAGTCTGTGAACAGGTTTCCCAGGGTGCTCTTTCGGACCCAGGGGGAACTCAGGTATATCATTGGGGGGGCAAAGGGGGGGCAAAGGGGGGGCAAAGGTCTTTTTGGATTTGAAACAGAGAGTTTGGCAGTACTTGTATTACACATGATAAAAAGTGTGCCTACCTGAGGGCTCTTAATTTCATGACAAGCAATTGCCCTTCATTTTTCATGCGAAGAAGCAGGACTTTCTTTTGATGGCGGGGGGGGGATGTTTTGGGACATTCGACTTTTTTGTGGTCCAGTTTTAGCCTAGTGGGACTGTTTTGAGGTATAAAGATGTCGCCTCAGTCACACCTCCTCGTCATGAACATACCTGAGTACCTCCCTGGGCTGTGGTGACTTTGAAAGCAATCCCCTGGGGTCGTGCAATTTGATTATTTTGCATCCAGAAAATGTCAAGATCCCTGGAAGGAATTAATCGTTAAGTGCAGAACCAATTTGTACTGACCTCCAGAGCCTAATGTGATATATTTATTTGATGCAAGGCGGATAAAATTTAATTCCATACCCTACTGGCACAGATAACTAACCCTTACAATTTGATTGCAAGCAGTCTTGAGACACCTTGCCGTGTTCTCCGCCTCTCCCCCTTTGCAATCTTGAAAAAACTACAAAATTTGGTTTAACTGTGAGAAACGGCAGATTGTTATGAAACATTGAAAAGGGGAAGGGGTAGCGACCTACAAAGCGCTAAGTATCTCAAGAATTTATGTCTTCTGTACTAGAAGTTACTTATTTTTTCAAATATGCCGTTCTCTAGCAGAAGGGCACAGATTCTAAGAACAATTCTGTTCTTACATTCCCTGTAAAGTTGTCCATTTGAAGGTAGAGATATGGAGGCAAGCGTCCTTCCTAGCAAAGTGAAGCAAGTTTTTAACACTTCCTGTTTTGGATTTGGCTTTTGGTTTCAACTGTTGACATTCTGGGACATTGTTTCAGGCTATGTGTTTGTTCATTTCCTAACACACTAAATACCTCAGAAAGCTCCAGGAAAATCCGTAATAAGACATTCAGTGTGAGGTTCGAATCGTGTGGCCATCTCATCAAGTCAATAAGCCTCCATCTCCATGTGAAATGGCCCCAGTGACGTGTCCATAAAAAGTGGTGTCTCATCCTGAATTAAAAAAGTTAATGTTTTAAAACAAAAACTTGAACGCGTTAGTTCTTTGTCTATGGCATTGGGACGTTTGTTTTTTTTTTCTAGTAGGAAGGTTTCGAAATTTGATTGGGGTTGTGCAAGTGAAATTTTTACATAGTCTTCCCTCTGAGAAATTTTAATCACCGAGGCTAAGAATGTGTTTGAATAACGGGAAGAACAACAAGACATCACATCTTTGATACACACTTGACACACTTAAAAACTCTGAAAGGATATAAACATTGTTAAAATTGCGGTGTTATGGTATCTATTTCGCTCCTAGCACCTCGTCAGCCGTCTGCCACGTGTTTCTTTGGATAGGCTTTCACTCAAGTTGTAGGTTTTAGCAGAATAGTTACGCTTTCCTCATCAAATTCTTGTGTTGCGTCTTTTGATTTAGCCAACGTCCTTATTGGTTGGTCTATCTAACATCCACCAACATGAAAACCTTTAACCTCATTATCCACTACGAAGCCCTTCATTAGACAATGGTTGCTTTTATGTCAGCAGGTATTCCATGCCGTGTTGCATGCAGCAGACAACACTTTTCTTCTTGTGCATTCTGGTTCACTGTTATTCTCTTTACCCATTTCCAGTTTTCCCTACTATATTAAAATATCGGATTGTTGATATAGTGCAAATAATCACCGAGTGTAACAAAATAAACTTGCTTTTCATGGCATATGGACTCAGGAGATTTAGCTTAAACTCTTATCATCAGAACATTGCGTGCAGTAATGTTTACAATGTCAACATGTCTTAAGGCCCTTCCTTTTCCCAGTGCTTTTTTAAATCTTCTCCTAGTTGTGGTCGTGTTTATTTTTCTTTTACCATCATTTTTCTTATTGGCGGCTTTTTAACTATAACAGATAGTTAACATTTAATTTTATTCCTGACAGCTTTACTGAATCCTGGAAATTAAATAAACAGTATCATGGGAAATCGTTTTCAGCAATGCTTTGTTTATAGTAATAATAGTACTATCTAACACTTACAGTGTGCATATTCTATGAATGTAATCATATGCGCATTACAATCTTACACTGAAGAATGAATGTACGATTAAAAGGAAAGAAATTTATCCACTTAACAGCATTGTATTAGAAAGATTGCAGCATTCGAAGACAATCAAAATCAACAATTTCCTTAAAGGCGAGGAGACGGGGATTTTCAGTACGTGTAAATGGCATCAAGTAAGTTTGTCAGATATTATTATCCTGTTTCTGAAATAACATTCTCCCCATTGGCTATAACATACTTGCCAGCTAATAACATTATTACTCTTGGCAGGCCCTAGATAATCTGGATCGTGATTGGCTCTAACACTTTATAACAAGCGATAACCACTAACACTAATTAGTCCCAATTATTTTGAACAAGTACCAATTATAGTGAACATGTGTTAGTTATTGGTTTTGCTCCATTGCGGCATTTCAGTTTGTGCGATTTCTCGATTTTTTTTTTTGCAGTGACTTGAACATTTAGGCCCTTGGGCCTCTAGCTACTTTGACGACAACTTCTTCTGTCGAGTCATAGGTGTTCTCAGGTATGCAGTGTAACTCAACAGAGTTCTTCCTCGTATATTGCTCTAAATTATTAAGAGAATTGGCCAACCAGTTGGATTCTTCAAGTTGATTGCGTAACTTTTTCTTGGTTGCCTGCATTTCTGCAAATCGCCTTGGCCATTCCTATGTGGCTTAAAAACCAAGCCTTGATGAATAATGATCTCCAGCAGTCAAGTTCATTCCACAGAAATTTTGTTTATCAACGCTCTAAAGATATTACTTTTGATGTAAGGAACATGCAATGTAAGCAATGTTGTAATCTGTTTATAGACACGATCGATATAGAACCCACTGCAAGTAAATCTTGGCAGAGAAACCCTGAAATTGTTGAGCAATTGGTACCTTGCATCCAAAGAACTTACAAAATAACACGCGGCAACAATTTAAGACAATTCAACTTTAGACTACTGCACAGAATTCTAGTTACTGATAAGGAGCTAAAATACTATGGTCTGGCAAATTGTGAGAAATGTTCTATTTGCGACAAGCTCGATTCTATTGAACATGCTTTCCTTGAGTGTCAGCCGTTCCTAAATTTTTGGAGAAATCTATTCAGTGGTCTAACGTTTGCACAAAACTAATGTGAATCTGACACCATTACAGATATTCTTCAACTTTTCAATCTCAGTTTCTTAACCTTTCTGATAACCACATTAGAGATTTGAGTATTTTCTTGCTTTATTCGAAGCAATATAATTATGCTTGTAAGACAGTGCAAAAGGAAGTGGATGTCTCTGAATTTATTTCTAAATTAATTCTCAATGTCAGTATACAGTAGACTCCCACTGTCTTTTAATCTCAGGAGGAATCGCAAAATTATTTTTGTAACCCAAAGAAAACAGATCTACTTTTCTACATAAGATTACCGCATTGCTGTCCAAACGGTACTCAAGGGAGATGAGGTCTGTAAAGGAAACATGTTATAGTTTTCATTTAAGGTAGAGGAAACCAACTGTTCTACAAAACTGTAACGTAATTGAACTTTGTTTTAATTAAGTCTTTATTCCAAATATTTAATAAAATACGTAAACTAGTAAGTACTACATACTCATAAATAAAGATTCAGTTCCACCTGCAAGTAGCAGAAGCTCATCTAGGCGCGTGGTGCTACAAAGGTACAGCAGTCTGTTTAACCATTACAGAAAACTAAATACAAAATAAATACAGGACAGGAAGAAAGGATACGAAAAATAAGAGAATTGAGCAGTTATGCTACATAGCTTGCAATTTTCTGTAGTAGAATAGGCACTTCAACATAATCATTCTCTGCCTCCATCATCGAAAGGTTTATCGCCATAAACAGCGCTCGGAGGTGGTGTCGTATAGAGAACTAGCTAAATTGAATTACAGAAATGACAAAAAGTTTAAAATATAATTTACACTATGTACAACCTTGAGAACATTAGATTACTAAGATCATCATCACTGCTGGCGGTAAACAGCCCAACCCATGGGGGCAGGTGGGATAGGGAATCTCGCAAGTATCTGTCTTCTAATTCCTCTGCTGTCAAACCACCTGTGGTACGGAAGTGCATAACTATGACAAAACAAACGTTTGCAGTGATATTTCTACGCATCTCCACGTTAATACTCCAGTTTCTGTAATCTCAAAACATGTGATAACATACAGACACCCTCTTGTGCATCACACAATCCCGTCCACAAACCTTAAAAACGGTTTATGCAAACAAGCTCTCCATTCCTCTTTCAATGTTGTTTCTGACACCAAAATGTTCCCCACCTTAGTTTTATCTGCTGCTCCGTATTTCGTGGACAGTTCTGAAAAGTTAACCTGAAGAGGAAAAATAATCACTAGATAGAATAGCAGAAGCTAATCGAGGCAGGTGGAGCTACAAAGGTACAGCAGTCCATTCAACCATCACAGAAAACCAAGTACAAAATAAATACAGGACAGCAAGAAAGGATACGAAAAATAGGAAAATTGAGCAGTTATGCTACATAGTTTGCAATTTTCCGTAGTGGAATAGGCAGTTCAACATAATCATCCTCTGCCTCCATCATCGAAAGGTTTATTGCCATAAACAGCGCTCGGAGGTGGTTTAATGTATAGAGAACTAGCTAAATTGAATTACGGAAATGGAAAAAAAAATTTGAAACGTAATTTTACACTATGTACAACCTTGAGAACGCCAGACTACTAAGATCATCACCATTGCTGGCAAACAAACGTATGTAGAGATCTTTCTACACATCTCCACGTTAATACTCCAGTTATTGTAATGTCAAAACAGGTGATAACATTATCCAGACATCCTGTTGTGCATCACGCAATCCTGTCCACAAACCTTGAAACAGTTTGTGCAAACAAGCTCCCCCTTTCTCTTTCAATGTTGTAGCTGACACCAAAGTGTTCTCCACTTTAGTTTTATCTGCTGCTCCATATTTCCTGGACAGTTCTGAAAAGAGAACTCAAAGAGGAAAAATAATCAGTAGTTAAAATTACTGTTTGAGCGTTTCCTTTGGAAATAGAGGGGCGGGTGGGGCCTTTAGCCCCTTCTTGATCCGCCATTGATGTGACATACTCAATTCTTTCCTGTTCCTCTTCCTTCCTTTATGTTCGTCTTTCTGTTCCTCAAACGTCGTCATTTTCTACTGGTTGTCTGCAGTGTACAAAATAAGTTTTTATAAGTTTTTTTAGAACACACAACTGAATCAACTTTGGCCAATTTCACACGGGGGAATCTTTTAAAAGGCTGCGGTAATTTGTTTTTGACCTTGTTCAGGCACATTTTATTTCACAGAGCCACCTACCGCACCCACACTACCCCTCAGTAATCAAATCATTGTTGGCCCCTTTACAGCTTTAAGCAGTTCCTGACATTGCTACGCTGACTGCGAAGATTATTCCACTCATTTCATATTTATCCACTGCTCGCAAAACTGACAATAGAAAAATAAATGCCTTTATTTCCACATTGAACTCATGAACTTTGAGTGTTATAGCTCAGGGGGCATCTTGCTCGTGATTTCAGATAATCTTCGCTCTATCATCATCATCATCGTCACTATCATCATCATCATCATCATCATCATCATCATCAGCGTCATAGTCGTCATCATCATCATCATCATCATCATCAGCGTCATAGTCGTCATTAAGCATTCTGTCCCAGCTAAGCTTTCTATGTTATCCGATCTAACATTAGGTGTTTTAAATAACCAGTTGCGCTTCACTTAG